>CM039528.1:8929260-8991660 GCA_022433055.1 Begonia peltatifolia
CCTCAAGAGCATAGTCTTTGGTCGAAGATCTTGAAGACAAAGTCAAAGAACTGTGATGTGATGGTGGGAGCGGCTTTGTAAGAGCTTTAGGAAGTTGATGTTCGGAGGGAGTAAACTTCACCATATAGGACTTTAGCAAGTACTTTTTTTCGAATAAAATGAAAATCAATTTCAACATATTTGCACTTGGAGTGCAGAACAGGATTGGATGCGAGGTACGTTGTGCTGAGGTTGTCACATAGAATGAGAGGAGCTGGAATTGAGACAATACCAAGTTCCTTCAGTAAGGATTGCAACCGCAGAATTTTTGTTGCTCTGTTTACCACACTGCGATATTCTGATTTAATGCTAGAGCGAGAAACCACATTTTGTTTGGGGAGGACCATGAGATTAGGTTGTCACCTAGGAATATACAGAACCTGCTTGTACTCTTTCTATCGTCAAGACAGGAAGTCCAATCCGCATCAGTAAAGCAGGTTAAGTGAAAAGATGGAGAGGGTAAGAAAGTGACACCAAGGGAGGGGTTACCTCGCAGATAACGCAAAATGCGCTTGACTGCCTGCCAGTGAATATCAAAAGGTACGTGCATGAACTGAGAAACTTCATTGACAACAAAGGCTATGTCTGGCCAAGTAAGACAACAGTACTGTAATCCACCAACTATACTGCGATATAGTGAGTAGTTACGAAGGAGAGTGCCAGAGTCTTTAAATAAAATAGGCCACTAAACCATGGGGGTGGGCACAGGCTTGCACGAAGCTATGCTAGCTCTGTGAATTAACTCGATAATGTATTGAGACTGTGAGAAAGTCATATCAGTAGATGTATTAGATACTGAAATCCCAAGGAAAAAGGAGAGGGAACTATGATCTCATACCAAAAATTTAGAACGAAGATGGAGTAGAAACTGATTCATTTGATAGCGTGAGTTGCCAGTACGGATAATGTCATTCACATAAACTAGCATAATCATAATGAATGAGTGCTTATGGCAGATGAAGAGCGATGAATCAGATTTGGATGCAGAGAAACCTCAACCTAGCATAACATTGTATAGCTTGTGATACCATGCCTGAGGAGATTGTTCGATACCATAAAGAGCTTTTTGTAATAAACAGACAGCAGATGGAAGAGAGAAATCAATAAAACCTGGAGGTTGTTGCATGAATACAATATCATATAGATCCCCATGTAGAAAAGTATTGATGGTATCCAGTTGTCTTATGACCCATCCAAAAGAGACAGCCAGAGACAATGTAATGCGTATAGTGGTGGGCTTGAAAACTGAACTGAATGTCTCATCATAGTCAACGCTCTTTGTTTGATCACAACCTTTGGCAACAAGCTGAGACTTATACCATTTGTTTGATCATAACCTTTGGCAACAAGCTGAGACTTACACCCTTTGTTTGATTATAACTTTTAGCAACAAGCTGGGATTTATACCCTGTCAATTGTACCACCTGCCGTGAGTTTAATTTTGAAAATCCACTTGCATCCAATGATTTTAGCTCCATGTGGAGGAGAAACTAATTTGTAGGTGGAGAGTAGCGATCTCTTCCTTCATGACAGATAACCATTGTGGGGACTTGGATGCTTGTTGGAAAGTCTTTGGTTCCAACACGAACTCAATACAACAAGCCTTTGGTTTAAAAATGCTAGCTTCGAATCTAGTTCTCATCAAATGGTCATTAATAATAAATGGGCGATCTGATAAAGAATGACTTGTTACTGGTGCAATGGGCGAAGGGCAAAGGTAAGAGGAAGGAGAGGGGGATATAGGGTTCGGAGGTTCAAGAGAAAGGATATTTGGACTTAGGACATGTGGAAAGGGAAGGGTTGGAACGAGAATGGATAGAGAAGTTTGTGGTATAACCGACGAAGTAAAGGAAGTAAACTGGAAGGACTTCTCCTCAAATGGGACATGGCGAGAGATGTAAGGTTTATTCTAGTGAGGATCTAGACATATATAGCTCTTAGATGGGCACTATACCCTAAAAAGACACAAGGTAATGATCGAGGTTGTAATTTGTGACGATTAAAAGGACGAAGGAGAGGAAAACATAAACAGCCAAAAACACGTAATGAGGAATAGGCTAGAACTGAGTGGAACAGACATTCAAAAGGAGACTTTTAGTTAAGAACAAAAGTTGATAACAAATTGATTAAGGTGGCAGCCATAGCAAAAGCATAGGGCCAAAATTGTTGAGCAACCGAAGTGTGAAAGAGTAAGGCAAGGCCAGTCTCAACGACATGACAATTTTAACGTTCTACACGTCCATTTTGGTCTGGAGTGTAAGGACAAGAAATGTGATGATGAATGCCGTGGGACTTAAAAACAGGTGAAAAATATTAAAATTCGCCACCCCAATTAAATGGAACTACTTTAATGTGAACACCAAAGTGAGTAATAACAAATTTATGAAATTGCACAAAAATAGTTGGAACTTCACTTTTTAACTTAAAAGGGAAAAACCACGTAAATCTAGTGCAGTCTAATACAAACAACAGAAAATATCTTGCATCAGTTGTGGAATTTATAAGAGAAGGACATCAGTATGAACAACATCAAAAGGAAAACTAGCATGAGAAATAGATCATGTAAAAGGTAAACAATGAGTTTTACTCATTTGACACGGAGTAAGTAACTTTGTGATAGTGTTTCTAGTATAAGGAACATTATATGAAGTTAAAACATTCTGTAAAATAGCAGGAGAGGGATGACCTAATTGTAGATGCCATAAATTCAAAAGAGAGCTAGTTTGAGCCATCAGAGATAGAATTTGAGGGGCCGAGGGGGTCTAGTACAATCCGTTAGTGAGGAAACCCCATATGAGGATTTGGTGTGACATCTGATCCTTGATAAGAAAATAGTTTGAGTGAAACTCAATATATACAGAATTTTCACGACATAGTTGGGCAACACCAAGTAAATTATGAGTAATTTTCAGCGTGTAAAAAACAATATGCAATTTCAAAAGATGACATGTCGTTGGTATGTTTTACAATACCAAAATGAGTGATTTTTTAGGACTTACCATCGATGGTCACAACGTGGTGAGCACCAGTATAAGAAACTGGTTACTAGAGCAAAGAGGGATTGGGTGTGAAATTATGAGTGGCACCCGAATCTAGTAGCCATGGTGGTGAAGGGTTTTGAGTGGTCGGGTTAGGGAGGGGCATAAGGAAGACTGAATGAGCTTATGAGGGAAAAGGTTTGAGCGGTGGATATGAAGTGTGGCTGTAGTTGGCTAGTGATGAAGGCCGATAAGAGGCATTGTGTCGATGATAGCAAATAGAGGCTAAATGACCTATTTTGTGGCAAAATTGAAACTTTTTTTTGTAACGTTTAGGTGGGCGTGGGCACTAGGGGGTGAATGATTGGGATGACACAAAACCAAATGGAGCCGTGGGAGACTGAGCTCTTGCATGAAGATTGTAAGTCGGGTGAGAAAACCAGCCTGGCAAGGAGAAAGGCTGTGCAGCAACATTGATTTGTAAGGGGCTAGATACTTGAAAAATAGAATTCTGCTTCTCAAAACGAAAGTCAAAACTTTGAAGAAGATTGTAAAGCTCCTCCATTAAAGGTTGGTCGACTCTATAGGTGATGGAGGTGATAAGCACATTATAGTCACTTTCCAGGCCCCCGAGAAAATACAAGAGTCGATCACGATGATAGTCACTTCTCAGGTTCCTAACTCTGATGGCAAGTTAAAACAAAAACAAGTTAAGAAGAATGGTAGAGATGAGTCAGTGAATAAGGTGAAATGATGCAGAGAGTGAGGAAGACGATGAATAGCAAGAAGAGTGTTGAGGAAAAAAGAAGATGAACTCAAGTGAAAAACTATCTGAATTGATATTTCTCATGTTGTATTATTACACTTCATGAATCAACCAACATTGACACGACTGTTGAAAAACAAATTTAACTCTACTAACTAAAGGTAAACTAACAACTGCAGTATAGCTAATATCATAGAACATTAAAACGAAGACAAAAAGCTTGCAATTGCGAGGAAGATAACCAATTTTAAGAAAGAGAAAGAACAAAAGGTTAGGCTCCCCATAAATATATATAAGGGAAGACAATAAATAACGTTATTTAATCTTTTAACGCCATCAAGTAGACTGCATGTTTCGGACTCACTTCTAGATTCGATAAAAAAAACTATATGCTTCATTTTCTAGTTAAATGTAGAAGAATCCCAGCATTAGTTGCACCAGAGACCATAAAAAAGTTGCTACTTTTAGAAAGTAGTAGTAGTAGTAGTAGTAGTACATTTGAAACTCGGAAATTAAATTTGGAAGACTCAAAAATTGCATATACATTGCTCAGAAATATCAAAGATTTTATTACCATCTTAATTTATTACTATCTGAAAATGAGCTGACCTAGAAGAAGAACGGTGATGCCCATATCCACGTAGCAGTACGGGAACAGAGCTGTCACGTCGGCAGCCTGAACTCGAGTAATTGATTGGTCGCTGCTCTTACCTAACATCAAAGCAACCACTAGCTTCTGAGACTGCCTGTGACACTCTACTTGGTCAACGTCTCATTCAACTAATGTTTATTAATATTAATTAAAGTAAAGTAAAGTAAAGTAACACAATTCGTGGGGTCCATGTCCATGATCGTAATTAAATTATAATATAAAAAACTAAGTTGACGTTAAGAGTATAATAACACATGCATGAGCCCCTGCTCTGCTCTAAATGATGGTTTTATATATTATTTTTGTCATTGTTTAAACTTATTTAAATTAAACAATTAATTAATCTCTGATTAAGTTAATCACACAAGCAACGCTGGAGGCAAATGGAAATATTGATTAATTTTTTAATTAAAAAGAAAAAAAAAAAAGGATGCACCTGCTGCAGTTACCTCTTTCTGTTACGTTAAAACATTATAATGAATACTAAATCCGAGTTACAAAAGCACAAATAATATATATATTATTTGGTGTTCTTTTTTTTTTTTTAATATTCTTGTTTAATTTTAACAAAAATTGTTATAATAAATAATATTATAAGGTAAAATTTAAACTCTAATATTTGAGGTCATTTACAGATTACACTTTAAATCGATTTATTTTTTTTAATTCAGTACATGAATACCAAAATTTTTCAATTAATAAATTTTTTTTATTTTTTTTAACTCAATTTCAAATTCTATTTATTTTTTGTTATATAATTTTAAAATTTGTCAATCGCGTGATAAAATTTGAACTTGAGTTTCAAATCAACGGAGCGGTTATAAATCGGATAAAAATACCACAGTAAATGAAAAATATAAGGAACAAACCATGTTACACCGAGCAGTACACTATTATCCGTTTTGGATCGAGACTTCCGTGACTTTTCTATTGGGTTTTACTTCAAAAGCATTTTATATTAGTTAGAGAGGTATGGCTATGGATATAAAGTATCTCAAGATCATAAATTTTTATTGTGGGATTGCGGCCACGTCGATCGGTTTTGGATTACAACAAGCGTTCGGAAGGATAGGCCATCACAAAATGGGTTTTGGATTAAAAAAAAAATTAATATATAAGTAAATAACAATGTTCAAATGGTTGATAGGTAAAGGTGGGAGACTAAATTAACAATTGATGTCAAATTTTAGAGTTTAAATTAGATTTTACCCCCTGCAATGCCAACAGAACTATGTGCGCTAAATAAATGACTGAAAGGTGTAACAAAATATATGATTATAATATAAAGTTAGAGGGTATATTTAACGTGAAGCAATAAACAATTCCCACAGTCTTCCTCTTCTTCAGGCCTCACACCAAATGATGACCCGAAAAAAAAAGGGTTGAATTTGCTTTGCATGTGATCAAAACCACCCTCCACAAGCAATCAAAAAACCCAGCTCACTTTCATCATTCCCATAATCATTTTCAATGATCCAGTTGGAGAATTCCTTCTCCAACTACTTATTCTGTCCCGGATTACGCAGCCATTTTTGGGTTTTATTCTGTTTCTTGTTTTCCCCTGATTTCTTCTTCTGGGTTTTGCTCTCCGTGCCGTTCTTCGCATTATAGGAGCTGGGTTTCTCCAGTTTTACTCTGGAAAGTGGATCCTGACAGTTTGAAGTGAGGTAATTCAAATTTTTCGTGTCTGTTCTTGTTAAATTGTTTTTTTTTTTTTTATCAATTAATGGTTTCTTACTGAAATTAGTAGTTGTTTGGATTTTCTCTCTCTTTCATTTATTTCACATCATTTTCTGGGAGTCCAAAATTTATAGTTGATAATGAAAGCTAAGTTGTTTAACAACGAATGGAATTTTGAGGAACCGAATTATCGTAGAAATGTTATTAATCTCCTAGTACTGATTCTTCTTCTTCGTTCCCTGCCTATATTCATGAAGAATCTGAAGAAATCTTCAGTTTAGTTGAACGGGTGGACGGAAAATGAGCATAAGAAGAAATTTCTTGTTCATTTTCTCTGCAATTTTCTTGACTCCGGTGATTTTCTCGCCGGTGATCGGCGAGCCGATTGAGGATAAGGAGGCTTTGATCGATTTTTTCAACAACATCACACATTCACGCTTTCTCAATTGGGATGTGAGTACTTCCACTTGCAGAAATTGGACAGGAGTGTACTGTAACGTCGATGAATCTAGAGTGATGGCCGTTCGATTACCCGGATTCGGCTTCCACGGTCCGATCCCGACGAACACTCTTAGCCGTTTATCCGAACTTCAGATTTTAAGTTTCAGATCAAATGATATAACAGGGCCTTTTCCTTCAGATTTTTCCAAGCTAGAAAACTTGAATGGATTTTATTTGCAACACAACAAGTTTTCAGGTCCATTGCCTTCTGATTTCTCAGTTTGGAAGAATCTCACTGTCATCGATCTCTCCAACAATGCTTTCAATGGCAGCATTCCCTCATCGATTCTCAATCTAACCCACCTCACGGCTTTGAATCTCGCTAACAACTCGCTCTCCGGCGAAATTCCCGACCTTGATATTCCCAGTTTGCAGCATCTAGATTTGTCTAACAACAATCTTTCTGGGAGAGTTCCTAAATCTTTACAAAGATTTCCAAGTTGGGTTTTCTCAGGAAACAATCTCACACCAGAAATTGCTCTTCCTCCTGCATATCCAATTCTGCCACCAAATTCACAGCCATCCAACAAGGGAAAAGGTGTTAGCAACGCAGCTCTATTGGGTATTTTAATCGGAGGCCTGGCTCTAATTTTTTCTGCAGTTACTATTATTATTGCTGTTTGTTGGTCAGCTGGAGGAAAAATAAACAAGACTCCATCAAAGGCCAAGAAGAAAGAAATTGCTGTGAAGAACAGAACTCCTGAGATTCAAAACAAGGATAGCACTCTCAAATTCTTAAATGATTGCAGTTTTTCGTTCGATCTAGAGGATTTGTTGAGAGCTTCTGCCGAGGTTTTAGGTAAAGGAACGTTTGGAACGACGTATAAGGCGGCTCTGGACGACGGAACAACCGTGGTGGTGAAGAGATTGAAAGAAGTAAGTGTCACAAAGAAGGAGTTTGAACAGAATATGGAGGTTTTCGGAAGTATTAAGCATGAAAATGTGGCTGCTCTGAAAGCATATTATTATTCGAAAGACGAGAAACTTGTCGTTTACGATTATTACGAGCAAGGAAGCGTATCAGCAATGTTACATGGTATTTCAATCAAATTTCTGCCTAATCTATGAATTTCTCAGTTTCAATTGAGCTTGGATAAAGCATAATTTAGATAGTAATGTTTAAACTTATTTACAAATTAAAAGTTTAACTATTTGTTTAATGAAGAACTTTCATCGTTTAACTGTCAGCAATTTAGACGTTGTAATTAATATATCTGTTAAATTTAATATGTGTATACTATATTTCCGTTCAATCAGTCCAATAGAGTTTAGAATTAAGGGTTTCTACTTGATTTCTAATCTCTACTGTGATTTATAATCTAATTTTAAACTCTGTAAACATTTTTATAATAATTTTAAATTCTAATGATTTGATTAAATGAAAAACATGATATATATGTGTCGGATTATACAGATATATTAGCGGTAGCGTCCAAATTACTGACAGCTAAAATGTAAAAGTTTCATTTGTCAACAAAAAAACAGTTAGACGTCTAATCTATAAACTCCCAACATAACGGGCGAAATTACACTTTATTGGTTTAGTTTGATGAGTGAAAAGGTATTGACAGGTTCTTTTATGATGAGATTTTGCAGGTAAACGAGAGGATGGAGGGACATTAATCGACTGGGATACTCGTCTACGAGTTGCTATAGGTGCAGCCAGAGGCATTGCTCACATACACTCAGACAAAGGTGGTAAACTCGTTCATGGCAACATAAAAGCCTCGAACACTTTCCTCAACGTAAAAGGCTTTGGTTGTGTTAGTGATGCGGGCATGTCGACGCTGATGAACCCCCTCCCTGCACCTGCGTCGAGGATGATGGGGTATCGACCTCCGGAACTGATGGATGTGCGGAAAGCATCGCAGCTGTCTGATGTGTATAGTTTCGGGGTCTTGGTGTTGGAGCTTCTCACCGGAAAGTCGCCCGTGCATGCAAGAGGGGGTGAAGAGATTGTTCATTTAGTGAGGTGGGTGAATTCTGTGGTGAGAGAAGAGTGGACTGCTGAGGTTTTCGACATGGAGCTTTTGAAGTATTCTAACATAGAGGAAGAGATGGTGGCTATGCTGCAAATTGGACTTTCTTGCGTGGCTAAAATGCCCGAGCAGAGGCCAAAAATGGCGGATGTTTTGGCGAAGATCGAACAAGTTCGTCAATTGAATGGTGATTTGTCAAAATCTGAAGATTTGACTCCGTCACGTCGGGTGTTCGAGATCGGATCTGCCTCGAATTCTCGTTGAGGTTCGTTGAAATGTTTTCCTGTTTGTTCCTGACTTTGAAACTGGAAAAAAAATGTGGAATTTGATTGTTTTAGTTATGGTCAAAAGACATACAAAACGAGCAAATAAACTCTGAACAGCTCTCTTTCTCACACTCAAATCAACATCTTTTTCAGGTGACAAACTTTGGCCAACTTGAACATGAAGTGGATCATCCAAATCACTCACTAATAGCACATTTTCTATTTCTGTGGAATATTTAATAGATTCAAATGGATTGCATGAAATGTTCTTACAATAACCTCAAACACAAACAACAAACTACAGAGAGAATCAAATATCCGAGGAAAATGTTTGTTCTCCCGGCATTACCCGTAACGTCAAATCCGCACAATTCTCGTTTTGACACCGTCTGTAATTCAGGAGCAGGAACGACATTAAAAGAGGGTGGTATAGACCATGAGTTAGACCAAGGCAGTTAGAGTAAAAAAAAAATGCAAAGATTGTATCACTTACCTTCCACTTCTTGGAATATTACTTCTTTCTCCAATTCAGCTGCTGCATGGTACTTGAATCTTGAAGAGAGGGATCATAAGCATTTAGCACTAATAACTTTCTGAATAGTTCAACATTTTTAGAAGATTGAATGTTCCCCCATATACCACGTGGATAAACTTTTCTTATACTACTTGCCAAACATACCACACTTAGATTTTATCCTTCAATAACTTAATTGTTTGCCGAAGAAAATGAACGTTTGTTGTCTTTCATAGAAAAGAATAAGATTATAGCACAATTTATATCCTAATCTTTGAGTTCGTTAACATATTAGACTTTGAAATTTTTTTCCAAACTAGAAGTTCTACTTTTCAACCATTAACATTGGTATCAATTTTTTCATTAAATCAATCATGTCTATATCACAAATTTTATTTATGAGGTGTTTAAACTTGATTCTAGCCACATTTTGAACTCTGTAAATCTCATATCTGTCGATTTTGAATTCTATTGTTTGCACAATAAAGTTCAAAATCAGGTTAAAACAATTCATTAAATGAAAGAAAAAATGGTATATACAGGCTGGATTTAATGTATAGATTGACTGCAAAGTCTAATTGCTAACCGCTAAAACTCATACTCAAGTAAAGGATGACAAGAGAATGTTTGACAATGAATTTACAGAAAGAATCTATAGAAAAAATCTATATTACCTATTGGAGAAAGCCACCTCAAGTTCATAGTTGGATGCACTCTTAGTAGCTTCGACTAAGACAGTAACCACCTCAGTTTTTCGGGTAGAAGCCATCAGTAAATCGTACTCGGTGGGAATGATAATAGCAAAGAAATTATCATTTAGTTCACTTAAACACATTTTATCAACAGCTGCAAGTGCTATTCTCCTCTTAAGTGCATCACACTCGGGGTCAACAACATATATGGCAAAGTCTGTAATTAATAAAATGCGCCTCTTCATCTTCCCGGAAGCAGTGAATTTCAGAACTTTATCGGCAAAAAGAACTTGAGTGTCGCCTGCATGGAGAAGAAAAATAGATTTGATTTTGTCCCTGTGGACAATGTTCTATCTGTTTCTCAACCTCTACCCAGGAAAGAAAAGAACAAGAAATGCAGGGACGAAATAGTTGTCAAGAGAAAAATGTCTTGCTTAGTTTGATGTTGAGGCAACCAAGCAATGGTTGAGTAGAATGATTTACAAGATCAAAGACAATTCAAGATGGTCAACCTCTAGGATGAACACTTGAGCTCAAATTTATGAAAATCCTCTTCATCTAAGCTACTCCACTGCCAACATCTGGCATCGACCTTTTCATCATTTCCAGAATCATCCAAAGAATCCCTCAACCATCACAAACCCACGCCTACTATGAATATGCAGTTGGGAAATGCAACTAAATATGGCAGCATCCTCACAAACGTCAGGATTTAGGAAGGGCTAAACCCTCCTTTTCAGATAAACAATCGACAGAAACATTTCTCTGAAAGTTCTCCCCAACAAGAAAGCTAATCGAAGGGCAGAGATCAAGATTTCACTCAACGATAGGCTAATTGCGCTACTGAAAATCATCCAAATCCAAGTAACAATCATACAGAGCTAGAATATCAGAATCCAAATTACGCAGAGCCCTAACACTAACCTTGTTTCTGCAAAATTTTGAGCAGGAAGGGGTGCGAAGGCACGTCAATATAGTCGCCTTTGTAGTCTCTGTGGAGCGAAGCTTTTCGGCGTACCTTGATGCCCATGAACGGCTCCTGTTGTTCAGTCACATTACCATCCGACCGTCTGAATTTCAGTCGCTGCACATCGCCGTCGTCCTCGAGGACCTCCGGCGAATCATCGCCGTCGTATATGGGGATCCGAGATTGAGCTTCGTTGATCTGGACCCGCCTCATGGATCGGGACTGATCCATTACTCCCGGTTCTGCAGAAAATTAATCTAATATTTATAGAAAATTACTTTTAAGATTAATAATTAATTATTTTTAAGTTAAGATAATTAATGTTTATGATACAGAAATTAGGAGATGGTAGCCTTCGTGCTCCATTCTGCCGCCAAAGAATAGAGCCGCCGCCTCTCCTCCGCCGTCCTCTGTCACGCTCGGATCTAAATCTCTCGGAGGTATTCCGTTTGCTCTCTGCTGTCTCTCTCTTCTCTCAATATCTTTGGCTAATTTTTATCTGTTGCTTCTCTAATTGCTGTGCTCATTGTTCATCATCATACCCAAAACCAAACCGCGAACACATAAACACACATCCTAACTCTCCATGTAACAGGGAAAAGCGACGAAATTGCTGGAGTTGCTGACTCGCTGGATAGGAGCACATCTAGCTCCGCTCGATCAATTGACAGGATTTGAGACCTGTAATTTTTCATATACCTACCCCATCCTCTCTCTGTTTTTTTTTTTTTTTTCCTTTTATACAAATTCCTTCCTCTCTTACCTGATCAAATCTATCTTCTCTTATCCTCTGAACAAAATAACCGTCGACCTCCTATTTTGAATCGAATTTACTAGTCTTCCTTTGATTTAGTAAATACTTTTTTTATGGATGCTCCGAGATGGATTTATAACTTATGCTCCAACCCTAGCATTTCATCAGCTTCCAAACCCAAAACATCACTGTCTGTGATCCCATGTCCTTCTTCTTGTTCTTTCTCTAAATCGCACAAATGGGTCTCATTCAATGCAGTGCATTCTCTTTCACAAAACTCATCTGGCAAAAGAGACGAGTTTAGCAGTGTTACGCGTGTTTTAGAAGATGTTTCTTCCCATGAAAACAATGCCGGTGTTTTGATAAAAAGGAAAAGGCTTGCAGTTTTTGTTTCTGGTGGAGGTTCTAACTTCCGTTCCATTCATGAAGCATCTCTTCAGCAATTAATTCGTGGAGATGTTGTGGTTTTGGTTACCAATAATCCAGGTTTGTTATTATTATTATTTGCTCGTGTGTTTATTCTTTAAGTGTATGCAATGCTTATTGATACTAATACTTAAATATGTATTGAACGTGTATCTTTATAACTTCTTGAATTGTCTGATGTCTTGGTGAAGGTAATAAAGATACAATGTGAAACTCTTACGATATAGTCAATGATTGGTTGTTAATTGTATTCATTGTATCAAAAGGTTTAGGTCAATTTAGGAATGAAAATCAAGTTGTCAAGAAAAACCAAGTGGATGGGAGCTATTCATTTCTACTTCTAAAAACAGATATATCCTATTTCTATAAAAATATTCTGCATTCTCATATTACCTTATCTTGTTTTGATTTTGAGTTTGTTGATGATCATGTTTAGGTCTCTTGTTTTGATTTTGAGTTTGTTGATGATCATGTTTAGGTCTCTTTTTTTTTTTTTTTTTTTTTTTATCTCTTCTGGAATCAATTCCTTAGCTACAAAAATTCAATGTGGATTGAACATCATGATATTTCAAATTTGAATTTTTTGTTTTCATAAATCATAATTATAATTTGAATCTTGTATGTTCAAACACTTATGTTCCTTTTTGGCTATAGATTGTGGAGGGGCACAGTATGCAAAAGATAAGGGCATCCCTGTTGTTTTGTTTCCTAAATCTAAAGGTGCACCTGATGGATTCTTGCCAGCGGATATTGTAGCTGCTCTTAGGTGATTTTTTAAGTTGTGTTTTATTCTCTATTTGAGTGTGACCATTGAGTTTGCAGTATGTGTATTTTGGTGTGCTTGTGTTCTGTGTGTTTGATTTATGTTGTATTTGGTTTCAGCAACATGGTCTTCTCTGTGTTTCCTTTATGTCAATTTGCTTAAGAACTTGTCAATTATTATTTTCTTTCAAATTTTTCTGGTATGTTGCAGATATTTCTAATGTGAGCTAGATGGTTCTAAAATCTGTATTTTTACTGGTGGCACTAAGAAAGTTCGTAAGTTTCACTGATATTATGATCCATTTGATTGGATCACTATAAAAACTGACTTTTGGTATCGGTGTTATTATTCATATATTGCTGCTTTAAGGGTATCATAACATCCATACTCACTTCGGTATAGCGACCATTTCGGGAAGAAATGTTATTTTTTGTTTATTTATCAATATTTTTGTGATTAGGACGTTTGAGGTCGACTTTATCCTTCTAGCTGGATATCTCAAAATGATACCGGACCCGTTGATTAAAGCTTACCCAAGATCCATACTTAATATCCATCCATCTCTTCTTCCTGCATTTGGAGGCAAAGGTTATTATGGAATGAAAGTGCATAAAGCTGTGATTGCTTCTGGGGCAAGGTATGTTATAGGATTATGCTAATAATCAAAATATCATATGGTACAGTGAAGAGGAAGTGATCATTTATTTGTTACTTTGTCAGATACTCAGGTCCTACAATACATTTTGTTGACGAGCATTACGACACTGGCGCCATACTGGCTCAAAGGGTTCTCCCTGTGCTTGCAAATGACTCGGCAGAAGACTTGGCTGCAAGAATTCTGCAAGAGGTAGTGAAGTTGTCCCTGTGCTGGCCTTGGATTAAGTTGAACTAGAATCAGTGTATGAGTTGTTGTTTGCATATTTTTTAGGAGCATAATCTGTATGTGGAGGTAGTGGCGGCCTTGTGCGAAGAGCAGGTGGTATGGAGGTCGGACGGTGTTCCTCTCATCCGAAGCAAAATAAACCCAGACCAGTTCTCCTAATAGTAATGATAGTTGAGAAAATGGGTACTATCCCGACCTTGTCGCCTTCCCAGAAAATTTGCATACATTGTTGTTCCTGGGTTTGCTTCAACAATTATGTCACATATTTGGTTAACTTTGAGATCAATTCTGTCACATATTTAGTGATAAAATCTATTATTTTCTTTGAAAATTATTTTGTTAAATAAAAATATTAATATTATATTCTAAACGACGTCGGTCAAAAGTAGCATGTCTTTCTTACGGCGGCCAAACCATTCAAAAATTAAGACGTAATTACGTGCAAGTAACGCCAAGTGGGACCCACAACCATTTTTGGAGCCAATCAGAAGGCTTAGATTCTACGAGGGCCCACGTTGTCCGGCTCCATTCATCGTCTACTTCCTGCCTCTCTTCTTTCTTCCTCCGTCTCGACTCGATCCAACTTTTTACCCTCCTTTCTGCCGCTGCTTTCGTCGTCTGTCTTTCCATAGGAGGATCCCTCTTTCAGGTGGTTTTCTTATTCTTACTACGTTTGAAGGTTTTTTTTTTGGTTGAGTTTGGATTCTGGACGTTTCGTTGTTTAGGGTTTTGATCTGAGGGAAAATGACTGGATTTTACTTTTTTTAGGTTTTTCCTAGATGGCTTCGAAGCGGATCCTGAAGGAACTCAAAGATTTGCAGAAGGATCCTCCTACATCTTGCAGCGCTGGTATTTTATTTTTCTTAAGAAACCGTTTTATTTCTCTGGAATTTTTGTGTGTTGATTTCATAGCATTCCTAATCGCTTTCTGGTCGAGGAATTTCATCTTCTGTAATGTTAATTTTGCTTTACTTTACCCCCTATTCCTGCTTGATTTAGTTTTGCATCTGCTTTAATCGTGCTATGCATTTTAAAGTTATATCTGAACAATAGCTTAACATAGTCTGAGCATTAACTTCTACTTTTGTGGTCTATGTATGCATTTTGAATGATTTTGGAGTTGCTCTAAAATTGAGAATTATATGATGTTCTTAGGATCGTAGACTCAGCCTGATTGAACTGGCTTGCCTGTGATTGAAGGGGCTTGCCCCATCAGCTCATTGAGCCTTCCTACCTAATTATATTTAGTCGATTAGATTTTATCCCCTTGTTATATGACCATATCATCTTTTTTGTAGTTATTCAACCATGTTTTCTGTGAACTTTGATTCAATTCTTAATGAGATAGTGATTGGTTTTTCTTTGTTCCACTATTATGGCTTGTTCGTAGTGAACTTGGCATTTTATTGATGTATTTCTGTAGTTTTTATAATTAATCTTTTTGTACATGGATTGGAATTTTCAGGCCCAGTTGCGGAAGATATGTTTCACTGGCAAGCAACAATTATGGGTCCTCCAGACAGTCCATATGCTGGTGGTGTTTTCCTTGTCACAATTCATTTTCCTCCAGATTATCCATTCAAGCCTCCCAAGGTATGGCATTCCCGCTTATATCATGTGAAAGGTTTTCACTATGAATTTCATGTACTGAATGATTGCCACTTCCCATGTTTTTTCCTTGCATATAGGCTTTATCACTGTGATCTCATTTTGTTTCAGGAGAATCTAGTTTTTGATTACTTTGTGTGTGATGTCACGTAAAAATTCAATGTGATAACTGGTATATGTCTTTTTTTATAAGAATATTATGTAGACGTCTTGATTTGGAATTTATCTTTAGTTTGTGTGCGCAGACGAGTTAATATGTGCAGGCTTACCTAATTGTCAATAGCCTTTATCACTGTGATCTCAATTTGTTTCGGGAGAAAGTAGTTTTTGATAAATTTGTGTGTTGTCATTGAAAAATTCAATGCGATAACTGGTAGATGTTTTTTTAATAAGAATATTTTGTAGAAGTCTTGATTTGGAATTTATCACTAGTTTGTGTGCGCACACGAGTAAATATGTGAAAGCTTACCTAATAATGGTCAGTGGTCATGCAGTTTTGTGAGATATATATGTACATTAATGGTTTGGGACTTCATTACTAATGGTTTTCTCTAGTTACATTTTGAGTATTACAGGTCAATTCTTGATCATGTTTCATCTAAAAAGTTTCTTTCTTTGAACTCTTTTTTTTTTTGTCCTAAAATTTTCAAATTGATGGACTTGCAGGTTGCATTCAGAACAAAAGTTTTCCACCCGAACATAAACAGCAATGGAAGTATCTGCCTTGATATATTGAAAGAGCAGTGGAGCCCTGCCCTTACCATCTCAAAGGTTTTTTGTTCTTTCACTTACAGACACCCAGTTTTGGACCATAGAAAACTTTTCGTTCAAGCAATAATACCCCAGCTTCATGAAAACCTTTCTAATGAGTTGTTTTATTCACTTTCATTACCTGTCATTCACATTTTGTGTTAATTATTATTCTTATTTTATTATTTAAAGGATCCCAAGTTACGAGGATCGTTATTCTGTCACTCTTTTCTTGGTGATCTAAGAAAGGCCTTTTAACAAGACATGGTACATTTTCATCGTGAATGTCTATTTAATAAGAAAGAAATCAGCTAGCTACTGTATGAATAGAATAGTGGTCGGTTTTGATATTCCAAATTTATGAATCTTTTGTCATCTGTTTTCCTTTTCATCGGTACTCTCGGATAGGTAATGTTGTTGGTAATCGTGTTTTCTTTTTCATGTACAATAAGTTAAATATTTGCATCTTGGCATGTTAGGTATTGCTATCGATATGCTCGCTGCTAACGGACCCAAATCCAGATGATCCATTGGTGCCAGAGATTGCCCATATGTACAAGACAGACAGGAACAAGTATGAAACGACTGCAAGGAGCTGGACCCAGAAATATGCAATGGGCTAACGAGCAGTGGGTTCCTTTGGGGGAAGTTCGTTTCATTTATTTTATGAGTCAGTTGTGTATGAATTATTTGCGCTGTTTTTAAGAATCTAAAGGGGATCAAAGGGACGTTCTTAAATATGATGTCTGTCAAAGAAAGAAGAACGCATGTTTCTTACTCGTTTGTTTGGTAAAGTGATTTTCAGAACTGTCCAGCCTGCCCCCATTTCAGTACGTTACTACTGATGATATATAACTCAATCTCCTTTCCTTCTGTTCTTACTCTCTGGGTACGTGAAATTTAGAGACTAGATTCTGATCCAGCAATGTTCTTTAACGCATGTTTGTTGGGCGTAGGCCATTCTGATGTCATCGTGTATGTTCAACAAAGAGTTTTAATTTTCAAACACTTGGAACGAAATGCGTAATTTTAAATAATGAAATTATGAAGTGACTGACGTTTTAGCAACATTACTATTGTGATTGCAAGTGCTTCAGTTGTGTGAGATGATTGTGATTAACAATTTCAACTAATACTTTTTATGTTATATCGTTGTCGTAGTCAAACATGATGGCTCCTCTGCCCATCAATCATCAAGATATTTGATTTTGTAATTAATGAAAAAAACTATAAATATATAAACTAATTTATTAATTAATAAATATCACGTTTAAAAATAAAAATGGGCAATACCACCTGTAGATGAGGTAGGTGAGGTTGGTTTGCCGGCAAAGGACGTGTATGGTTCCTCTGTAGTTGTCAGCTCATTGTTGACAGATCCGATCAGGTGTTGATAATCTGTAGTAAAAGAAGTCGAACCTTTGAAGTTAGAGTACATATTTGCCGAAGTTGAATGGAGATAGTATGCTTAACTTGACAAAACAAAAAAAGAAATTAATGATGTTTGGATAGTGTCCGTTTTCATGTAATACATAACTCCACGTGCCCATTCTCCCCACTAATGACTCCAGTTCTAAGTACCCACTTCAAAGAAGTGCTTAAAACATGCATCAGTTCATATTCCATTTTTATATTTGGTCAAATCTATGTTATTTGGACAATGAGATGAATCTTCCAACTCCTTCCCCCCAAACTGTCCTAGTCGACTCCGTCGTTCATCCAAAACTTGGTGCTTATCAAGAAGAGTTAGAACGTAGGTGTCGGTTTTCACGATCGAACTAGAAGTTTCTTAATCAATATCACTTAATCGTTTTATTCTACAGAAGCTCGGATCGATTAAGATTAATTTATGAATATAATTAAGATTGAACGAAGTGAAACCAAGCCACCAAGTGTGTGTGAAAAATGATTAATGGTAGGAGCAAGTGAAGAACGAAGAGTGAGAAAACACGTGATGGCAGCATTAAAATCTCACTAATTTTAAATAAAATAATTAAGAACATGGCGACCACTGTCTTGCATGTCCGAGTTTTTTAAATATTTTCTTGCAGCTTACACGTGCAGGATCATCATCTGAGCACATAAATGAATCAAATCGTGCGCACGAGTGGCTTCATTATTCATTACAGTTCCATCTTGTCTACTCCGTCGATCCACGATCTCGTCTCTCCGACTCAATGGATGTTGCCTTTGACTTTAAAGTCAATCAATAGAAAAATATGAACATTCATAGTAACCTTGTCACTCGCAAGATTAACCACTCGGAGTCACGCAAACATCGAGTAGTTTATAAGTGTTCAAACAATGAGTAGCCAGCCGTGTCGGGGCTTATTAATTTGTGATGATGATTCGACGTTATAAATTTCATAACTCGCATCAATGAAAATGGTTTGCTCATCATCGTTGAAGATACTATTTTTAAATAAAATTATATAGATTGGAAAGAGTATGTATTTATGGAAGTTGGTGTAGATTTATTGGTAGTGCCTTGCTATGTGTCCTCACTTGGCTCAATGTATGTTTTAATAGTCTAAGATGCTCCCTTCTCTCTCTCTCTCTTCTATATTATCATTTTAAACACATGAATTTCATCGATCGAAACATCGCCCGAGAATTCTTCGTTAAAATCCCAACAATATACGTCAAATAAAAAAACGAAGAACTAACACTCGGTTCAATCAACTTGTATCATTTGCTCAGTTCGAGCATCGTTCGATTTCAAACATTAAGTCGGGTGCCTTAGCCATGCAAGGGTAAAAATGATCCAATTATTTTTATTGGTATAGAAAAGTTTAATCTAATAATTCAATGACATAAATAAAAATATTAAAATTAAATAGGGTTTGATTTAATAATGATAAGGACACATGGAATGACACAAAGTCATCAATTAATATTGATTTAAACAAAAGAGACACTCAGTGACGTGTCCATATTTTCAATCAGTGAGGAGCGTGAAGAGCACGACCAGCAACGGGAAGTGGAAACGAGCAACAGCCCAGAGCCGTACACTCTCCTATTTTTATTGGCGCCCTTTCCCATATAACTCATTATTTAATAAATTCTTCATTCTTTATTATTTATTTCGATTAAATTAAAATTAAAAAATAAAATAGACCGACTTGGGGGGAGAGTCACGTGAGAAGCATACGGGCCCCACTGAGCCGACGTGTCGGACCTCTACCCCGGGATTGGGATGCGGCGCCTCGAAAAACGGACGGCCGCCTTCCCCGGTCTACACCGGCGACCGACCGGGCTTGTGAAAATTACTTTCCATATTTCTGCGCGTATAATAAAAGGGATTTGGTAAAGATGGTATAATTGAGTACAACAATGGACGATTATGGAAGAGTATTTGTCTCTGTAATTTCCTTAATCAGTCATTTAATCATAATTAGCACTTGTTTAATCATATTTTACATTGAAAATCTTAAATGGTTCTGCTTCTATATAAACACCGATTACCTGTTTATAATCCCCGCACACACGCCTTGGACTGCTTGTCTACTCTGTTTCCATTAACTCTCTCTCTCTCTAGAAAACTTCCCTTTCCTTTTCTTCCCAGATACTGCTGTAAGATACTCTGCTTTTCTCTTTCTTCTTCTTGCTCTGATCTTTTTCATGGCCTGGATAAGAAGCCTGTTTCGGTTTCCTATTTCTTTCTATCGGCGTGTGAACCATCCTGCTTTCTCTTTCTCTCTCTACTTTGAAACCTTTCCACACCATCTTTCTACTTTTGCACACACCTGATTCAGACTACCTTCTCTTTTTGTCCTCTCCATTCCTTTTTAAACTCGCTCCACTTTCCTTCCCCCTCTCTCTATCTCTTTCTCTCTCTCTACTGCTTTCAGTCCTTTTTTCTGTCTCTTAAACATGGATCCTCAGAGTATCTTCTACCCAGTTAAGTACACGGAGCATAAAAGTCTCACCAAAAAGTTTGCTTCCAAGCAGGCAAAGAGGCCGTTCGAACGGGACTTCACTGGTCCGAAGGTTGTTCGGATTTCCGTTACTGACCCAGACGCCACCGACTCGTCCGGCGACGAAGAGGAAGATGTGTTTTGCAGTCGGAAGCGAGTGAAGCGGTACGTTAACGAAATCAGCATCGAAGCGGCCAGTAAACCCAATAATGTCATTCCTAACTCCCGGAAAGCAATCGCCGGGGATTCTCAACTTTGCCGTAAACAGTGTAAACCGTCGCCGGCCAACGGAAGAAAGTTTCGGGGTGTTCGGCAGAGGCCGTGGGGAAAATGGGCGGCGGAAATCAGAGATAGCTCTCGAGGTGTACGGCTATGGCTGGGTACTTACGATACTGCAGAAGAAGCAGCTATGGTCTATGATAATGCAGCTATTAGGCTGAAAGGACCTGACGCTTTAACTAACTTCATCACTCCTCCGACGAGCGAGCCGCTGGAGATAGACCGCATCTCAGTTTCCGGTTCCGTTTCAAGCTATGATTTCGGAGAGGAGTCCCGAACCCGCGTTGCTTCTCCGACTTCAGTCCTTTACAGAACACAATTAAGTGCAGAAGCTGAACCGTCCAAACCTATCGTCGAACCCGAAACATCTCAAACGCCGCCGATTTCCGAACCTTTACGAGAATCCCAAGATGAAACTGGCCAGTCCGACATTACCGGCAATTACTTGACGCTCGACTCTTCATTCTTCGACGACATTTTTCAGATTCCATATCCCGAACCGGACTTGTTTCTCGAACCGGAGCTTTTTCTTGACGAGAAAACAAGTCAGTTTCCCGACACTTTATGGAATCAAAACTTGAGCGATATTTTCAGCAACATAAACGAAGATTTCAGATGGTCATCCTGTTTGCCTTCGTCGATGGAGGAAGAAGATGATTATTATCAAGACATTTTATTTGGTTCAGACCCTCTTGTGGTCCTCTGAACCAAGTCATCGCCGATAACTCGTCCAATTTGTACCGGCGACCGGCGGTGGGAAAATAGAAAGATATCGGATTTAGATTTTTTGTGTCTATTAACTAAAATAGAGAGCTTAAAATGTGGCAGAGTTATTTATTTATTTATTTTAGTAATATTAATTAGACTTTGTTGAGTGTAAATTTCCCATTAATTAATTTTCACCAATATTTGTTATTACTTGATTTACTATTTAATAATGTTGATTACACGTAGGCAAGCTCTCTTTATTTAATAATTAATCAATCATTTGTAATTTTAAATAGGTGAGATGGGCAAGTAATGGAGGTCCACCATGTCTCAACTTTGCGTGGGGGAAAAGTCTAACGTGGAATAATCTTCACCTAAAAGCTCACATTTTTATTGAATCTTCTTCCTATTGTGAATGCTCCCTCTAGTGAACTACATTCCATACTACCCTATTTTTTGTTACTATATAAAATCAATATTTAAAGTTATTACTAACAAAAACTTGTTACCATGTGTACCGAAGTACGCATAGCTGACGTGACATGAAGAATGTTGTATTCGTAGACCTTGTCATTTGCTGTTGTGTTGGGTTGAGACATAAAAGAAGATTTCTCTTTAGGCCGGAGTTGATTCAAGAGATTATTGATAAAATTCAACTGACGAGGGAGAGATTGAAGATAGTGCAGAGTAAATAAAAGAGTTACGATGATTTTAACAGACGTGATGTTAAGTTTGATCGTAAAGAATTTGTCTTATTGAAGGTTTGTTCGAGATGTGATATCAGTCGATTCGAGTAAGAAGAAAGTGTTTCATAATTTATTGGTACAAGTGATGTGTTACTTTGATTGAACGATGCAACGGTGGTGTTAAGTGTCACTGTAGGTTACTACTTGTGAGTAGTTTAAATGATTTTGATAAAAGAAGGGGAAGGGTGAGGTGAGGTAGCAATAGCATTGTAACCTACAATTAAGGAGGAATGAGGTGGAGCCCACTTGATGATGTTTGACTTAGTGGCTTCTATGGTTGATGCCGTCCAATGCTAAGTTGACTGTGAATGTTTTACACGTAATGGGGTCCACTGGATTTGATCTGGACCGTCAAACAGGGCTCGATCCATGACAATCACTGATCTTTCGGCTTAAAAGGGAATTCAACGCTGACTAATCAAAACGCTGCTCCTTCCTTTCACCAACTCTTTAGGCCCAGATGGATACAGCCGTCCAATTAAGCCTCCGGACCCACAAATCAAAATCAACAGCCGTTGGCAACGAAAAACGTAGTGGGTCCTGGCGGAATCAAGTCAAAATCTGCAGCTGACACGTGGAAATAACGATCGCGTTTTCAGATCATTGACCACACTCGGTAGCATTCACATCGGACGGTCGTTCTTGGTGTGAGATAACTGTGTTTCATAATCTTCTCACATTGATCGTTCTCAGTCTATGATAAATGTGTTTCATAATCTTCTCTCTTGTTGGTTTGGAGTTTGCAAGTATGATCTCTTCTACTTACAATGTAACCTCTTTCCAGAGCCGTTAAATGAGTTGGTTGAGCCAATCTAAGTTGAGCCTAGAAAGCCTCGACTCATCAAGTATGCTGAGAGCCTAACAATGTGATCTTAAAAAATTTTCAATCCGATCCGAATTGTGAGCCATAATTCTATAACAAGCTTCGTCGAGCCAGCTCAACGAAACTAAAGAGTAGAGCTTAACGAACCAATACATAAATAAAATTATTTTATATTTTATTTATTAAAATTATAATAAATATTTATTATAGTAATGATAAAATATGATTAGATAGTTAGTCGTATAAATAATAGAAATATTTAATTAATACAAAAATGACATTTAATTATAAAAAAATAAAAAAAAAACAAATATATAAAAATATAACATTCATTATAAATTTAACATTTACGTCACTACATATTAGATACATTCCAACTAAATTGGCACTCATCTAATTATCGATCATGTTCAAAATGTCAAAAAAAAATTACAAATTGAAAAAATATTTCAAAATTTAAATTACAATGCTAATCTTCAACATCCAAAATTTTAAAGTCTTCAAGTATTCGTCATCTCGTTGTTGATTTCTCGTAATGACGTCATTCCAATCATTCATGCAAATGATTGCCTTCATGAGATCAGGTGAAAGTTGTCATCAACGTTCATCGTACAGACGTCTACTTGCTCTAAAAGCAAACTCCAGTGCTACGGTAGAGACTGCGAATCTTAGTAGATCTCGTGTTATTATAAAAAGAATATGATATGTAGTGGAAAATATTTTCCACCAATCTAAAATATCACAGTTTTCTTCGTAAGAAAATTGATATGGAGTGTCAAAATAAAATATAGTTCATTTCGCACAGAATTAGAGTAAACATCTGTATCTAATTGATTCTAAATATCATGAATATCAAATTGTGCATCTATAATATTTCCACCACTACTACCTGAACTAGCATGTGAAGAAACATATGAACGACTAACATTAGAATATTTATATTCATAAGAATAATATAAACTAACAATTCTATTTGTTATTTGATCTGTAAAAAGTAAAAAAGTAGTATGTAAATTATTAAAAATTTTACTAATTATGAGACATACTCCTCTTAATTTATATTTAGGATCCATTATACATGCTTTACAAAAAATAGGAGAGATATCAAGCCAATATTTTTAAATTTTGTTTCTATTTTATTAAGCATATCTATAAATTCATTTATTTGTCGATATTGTGCAAAATTACTCGTTAAATTTATAAAAATTAAGAGAATGAGATGAGAAGTGAGATAATAAATTCTCGAACATTCATTTGTAGCGCCATAAAATGGTTTAAAAAATCAAAAAATATATTAGGTACATCGCAATTAGATTTATCAAAATTAATATTTGGTGTTTTCTCATTAATAAAAGCACAAATAACTTGCTAGTATGGTCTAGCATTTTTCAACATAGAATTTCACCTATTATCTACATCTGTTTTTTATTTTCATAGTTTAAGTTGAACAACTTTACAAAAATCTCTATATTCTTATTGCCTCGAATTAGATCCAATTATATGAGAAATTGCAGATCTAATTAATGCAATATGAGGTGAAATATATGTCATATCATCTTTAACAACTAAAATTTAAAATATGTCAAACACATCTCATATGGAAAAGAGAATCGTGAGTAATATCTAATTGAAAATAATTTTCAAAATGAGAAATAGAAATATCGTTAGCACTACCATTATCAAGTGTTATGCTAACTATTTTATCTTGAATAGTTTATTCTTGCAATATAAATATATCTATATATAGTAATATCCGTGTGAGGATATTCACAATTATGAAATCCTAAAATTATTTTAGTTAATTGTCAAGAGTTATCAATAAAATGAAAAGTTACAATGACATAGTTTATAGAATTACGTGCATTCCATAAATTAGAGATGATACAAATATTCATTAAAGAGGCGCTTGAAAAAATGAAATTAGTTTATTTTTCATATTATTAAATATTTTAATAATATCATTTCTAGTTGTATTTCTAGGAACACGTTTAAAATTAGGAGTAGCATACTCTTTCATAAATTTTTCAAATTCATCGTTATTGATGAACACTAAAGGCAACTCACATTGTACTATAAGTTTTGTATTCATATTTTCATTTTATTTTGTGAATAAAAAAAAATGTCACTACCACTAGCATTCAATAATCTTTGTGTAGGTTTCTAACTTGCTCGTTTAAGTGACATTTTTTTTTATAATGCCCACCAAATGTGTTAGTTGAAATACTGAAAATATATGCATAATTTTTAATACAATAATTGCATTGATTTATAGATTCTATTTCTCCATCCATTTTAATTTCTTTCATTTCAAAAAATTTCCATAGTTTAGACGTGTTGTTTTTTTTTTTTTAGGTGATTAAGTGAATGTTTGTGTAGATGATTACCCTATAAAAAATGCAGGATTTATTTTTCTAATTTCTTCAATATTATAATTACATGGATCCATGACTATTAAAAATAAATTTTTAAAGTAAATTATAAATAAGAAAATGATACCAAAAATTCAATTGATCAATAATAGTTTATTGGTGGTGTGAGTTTGTGATCACTTCTACGTATATGAAACCTATAAAAAATCACACAAAAAATGTTAAATCATAAAACTAATATTATCAACAACATATAAATTTATTAAATAAATAAACTGCAATACATACCTTGTTGAATGAATGGAAAATATGTGAAAATTTGAAAGAAAAATAAAAGATATCAATTGAACAACGAACGCTAAAATTTGCTAGCTGAAGTAAAAGAGAGAGTTGAGAGAAAGTTGATGAAAAAATGAATGAGAAATGAGATGCATTTATAGAGGAGAGGAGTGGGAAAAAGGAAGGAAGAAGGTGGCTCAGTTGCAGCAGGCCAGAAGGAGACAAAAGAGAGGGGGAGGGGAAGTTATTTCTCGCTTTATTGAAGCTCACACCATAAAAAAAGGGAGGACCCTCTTCTTCCACCTCTCTGTGATTTGAAGTTCACTCATTTTGTTGGTATGTTTTTCTTTTCGACTGATCTCCCTCTCCCTCTCCCTCTCCCTCACCTTCTACTGTTAGGCTCTTAATCACTGACCATGTTATGAAATTGTCTCAGAATAGGTGTTCTGGAAAAATTGATGTAGAGTTAAATTTTCATTTAATTTTTTGTAAAGTTGGATTTGGATCTGCTGTTAGCGCTTAAGTATTCTTCTAACTTCTTCTTCCTCCTCTAATTCGCTACTGGTTTCAGAGATGGAGATCTATGTTGGAAAAAAGGAATTTTTTCACGTTCTCGCCGAAAGTTTCATCAATCGGATGGTGATCGACCCTCGGCTCAGCGGCTTAGGTTGGATGAAGAAGATTGATGAATTGAAGGCTAAAGGCTGAGTGCTCAACGTGTTGAAGAGGAGGAATCGAGGAAGACAAAGAAGGGATAAGCTGCTAAGGGGGTCACTGGTCAGGGGGAGTGGGCCCCTAGCTGGGCTCGCGAGCCCAAATGGCAAGGCTCGGCTCAACTCATCAATATGGCTCGAGACAAGTCTGCTCGTTATTGTAGCGGGGCCGAGCCTACGATAACGTGCGGCCCGTTTCACATCAATACCTCTTTCCTATTTGACACCAATTGTGAAAAACTAAACTCAAAACACTTAGAAAAATAAGTACACTAAAAAAGGGTTTTGTCCCATTTTTTCTCGCTCTGTTGAAACTCAGACCATAAAAAAGGGAAGGCCCTCTTCTTCCACCTCTTTGTGATTTGAAGCTCACTCACTCTGTTGGTATGTTTTTCTTTTCAACTGATCTCTCTTTCCCCCACCTTCTGCTGTTAGGCTCTTAATAACTTACCATGTTATGAAATTGTCTCAGAATATATGTTCTAGAAAAATTGATGTAGAGTTAAGATTTACGTAAAAGACTCTTTCGAGAAAAAAATCATGCGCATATGAGAAATTCACTAATAAAAAATCAAGTTACAAATGAGTTTTGCAATTCAAATATCAATATACAAAGAAAACATAAAATCTTAATATTGATATATGTGTCCGACCCACCCAACTAGAATTTGAGTCACACCGAACTTTAATAATCTTCACATTGAAACAAATTTCAAATGAAAGATCCAACGTAAACTACTCGGCCCAACCCAAAGCAAATCTAGAACATTAAACTCTGATAATCTCTAGCTTCAAAGAATTCTGGTGTAAAGACACAAATATGTAAAATTCCAACAAAATAAATAACAATAACTCCCCTTCACAAAAGTCATTGTTGGGACAACTTAGTAATTGATACTTATCTCAGATGACTATGACTTTTCTAATGTTAAAGTTGAGCAAAAAAATTTTGGTAAACAATAGGTTTTTGACTCGGAAACCAAGGAGGAGTCAACTCTAGAAATGAAATATAGTTCAAGTGAAGTATGAAAAATAGTACGTCAAGAGGAGACAACTCTAGAAACGAAAACTCGTTCTAGGGAGAGCTAACTTTGAGAAGGAAAATTGGTTCAATAGAAATATGAAAAATAGTGATTCAGCTCTAGGAACAAAAATTGGCTCAAGAGAAGCATGAAAAATAGTGATTCAGAAAGAGGCTACTTTGAGAACAAAAACTGGTTGAAAGAAAATAAGAAAATAGTGCATTAGGAAGAGTAAACTCCAAGAACAACAACATATCAAGGGAAGTATGAAAGATAATGCTTCAAGAGAGGTCGAGTCTGGAAATGAAAAATAGTTTGAGTGAAGCAGGAAAAATTGTGCTTCAAGAGAAGCTGGATGAAAGCAGTTTCGGGAATGTTTCTCAAGTTGATGATCAGGAGACTAGCAAATGATTTCTAGATTCGAGGGCTCGATGAAAGAATGGGAATGATGAATTATCAACTCACTTAAGATATGTCTAAACAAGTTGTGAAACCGACTCAACGTCTCATATATGTGGATGTCGTTCCATATGCCCTTCTGGATTCGGCTGATTTTGAGAATGACGAACCTATGAATTATAATGAGGTTATTGATCAAGTTAAAATCAAAATTATTCCGGTTGTCAAGTTCAAGTCTTGTTTAAACTAGGGGGTATAGAGGAATGCTAGTCTTTGTAGGAGGAATCTCGAGCTCTGGATAGCAGAGTGAAGATATTCGAAATTGGAACTAATTAGGAGATTGTAAATATTAATTCATCAATTTTTGAATTAGATTTGTGGTTACTTTATCCTATTTAAATTTATATTACTTTAGTTTAAATAGATTAGTTAGAAAGTTGGAGGGGATAAAAAGAGAGATATGAGAAAATTCAGATCGAGTCAAGGAGTGTCAAATCTGATATAAAGTTAGAGAGAGAGAAAATGGTGAGAGAGATCTTTTGAAAAACATTACTTTCTTTTTAATTTCAGATGATGTTACTCATGATGTTGTAGCTAAGAAAATACTTGTATTTTTTATTCTCTAATAAAACTTTGTTGATAGAGTTTTGAGTCGTGGAGGTAAGGTGGTTTCGTCCGAGTCATGTTAATTTTGTATTCTTGATTTCTTTTCAATTCTTCATGATTAATTCTCGTGTATTTCACAACAACAAAATAAATATCTCAAACTTAAAACAAAATTAGCTCTTTAAAAATTAAAGCAAATATGAAATCCAGTAGGAATAGGCACAACCAATAGAACTGTAATAATAAAAAATATCTCACCAACGATTTTGACATATTTAATTGAAGTAGGAGAGAAACGAACATGAAATTAACTCTCACCCAATTCATCTAAGATCGGACCCAAAAATTTAAGAAAAATGTTGGGAAGATTTTCTTTAAATTGAAGAATCAGTGAGGAGGAAAATCTCACCGATCTTTCATGTTCTGTAAAACCAAGGAATAAATCGGAAGTTCTTACCTAAACAGCAACCTGAGTTCCGACGAAGCTTGCTCTCTCGGCCGAGCTTCGTTTCCCAATAGCAAGAAGCTTTTCCCTAACAAACGACTGAGCTCCAAAGAAGCTTCCCTTGGTCGAGATTGTCACTGTTGAATCTCCCTCCTTTAGGCGAACATTCTTCCGACGCGAAGCTCCACTCTCCGACGTCCAGCCGCTTCGATGAAGAGAGAAGCTCTCTCTATTCTCTCTCTCTCTCTCTCGGCCGAAATCGCGAAAGAGAAGAAGAGTAAGAAGGTTTAGTTTTTAAAACTGAACCGATTCCTTTTAAAACCAGCCTAACCGGTCAAACACAGTGAACCGGCCCAGAACAGTGATCCAAACCGAACCGGACCCGACTCAAATTTGATCCCGAATTTTACCGAACCGTTCCAAGATTTTACTGATAAAGAATTTATGCCTAAATCATTATTAAATGAATTTATTGAAGTAGGAATTTAATACTAAATAATTGATTTAGGCGAGAAAAAAAATTCCAAAAGTAGCCAAAATCGATCATAAATCTAATTCGTCCCGATCAGACATAAGTGCACAAGTAAGGAAATTATACTCAAATTATTTTGAAAATATGATTTATTTAAGTGTGAATTTAATATCAAATGTTTTAGGCAAAATATTATCAGAAATTTTGAACAAATCCAGATAAACCCTAACTGCTGGGAATTTAGGTAAGTGAAAATACCACGTTTTTAATAATTTGGCTATAGGCCCTACATCACAAAATGTATGTTTAAATTATTAAATTATTTCTTTTAAATTATCTTAATTGTCGAATTATGATTTTTTACTTAGATACACATGTATAGTCATTTGACATTGGAATGTAGAAAGATAAAAAATTGTAGGACATAATGCATGCAAGTATGAATGTATGAAAACAAATGGAATTAACGGAGCGCATGAGATGACTAATGAGAGTCTGAACGCATGATCATGAACTGTGATGACTGATGAAACTTTATGAGGGTTAGAAACCACTAGTTTTCTGAATGCTAGAACGCATGATAAAGATCGAAAAATGAGTTCCATCAAGTATGTAATTTTTAAAGCAGGAAATTGGATAATGTATATAATTAAAATCACATGTATGTATTTTTACTTACTTAGTTATCTCATGTATTAGTTTTGTGATATAAGTGAATTTTTATCTGAAGAAGAATTGATTGTAATCGAGAACCCTCCAGAGGCAAGTGTTAGTAGATTTCTACACCTAACGCAAGTGCACGTGTCGCTAACAAAGTAATAAATAGTAAGTAAAAGTCAATCCTACGAGAATATCCTTAGTCAATTTTAATAGCTATTAAATTATAATAAATAAAGATGAATTAATACGACAAATAACGTGACGAAAGAATAATATAAAATTAGAAATCACTTAGATATGCTAGAGAAATAAATTAAACTAATTTAGAATGATTATGATAATAAAAGCCTTGGTTAGGGTCGATTTCCTCGTTACGTAAATTTTACTACTGATGCTACAGAAAGCTACAGCATTTCCTACAGAACAACGAGAACAAATATTTTTCTAGGGTTCTATCGAATTGCCTAGTTAAATTCAACCTAAGGTTTCTTTCGATTTTGAAAGAATAAAACTTGAATTAAATTTCTTTTCAGCCCTATTCTCAATGCCAAATAAATTAATGTCAACAACCTTGCAACAATTTAATTTATTTAATCAATCATGCATCTTAAAATTCCTATCTACCTATCGATACAATAGGAACATGTAACATCAAATTTGTCCGTCGACACAATTCAAATTAAACAATAAACATCACGATAGATTGTTCCATAAAAAATACGTAAACTTTCATAGATTTAAGTAAAACACATAACGAGTATTATCTCTCCTAACCAATATTAAAAACTTAGCCTAAAATCATACTAACAAAAATCATAATAAAAATATTCATATAAAGAAAAATAAAAAGTAGAGAAGAAATTGTGGTATTCGCTCTTCTCTGGAATAATCTCCCTTCAGAGAGTTTTTCCTCCGAAGATGCTGGATGTCGTCTGCCAAAGAGCAAGAGACCCCCCAAGAGCTAGAGAGAAAAAGTCAGTAAAAAGGAGAGTTTTCGAAAGATCAAAAGAAGAAATAAAAATCTCCATTTTCAGGGAGAGAATAATCTTCTCTCTCCTTCCAAAATCTTCTTTTTCCTTTTTAAATTTTTATTCCCTTTTCAATTCTCTCATCAGCCAACTTTTCTCTTCTTTCTTTTCGCGCCACATCACTCTTCTTTTGTCGTTTAGAGCCACATCACCATTCTTTTCCTCTTCTCTCTCTTGTTCTTCCATCAATTCAATTTCTCTGATTTTAGGGTATTCTCCATCCATCTTCCACTCTTTTAAGTTGTTCAAATGTGCAATCCAATCTTTTATAATTCTGTGGCTAAAGATAAAAATAATTATTTATGCTCATAATCTGATTTAATTGGAAATATATGCATAAAAATCATTAATATCTTAAATTCTTTCCATGCTTAATAATTTATATCAATTATTATAATTTTGACCACATTCTATTTAAATTCATTTAAATCATACGAATTTTATTAATAATAAATAGTATAAAATAACTCTAATTTAAGAGTTATCAAATACCCTCAAACTTAAACTATTACTCGTCCTCGAGTGATGCAAAATAAAGTCAATATTAAAAATTTGATAGGTAACATTAATGAATTTCATTTGATTTCCAGAACAATTCAAAACTTGCAATTTTATGAAAAGTAACAGCATCATAATTAAAGTCAATTAACATAGAATTATTTCCCAATCAAATAATTTCTCAAATTGTGTGTCTGCTCAAACTCCTCTTCAACTTGCGAAGTTCAATCATCCAAACTAAATTTCACAGTTAATATTATAGAATACTAACACTTCAATGTTTTTCCAAAGTTAATTAGATTTCAAAGATATTTTTTTTTTTATATTGACTTTCTCGTACAAGTCACACTACCTTTTTACGCGAATGTCAACATTGGTCATAAAGGCCTCCAGTTACTCAGTAGTGTCACTTAAAGATAAATACTCATATAATATTATAGAGGAGTATAGTCAATAATAATATTGCAACGGAGTTCCTCTCGAAGTTACTCTATTTAATTTCTACCCATCGAGTATCCAAAGGGCTCACTCGAAATTGAAAGTAGATTAGGAAATTGCAATTATTCTATTTTTCATTCTTTTTTTTATATATTTTTTTTCTTTTTTTTTTCACAAAGAAATCTTTTATTTCGAATTTTCTTGGTAAACATTAATTTATTTTCATCTAAATATAATTGAGAAATTTAATTAGGATACATCCTTAAGCAAACTAAAGAGAAGTTTGTGTGTTATGAAGAAAAATTAGATTAAGGGGAATAATTCCTAGTTAAATGTCATTAATGCATGATAATGAAATTTTTCAACAAAATTACGGGGTTAGGAAAATTCTAGATACTTCACTTTTAGGAATTTTTTTTTTTTTTTTTTTGCATAGTAGATATTTCACTTTTTCCTACCCTTAATTTCACTTTCTCCTACCACTTTCTAATACACTTTACCCCCAAACTTAAAATTGGCAGTATCCTCACTGCCAAACAAAATAGTGTGAAACAAAAAGACAAGTACTTCCCTAGATGACTATTCTTCTTTGTCGGATTCGGAATCCGATTGCTGGAATAGGCTTGTGGGAAAATGAGAAAACGTTGGGTGTGGGTTGGTGTAATCTCTCTAAAGACTGCCTGCTATTGCCTTGTCTTTGAGTTAGGTGTAGCGCCAGAATATCCTGTTCTTTTGTTTGATGTGGCAGAGTTTGTCATAAATGTTGTATTGTAGAATCTCACTCTGGCTGATTCTCTGTTCAATCATAAGCATAGTTTCTTTCTACTTTTCCAATTTTTCATCGATCAGCAGCAGTGCTTCCATGATTTGTTGTTGTTAAATGATGCTCTCTGCTGATGCTGCAGCTCCGCTGGCAGCATTTGAATCATGAGATTTTCTTTTCTTCGGTTCTTCATCTTCATCCGCTTCTTCATCCCCTGGTTTATCCATAGCTATTCTTTTAACTGCCAAAGGAGTAATTCCAGATGCTTGAGCAAACTTCAATTCCTGTTCTTCATAAACTACTCCAGAGAGTTCACATAACTTTGTTATCAAAGAGGGAAACAAGAATTGCCCCTTAGGCCTCAAAACATTAGCACATAAATTTCTATATAAAATCTTTCCAACATTGATACGTTTCCCAGTCAGAATACAATATAGTAAAACAGTTCTATCATTTGTCACATGTTGTCCATGCGATGAAGGGAGTAAGCGGCTTTTAAGAAAATGATACCATACTCTCGCTTTCGGGAGTAGCGCAATGCGAGGGGGAGAGAGCGATCATGTTTTGGAGATGACCCAGTCGGTATCCAGTTCAGCAATCTCCTTTAGGACAGCTTCTAGGTATGCTGGAGACTGATTGTCGGCATGAGCGTAAAAATTATCCTCCACTTCTTCCAACTGGTAGAACGAATTTATTGTTGCGGGTGAAATCTTCACCTCCCTTTTCCGAACCCTTACCGATTGGGGCAAGTCACCTTCGAAGTTAGCATAGAACTCACGAACCAGGTTCATGATGACCTCTTCTGGACGAGTGCAAAATAGTGTCCAATTGTGATTCTGGATAACTTAGGTACCCTGAATAGCTGCCGTCAGAAATTACAAAGCCCTTCTCAACCGCAAATGTCTTCTGCTTCATCCCTTGCTTGTATCGGATTTTTGCGACATCGTTAATAAATTCTGGTTGAAACAAATGTTTAGCAGCTTTCTTTCCAGCGCTCTTTGGCCTCATGTTGGTATCTGTTGATCTGCAAAAAGGAATAGAGTTTTCATTCTTCTGGGTGAGAAATTCGTTAAGGCTGCTGCAGCATTTATAAGGCAAGCAAATGGGGAAATTCAAATTTGAAAGAAATTTTAAAATTTTGATGAAATCACACTTTGGTAAAGATCACGATTAAATAACACTAAATAAAAGAACTGATTGACTAATTTTATTTATTATTTTTATTTTTTCTATATATATATATTTTTTTTCTTTTCGATTAAGTGTGATGCTACAGCTAACATTGTAGCATCACCATTATTTTCACCGAAACTAAAAATAAACAAAATGATACTAAAAATTGAGTTGCCTCCTAATAAGCGCTTGATTTGTAAGTCTTCAGCCTGACTTTTCCATACTTCATGTAGTTTTTCCGTTTTCAAGAGGAATTGACGTAATTTTCGTCAATTTTTCTCTAAGGTATAACTTCACTCTCTGGCCATTTACCTTAAAATTTCGGCCGATTTTTTCATCTCGTAATTCCAAAGTTCCGTAGGGATAAACTTCTACTATTTCAAAAGCGCCAGACCACCGAGATTTTAACTTACCTGGAAAAAGCTTCAATATTGAGTTGAAAAGTAAAACTGCTTGTCCTTTTTCGAACACTCGCTTTTGAATCTTTTTGTCGTGCCACCTCTTTACTTTTTCCTTGTAGATTTTAGCATTCTTGTAAGCACCCATCCTCAACTATTCTAATTCATGCAACTGTAAAAATTGATTTCTTCCTGCTTGCTTTAAATCCAAATTGATTGCCTAGTAAGCCTTATGTTCCAACTCCACAGGTAAATGACAAGTTTTCCCGTAAATCAAATTGTATGGAGTGGTGCCCAAGGAAATTTTGTAAGCTGTTCTGTATGCCCACAACGCATCATCCAGTTTTTGAGACCAATCCCTCCTATAACCACCTTTTCTAGAATTCTTTTAATCTCTCTGTTTGAAACCTCCGCTTGGCCATTACTTTGTGAGTGATATGTTGTGGTTATTTTGTGTCTGACTCCATATTTGGTCAATAATCTATTGAAAGACCTATTGCAAAAGTGAGATCCTCCATCGCTAATAATTGCTCTGGGTGTTCCGAATCTGGTGAATATATTTTTTTGTAAAAATTTTAGAACTCCCCTTCCTTCATTATTTGGTAGCGCCACTGTTTCTACCCACTTTGAAACATAATCAACAGCCAAGAGAATGTATTGATTATTAAACGACATCGAAAATGGTCCCATGAAATCTATCCCCCAAACATCAAATAATTCGATCTCCATAATATTATTGAGTGGCAGTTCATGTTTCCTTGTAATATTTCCTACCATTTGGCACCTATCACAACTTTTCACAAAAATGTTAGCATCCTTAAAAAGAGTGGGTCAGTACAAACCTGATTGTAGAATTTTTGTGGCTGTGCGTGTTCCTCCGTAATGGCCCTCGTATGGTGTTGCATGGCATTGCTGTAACACTGATTCCATTTCGTCCTCTGGAACACATCTCCTTAGCAATTGGTCAGCACATTGTTTAAAGAGAAAAGGCTCATCCCAAAAATATTGTTTCACATCTTTCAAAAATTTCTTTCTCTGCTGATATTGCATTTCGGGAGGAAGAATATTGCTTACAATGTAGTTCACAAAGTCGGCATACTATGGCACTGAATATACCTCCGCTTTTAGCAGCTGTTCATCTGGAAATGTTTCTTTTATGCTTTCTCCAGGTTGTTGTTTGTTCCCGTTTTCCAGACGAGATAAATGATCTGCAACTTGATTCTCGCACCCTTTTCTATCGCGGATTTCCAAATCGAACTCTTGAAGAAGTAACAGCCAGCGAATTAGTCTTGGTTTTGCATCCTTTTTCGTAACTAGATACTTGATGGCTGCATGAACAGTGTACACGATCACCTTTGTTCCTAACAAATACGCCCTGAATTTATCGAACGAAAAGACTACCGCAAGTAGCTCTTTCTCTGTAGTGGTGTAGTTTTCCTGAGCATCATTGAGTGTTTTGCTGGCGTAATAGATAGAATGAAATAATTTATCTTTCTTTTGTCCCAGCACTACTCCTACTGCATAATCGCTGGCATCACACATTAGAATAAAAGGTATGGACCAGTCGGGTGTTGTTATCACAGGCGCAGTTACTAATTTATGCTTTAGCATGTTAAAAGCTTCCAAACAATCTTTATCAAAATTGAATGACACATTCTGTTCCAGTAACATGCATAAAGGTTTAGAGATTTTTGAAAGGTCCTTGATGAAACGTCGATAAAATCCCGCATGACCCAAAAAACTCCGAATTCCTTTTACTGTACTCGGTGGTGGTAAATTCTCGATGATCTCCACTTTTGCCTTATCCACTTCTAAACCATTTGCTGAAACTCGATGGCCCAACACTATCCCCTCGGAAACCATAAAATGACACTTCTCCTAATTGAGTACTAAGTTCGTCTCCAAGCATCTCGTCAAAACTCTCTCTAAATTCTTCAAACATGTTTCGAAAGACTCTCTAGTAATGGAGAAGTCATCTATAAAAATCTCCAAACATTCTTCAACTATATCTGAAAATATCGCCATCATGCAACGTTGGAATGTTGCTGGAGCATTACACAGTTCGAAAGACATTCTCCGAAATGCGAAAGTTCCATAGGGGCATGTAAACATAGTTTTCTCTTGATCTTCGGGCGCAATCGTAATTTGATTATAACCTGAATATCTATCCAAAAAGCAATAAAATTTTCTACCAGCTAACCTGTCAAGCATTTGATCGATAAATGGTAGCGGCAAATGATCCTTTCGTGTGGCCTTGTTTAACTTCCGGTAATCCATGTAGATTCTCCATCCTGTGACTGTCCTTGTCAGAATTAACTCATTATTTTCGTTGGAAACAATTGTTGTCCCACCTTTCCTTGGAACACACTGAGCCGGACTGATCCACGAGCTGTTTGAAATAGGGTAAATAATTCCAGCATCCAACCATTTGAGAATTTCTTTTTTCACCACCTTCTTCATTACTGGATTCAATCTTCTCTGTTGCTCTATAGATGCATTGTATCCATCTTCTAGGAGTATCTTGTGCATACAAATACTGGACTAATCCCTTTTATGTCTCTAACTGTCCATGTAATAGCCTGCTTGTGAGTTCTCAATATGTGGAGTAATTTTTCCTCTTGCACGGTTGTCAGAGTAGCCGAGATAATCACAGGAAAAGTCTCATTAGATCCTAAAAATGTATATTTGAGGTGAGCGGGCAGTTGTTTAAGCTCCAGTGTTGGTGCATCTTCGATGGAAGACTGAGAAAGTTCTTGTTCATCTTTTGTTCTTGTTAATGCTTCGTACTGTTTTCTGTAGCCCCGAGAAATATGCTTTGTTTCTTCTAGTTTTGTTCTTTCTGATATAATAAAACAGTCTTCTTCTTCATAAGGATACTTCATGGCTTTTAAAACGTTGAAGGTAACATGTTGATCATTCACCCTCATGGTGAGTTCTCCTTTTTGGACATCGATTAACATTCTTCCCGTAGCTAAAAACGGTCTACCCAATATGATCGGCACTTCACGATCTGCTTCGTAATCCAAAATAATGAAGTCTGCTGAAAAGATAAATTTATCTATCTTTACGAGTACGTTTTCTATCTTCCCATGTGGATAAGTTAATGAACGATCAGCCAGTTACAAAGTAACCGTAGTAGGGCGAACTTCTCCAATTCCTAGTTTCTTGAAGATGGACATCGGCATTAGATTAATATTGGCTCCTAAATCACACAAAGCTCTCCCAAAATAATTGTTGCCGATCGTGCATGGAATTGTGAAGCTACCTGGATCTTTCAATTTAGGTGGAATCTTATTCTATAAGATGTAACTGGTTTCTTCAGTCATGGCCACTGTTTCAAATTTTCCTAACCTTCTCTTCATGGACAAAATATCCTTCATAAATTTTGCATAGTTGGGCATTTGTTCCAGTGCTTCCACCAATGGTACATTAATGTGAAGTTGTTCAAGAACGTCTAAGAATCTTTTGAATTGCTTGTCCTGATTGTGTTTCTGCAATCGTTGGGGAAATTGTGGTGGTGGTCTTTGAATTTTTAATTCACCTTGTGGTTGTTGTGGTGTTGCTACAACATCAGTCACTAGGTCACACTTTTTCGATTCATCTAAATCCTCTTGTTCAACCAACTCATCTTGTTTTTTTAAATTTTCTACCCTATGTTGTTTTTCTGGAATTTCAAGCTCACTTCCATTCCTCAATACAATGGCCTTGCAGTGCTTTTTTTCTGGTATTTGTGGTACTCCCGTATCATTTGGTAATTGCCCCGTATTCCGTGTGTTTAATGATTGAGCCAACTGTCCTATTTGAGTTTCAATATTTTTTATGGAGACGGCCAGATTTTGCAGAATCACGTCTGTTTTGGAGGCATATTCTTTGGCAAAACTTTCCGATTTCTCTTGAGACAGCATACTATGATTGAGTTGCGAGAATCCTTGAGGGTAGTTTCCTGTAGGTCTGCTTGGTGCTGTACCATTCTGCTGCTGAGAATTCCATTGAAAGTTTGGATGTTGTTTCCAGCCAGGATTATATGTCTGAGAATAAGGATTATTGTTCTTATTGTATCCCACATAATTTGCAGATTCTGGGTTGGTGGGGCATAAGTTATTGTCGTGGTATTCCCCGCAGAAAATACACGATACTTCTCTCGTTGTCGGCTTTGACGGGTTGTTCATCAATTTGATGGTATTTTCCAACGTGGCGATCTTTGCATTCAAGGCAGAAACTTCGTCCAAATCGTAAACTCCAGATGCGCGCTTTGTAGAATAAACTCTTTCTGAAGGCCATTGATAACTGTTTACTGCCATTCTTTCCAATAAATCATACGTTTCATTAAAGATTTTGATTGAAAAGTTGCATTTGCTGCAGCATCGATGATTGATCTGGTCTGGCCATTAAGTCCATTATAAAATGTTCCAGCTGAATCCAATGCGGTATTCCATGATTAGGGCACTGTCTTAACAATTCCTTGAATTTGTCTCAAGCCTCATAAAGTGATTCACCATCCTGTTGTTGAAAACTTGTGATTTCATTCCTCATTCTTGCGTTCTTCACTGGTGGATGATATTTCATTATGAATTTCTTAGTTAAATCTCCCCATGAAGTGATAGTATTTGCTGGAATGCCATTCAACCATTCTCGTGTTCTGTCTCTTAAGGAATATGGAAAAAGTTTGAGCCTTAATGCTTCAGCTGAAACTCCAGGAAAATTAAATGAATCGCTCACTTCTCCAAAAACCTTGAAATCCCGATGAGGGTTGTCCGATACTAATCCACTAAATTGTCCAACTGTTTGAAGCATCTGAAACATGATTGGCTTTAACTCAAATCGAATAGCATGTAAGTCTGGTCTCACAATACAAGGATTCAGATCATCAAGTGTTGGAATAGCGAAATCCTGAATAGGTCGATCTCGGTCATCAATAATACGATTAGGGTTAATTCCTATTTCTTCCTGGTTGGTCATATTGTCTTCTTCAATAAATGGTAATTGTTGTTGTCTTCTTCTTGCTCGAAATGTACGTTCGATCTCTGGATCGTATTGAACAAGATCCTGGTTGTCCTCGTCAGGCATCAAGTAATTGGTACCTAAAGAAAAATGAATAAAATATAAAAAAAATTAAAAATTATAAAGATAAAATTATAACAAAATAAAATAACTAAGAAATATCCCCGGCAACGGCGCCAAAAACTTGTTAGTAGATTTTCTACACCTAACGCAAGTGCACGTGTCGCTAACAAAGTAATAAATAGTAAGTAAAAGTCGATCCCACGAGGATATTCTTAGTCAATTTTAATCGCTATAAAATTATATTAAATAAAGATGAATTAATAAGACAAATAACGTGACGAAAGAATAATATAAAATTAGAAATCACTTAGATATGTTAGAGAAATAAATTAAACTAATTTAGAATTATTACTATAATAAAAGTCTTGGTTAGGGTCGATTTTCTCGTTACGTAAATTTTACTACTGGTGTTACAGAAAGCTACAACATTTCTTACAGAACAACGAGTACAAATATTTTTCTAGGGTTCTATCGAATTGCCTAGTTAAATTCAACCTAAGGTTTCTTTCGACTTTGAAAGAATAAAACTTGAATTAAATTTCTTTTCAGCCCTATTCTCAATGCCAAATAAATTAATGTCAACAACCTTGCAATAATTTAATTTATTTAATCAATAATGCATCTTAAAATTCCGATCTACCTATCGATACAATAGGAACATGTAACATCAAATTTGTCCGTCGACACAATTCAAATTAAACAATAAACATCACGATAGATTGTTCCATGAAAAATACGTAAACTTTCATAGATTTAAGTAAAACAAATAACGAGTATTATCTCTTCTAACCAAGATTAAAAACTTAGCCTAAAATCATACTAACAAAAATCATAATAAAAATATTCATATAGAGAAAAATAAAAAGTTGAGAAGAAATTGTGATCTTCGCTATTCTCTGGAATAATCTCCTTTTAGAGAGTTTTTCCTCCGGAGATGCTGGATGTCACCCGCCAAAGAGCAAGAGAGGCCCCCAAGAGCTAGAGAGAAAAAGTCAGTAAAAATGAGAGTTTTTGAAAGATCAAGAGAAGAAATAAAAATCCCCCTTTTCAGGGAGAGAATAATCTTCTCTCCTTCCAAAATTCCTTTTTTCCTTTTTAAATTTTTATTCCCTTTTCAATTCTCTCATCAGCCAACTTTTCTCTGCTTTCTTTTCGTGCCACATCACTTTTCTTTTGTCGTTTAGAGCCACATCACCATTCTCTTCCTCTTTTCTCTCTTGTTCTTTCATTAATTCAATTTTTCTGATTTTAGGGTATTCTCCATTCATCTTCCTCTCTTTTAGGTTGTTCAAATATGCAATCCAATCTTTCATAATTCTGTGGCTAAAGATAAAAACAATTATTAATGCTCATAATCTGATTTAATTGGAAATATATGCATAAAAATCATTAATATTTTAAATTCTTTCCATGCTTAATAATTTATAGCAATTATTATAATTTTGACCACATTCTATTTAAATTCATTTATATCATACGAATTTTATTAATAATAAATAGTATAAAATAACTATAATTTAAAAGTTATCAGCAAAGGAGCATATAGAAGAAGATAATGTTTTGGTTCGAACGAAGGAATTTAATTAGTTTGTTTTGAAATTTGATAACAATTAACATTTGTACTTCAGTTAAAAACTCTTATTAGCTTTATCGATAATAAGTTTTATGAATCTCTTTAAATTCTGCATTTAATTCTGTTTTGATCATTTATTTATTGTTTCAAATTTTAATTAAGTTTTCGCACATTTAATACTTTAGTTACTATTTAAAATATGTAGATTTTTCAATATTTTGAATTTAGGATTTTAACGCTCGAATTTTATAAATCAATTTTGGGAAAAATTTCTTTTAGAATTTTCACTTTAGGGTTCTGAATTGAAAATTTTAAATCATAGATTTAAAATTGGGGCGTTAACCGACCCAACTAACTAGATAATTTTCTAATTAATAAATTAACCTAAAACTTTTCAGGTAGTTCAACCCAATATCAAAATTTAAACACCAATTTCAAAATCAATTCCTCCAAGAAAATCACAGAACCTACAAAACAATTAAAGCTTTTTCTTCTGTCCACCTTGCACAAAGGAGCTTCCCCGAGCACTAGAGATTTGCTGTTGTTTGACAAAGACTGAACAAAACGTCGGCGACTCCCTTCACTTATGGCAGCTTCTATTTGCTCGCCAAGACACGAGACAACAGTGATCTTTGAGTTCGGAAGGGTAGTCGAACAATTCTTTCTAGCATGGAAGCGTTCAACGGCAGTTTAGCATAAAGACAGAACGACAGTTGACTTCTGCAGCAATTCACAACTTGATGACAAGAAAATTTACAAATAGATAAAAAATTCACTACTCAAGAATTAAATTACAAATAAATTTTACGACTCACACACACACATATATATATATATATATATATATATATATATATATATATATATAAAATATAAAATTTTAATATTAATATACAATCTAACTTTTAAACTCAGCTGAAAATGGGGTAGGAATTTTAGAACTAATCCATACGGGGCCCATGTGCGTAGGAATCCAAGAAACTTGGGGAATTCTTGAAGAGCAGTCGGTCTAATATTTGTTTTTTCCTTTTCATTTAATTACAAATTTATGATCCATACAAATTAGGAAAAAGACTCACTCACACGCGACACTTGTCAAACAAATATAGACGGCCTAAAAGTTCTAGTTCTACTAAAAAAAATAAAAATTTAAAAAATAAATAAATAGTTTTGTTATATTAAATATTAAAGACCAAGAGTTTTCCCTGGTCAGAAACCGAGAGAAGGTCCAGGAAACACAAATGGTCTTTTTTGTTCCCACCTAATTCCTATACTCTTCTTTATTTTATTTTAATTTATCCAATTTGGTGGAATCTTTGTTATCTACTCCTAAGTCTATGTCACCACCATTAAAGATGTTCCATACTTTGCTCTAACTAATTCACTTCCCTCCAGCAACATTCAGCTTCACGGCCTAGTGTCGATATGCATCTAAGTTCAGTCGCTTACAAATTCTCGACCAAAAAAAAAATGCTCTAATATCGTGGATAGAGTTGTTTAACGGGCGAGCTAGTTGCATGTTGAGTTTGACTCAGCTCGTTATTGTAGCAGGTTGAACCTAACCTAATCTCAAGAGTAGGGTCGAGTTGAGCCCTAAGACTGGATTCGCGAGCCTATCAAGGACCAAGTCAAATGAGTCGGCCAACGAGTCGGCTTGTTGGTTCCCCAGACTAGGCTCGCGAGTTAATCTGCCCAACTCCTCCACCCAGGCAATACGAAACAACAAAAAGACTAGTATTACAGAGGCCATTGATATCAAATCTGAAGGAAAGAAAGGAAGAACCCCAAATAGGTAGGAATAGAGGAAGATATCAGCTTTGCAAGCATTTTTTGCAAACAAAAAACACAAATCCCACCTGAGTTACTTCTACATGGATTATCATTGCAAAAAATCTCATCTCCTACAGTCTTCTTCATGACCCATAACAACTTTTTCTCCTTTTCCAACACCACCTCCTCTCCTTCGTTCCATCCATTATCATCAACTTCAAACTCTTATGTGCATATTTTATGAGAGAGAGGGAGGATTTGAGAAAAACAATTGGGAAGTGGAAACAAATGGCCAGAGAGAGGGTAATTGCGAATTACGTGAGGAATAAAAAAATAGAGAGAGAGAGAGAGAGAGAGAGAGAGAGAGAAAAGCAATGATAATGAAACAAGTGGTGAAACTTGGAAGGTGAGGATGAGTGCAGGGATAAACCCTCCAGAAGCACGTGGAGTAGTGACTTACATCTCTTTACTATACAGTAATACTAATATACAGTAATACTAATGCTTTGCCTTAATTTTCAAAAACTATTGTTTAATTCAATCTTCAAACCTATTACGGTCATAGGTACATATTACCATATCAGTAATCCCTAGGAAAGACTGCTCTTTCTCTTTCTAAGAGGATTTGTTCAAACAAAAAACCAGAATAGAAATGTTTAACTGGCAGATTACCCTTATCCCCCCCTTTTCTAGTTTATTTCACTCTTTTTTTTAATATTAATATAACGATCATGTGATAGTTTTTTTATTGGACAGTGTCAAATAATTTTTTTTATTAATACATTCAATTTTATATTCTTTAAAATGTAATATAACTAATTTTTAAATTAAATAAGTGAATATCGTTGACATATAATTTTAAAATTTATTATAATTTTAAATAAATTTTTTTTAAAAACTTATATTATATTAATATAAGTTGAAAATATTTATATAGACTCGGTTCGTTAGGTTTGACTCGTTTAATTCGTGGCTCGCGAGCCGGTTCGGATTGAAATTTTTCCAGACTAGTTCGTTAGGTTCGACTCGTTTAACTCGTTAGACTCGATGAACCAAATTACTTCTGCCTCGGCTCGGCTCGATCGACTTGTTTGTCATGCTTAATTGTAGGTGATCGAGATTTACAAAATAGCATGCTTCACTAGACAATTTTCTTAACCTTGAAAATTATGAGTCACTACTTTTAGTATTTTTTTCCTAAGGAAATTTCAAGTGACATTTTATTTTTCATGAAATAAATTATCTTTTGGGCAACTTTTTACCATCTCAATTTTGACACTCAATCCATTAATTAAGAAAAATTAAAATAGTTAAAATAAAATATTAATTAAATTATTTAATGATGGGGTAAGATTTAGAGGGTAAATTAGAGGTGGAGGTAACGTTAATGGAGAAATCAAATATAATCCTAATTAATTTAAAATTGATTATTAGCAATTAATAATAATAATTAGGAGTGTTAAGCAGAGTAGACGTGGCCCTAATTACAACAGAAATTAGGGAATAGAATTCGGCTCTCCCTGTTGCGTTGCTCTTCGTCAGCGTCCTTCGGTTTTCCACCTTTCCTTCCTTTCCTGCTCTCCAAGCAATCCCGAAAATTCTTCACTCACCTCAATTTTCAATGGCGGAGGTTGTGCTCCAATAGTTCTGAAGAAGAACTTCTGGTAACAAATTGCGTTGCTTTCCTTTCTTTTTCTGTTTATGTTGTTTTACGATTCGTAAGGCCGAATGTATTGTTCTGAAAGCAGTTGGTTGAATGTTTGCAGTCGTTTAGACGAAGAGGATGGTGGCATCGGAGCGAATCAACGGTTTTTGGATGAGTGCCGAGCAAACTCGGAAATTTGGAATTGGTGGCCCCGATTCTTCTGTTTTTGGATCATTTGTTAGGGATGGAGAGGGAGAGTGCGTTGGTTTTCCTGTTGCTCAGGCTCAGCGTTCGATCGAGAATGCCTCTCATGAAAATTTGGGTTTTGTAGAGAGAGCTGTCTCTGCTGCGGGCGCTGCGTTTCTCTCTGCGATTATTGTTAATCCTCTTGACGTGGTCAAGGTAACTTTTACGAATGAGATTGCTGCATTTTTTTTTTTTTGCCTTACTTTTATGTTTAGCTTGTGAGAGATATTTCTGGGAAGTAATTTCGTGTGCAGGAAGTAACAAGCTTATATTATGTGTTAAGAGTTCAGGAGATTTATCGTGTTTTTAGTGCAAATCTAATTGCTTGCTATACTTTACTTCATACTTGTCTTGGTGCAAATCTAATTGCTTGCTACTTCATACTTGTCTTAGTTTTTCCCTTAGCAAGTACATCTCTAAAGAAACTACAAAATTTGAATCTTAGGTAGCTGTTTTTTAAGATCAAGCATAAAAGGACGACACAGTTCCTCCATCAGGATATTTGAATGATGATGTTAATGATTTTTCATTTTATCTGATGATTGAATAGTTTAATCTTAATCTGCACCTCATGATTTTGCTGAGCTTTGTAGTGGGATTAATTACAAATGATGTTGAAATGATTTTTCTTTTTATCTGTGATTAAATAGTTTCTCCTAAACACTTATTGATTTTTCCGAATTTTAATGGGACTCTATTTATACTATTTAAGCTTGTAATTGCAAAGACATTGATTTTTCTTTCATTTATCAGACAAGGTTGCAAGCACAGGCTGCTGGAGTGCCTTATTCACATCCTCTAAGTAATGTTACAAGTCGCATGGCATTTTTTGGACCAAACACGGTTAGTTCAGAAAAAAATTGCCATGTCTAAAAAGAAATGCTAGGCCTATATATATATCAATGATGATTTTTCCCCTCTGTAGTACTGTATGATTACTTGTATTTTGTTTTATGTTGCCTCAGATGTTTGCAGATTTACGGTGTTCCCCATCATGTAGCCGTGCTGCTGTGCACGGGACAGTGTCAATATGTCCTCCTGATTGTTTTCAGTATAAAGGGACTTTAGACGTCTTCTACAAGATAGTTCGACAGGTTTTGGATTTTCCTTTTCAATTTGAACCCAGATAAACTTCTTTGATGTCTATATAATCTCTTCTGATTGAGAGTGGACACAATTCACCATGTATTTCTTATATTGCATGAAAAGGTGCCAATATTCTGGCATGTTTTGTTATTAGTGACAGAAATAAGTCAATGGCGCTTAAATTTGTCATGCACTTTTACTAAAAAAAAAGTACACATTTTTGTTCACTCTTTAATTACCAATTTAAATTTAATGGGGGAGTGAACTTACAGGAAGGATTTGCAAGGTTGTGGAGAGGCACAAATGCTGGATTAGCACTTGCCATACCGACGGTAGGATCTCAGATTCGTTGATAGCCAAGCTTTTCCAAGCTTCTTAATTTGTGAAGAGATGCAGCTCGATGTCTGTTCACAACATATGTTCCATATACACTATCATCTATTTGATTATGTTTGTGTTCGTTTTAATTCAGGTGGCGATTTACCTACCTTGTTATGACATGTTTAGAAACTGGTTAGAAGAAGTTGCTGCTCAGAATGCTCCAAGTACTACTCCATATGTTCCCTTAGTTGCTGGCTCATTGGCTCGTTCATTGGCTTGTGCAACTTGCTATCCCATTGAACTTGCTAGAACACGCATGCAGGTAAGGCAATTTTATGTTTGAAACATAGTTGTTCGATTTCAAGTAGAAGTGTTAAAACTCTCCATCTTTGACATTTTCAGACTACATATATAATATTCTACACAATAACACATCATAGTGTTGGAACCCCAATGTCAAGTCCTACACGCATAATTATTTTTGAATGAATGAATTGGTTTACTCTTAATTTCCACGCTGTAATGAGAAATATATGATGTAGATTCATAATATTCTTTGTAATTGTTTACAGAGGTTTGGTTTCCAGCAAGATTTTATGATTTTTCTTTTTCATCGTTATTTTTGTTGTAGGCTTTCAAGGAGACCAAAATAGGAAAGAAGCCTCATGGAGTTTGGAAGACTCTACTGAGCATCATGTCTAATGTCAAGAATACTGCCAGCGCAGAAGCCTCCGGTAAGTTGACTCTTAATGATGATTTGAAAGGTAACGCAGTTGATTATAATGCAATTCTGACAGTTCAAAATTGTACCAAACAAATGAAAAACTGATTATTTGGAAATATATTGTAAATACTTGTTAAATTTATCTTTTACTGTACAACTAGATAATCTATAAATTCACTTTTGAAAGAAGTTTTGGAGGAGAGAATAACTCTCATTAACTTGAAAATACTTGAACAATGACAACCTAAATCTACAGATTGCTCAGCCAGCTAATATGATCAAGGACTTCATAATACAATAAGATAGTCTTTTAACTATTTACTGGTTTAACTGGAAGCTGATTTAAACAGGGATGGTTGGATATTTTCTAAAACTTTTACTCATACTCTCATTAACTTGAAAATATTTGAACAACAACCTAAATCTATCGATTACACAGCGAGCGAATATGATCTAGGACTTCATAATACAATAAGATAGTCTTATAACTATCTACTGGTTTAACACCAAGCTAATTTGAACAGGGATGACTGGTTATTTTCTGTCGTGCTTGTATTTTGATTATATTCAGAATCTGTCTGATTTTGACATATTCCCGATTTCTGTTTCTGATTTGTTTCCAAACACATTCGAACTTTCCTCATACTTTCAGTCGGAGAACGAGTTATAGAACTTTGTTGTAATGACCTTAGTTGGGTAAAAAAGTTCACTTTTGTTTAGGGCAGCGGTGCTTTTAATGTTCTGGTGTATCTTTTGTGTTGTCGGATAGAATAACTTTGAAAGATTTATAATTCCACCATCATATCCACTAGTTCAAAGTTGCATCACTTCTCTTGTTGCTCAGAGTATTATTTCAGCGTTCTCTGGAAAACATTAATTAAGGGGAACACTCGTGAGGGTCATTAGTTGAACAACTATGAGATTGACTGACTGAGAATACGGAAAAAGCTAAATTTGTGTTTTTTCTCCTCCCAAAACATCTATCAATTCACAAGAAGTTCCCCATCATAAGATTATGCACAATCTCATAATTAAGAATTTTTGAAGCAGTGCAAGGGTACCGGGTGTTGTGGACTGGAATGGGAGCACAGCTTGCTCGTGATGTTCCTTTCTCTGCAATTTGTTGGTCAACCCTCGAGCCAGTAAGTTGTAAATTTAGTTATATGTTGATATATGTGGTGCCTTTGACTTACTAAGCATTTAATGATAATTCTTCTCTTCATTCTTTGAGGTTCGAAGAAAGCTACTTGGTTTGGTTGACGAAGCTAATGTTGGCAGTGTTCTTGGGGCAAATTTTTCTGCTGGTTTTGTTGCGGGAAGTCTTGCTGCTGCTGCCACTTGTCCTTTAGATGTTGTCAAAACCAGAAGGCAGATAGAGGTTTTTCTGGTTTTCCAAATCTATTTATAGCTATGTTAATAAATCTAATACGAGATAATATGACTGATTAATTTTGGTTACCCAATCTGTTTGGAGTTACATTAACAAAAGTAATAGTAAGATGATATGGTTAATTATTTTTATCTACATTTACTGAGTTAGCTTCTCTCTCTTAAAAAGAGAGGAAACAGAAAAGACTGGGGAAATATGGTAGGAAATTTTGAAAAACCCTGAGGTCACGGTATTAAGATTTCAGTTGTATATACTAGAAGGTCATTTTGTCTTCAATTAATATTATAGTCTTATGGCATTATTATTAATTTATTATGCAGAAAGATCCGGTCAGGGCATCGAGAATGACAACCAGGAATACATTAATGGAGATTTGGAGGTACGGCTCCTCCCCAACCTAATTTCTTTTTGGCCGCACAATTTAGAAAGTATCCACCTGGTTCTGTATGGACTTATGATTTACCAATTGAACATGCAAGAAATTGAAATGTAGTTTGTGGTGCTTTGTTACTCATGTGTTTGAAATGAAACTTGTGAAACAGAGTTGGTGGAATGAAGGGCCTATTCACTGGAGTTGGACCACGCGTAGGCAGGGCCGGGCCGTCGGTTGGAATTGTGGTTTCTTTCTATGAAGTAGTGAAACACGTTCTGCATCACCATTATGCAACCTAGTTACACAGTTACTTATATTTTTGGCATCAACCCTGTTTACCGACACTTCCTTGGAAGCAGTCGGGTGAGTTGGAGGGGAGAAGATTTGAAGTTTGAGATTGTGGAGTTCACGGGATTGGACATAGATGATGACAAAATAAGAGTTTTTTTTTTTTTTTTTTTTTTTTTTTGAGATTCAGCAATTTAGAAAATTTTGGGAAAAGATTGTTTCTGATTGCAATGTGCATCACAGCTTTCCTGTGTATATATAGACCGACTTGTTTCATTATTTTTTTTTTAGCAAATTGCAGAAGAAGAAACTTATTATGGTTAGATACGGATCTATTGAGTTCATACATTTTTTTCAAGCACAAATGTTGTATACATGTTATATTTATGAGTAAAATTGAACGACTCATTTGAATTTGATAGGTAAATTATGCATGTAGATCAATCTCTTTCGTATGATTACGAGATTTTGTTTTACATTTTGAAGTTTACATTATTTTTCTTATAAACTTTATAGTTTTTTAGTATGCCATTGGATTATTTACTAGTCTTGCCTGTGTCATTGCAGTTGACAACAAACTATACAAGATCTTGACTTTTTAAAAAATGTTGCCGAGAATTTGTCGAACATAATCATTCGAGCACACTGCAAATAAATTAAGCAAAAATATGATATGAATATGAAAAAGTTAAGCAATATGCATAATTAAGATATTATATTTTAATGTTAAAATAATAAATGAAAGAAATGAACAATTGATTGGTAAGAAAAAGTTTAAGCAAAAATTAACAAAAAAAAACTACATTAATCTGAAGTAGAATTCACACTACATGTAAAGGGGGATTGAATTGTCCTAATTGAAATGAAAGGAAAAAATCATGTTAAGGCAGCAGTGAGAATACTGTCAATGGACGATACATTCACAGTGAGAAGCCAAATCTACTTAAATGCAACAATTTGTACACCTTGAAAAGCATATAATAAATTGTTACCAAACTTTTAAACATTGCTTATAATAGTTTTTTCTCACTTTGAAAATGTTGCGAAACAAGTTAATGTTTTTAGCAAAATCGTAGCCTAATCTTGTGTGCCATACACATGACACATTCGTAAGATGGAGATTAACAATGACAAAAGGCACCATGCAGAGGTTGCATCCGTACCCTTTAATCCACATAAATCAGTTTTTGGTATTTTGTAAAACTCGAGCGAGTAGATTTTAGTATGACTTTACGAATGACATTTATTTTGAACCGTCCATTCACAAGCCATATGTGGCTTGATGCCATTGATATGTTTAGAAGTCATCTTTAAGATATAGTCAAAAATAAAAGAAAAACAATTAGTAGAAGAAAAACAACTTTTGTAGATGGAATGGTACGCAACCTGCATTGAAACAACAAAAATAACAATAGTTAACACAAAATTAAACAAAAAGAAGTATAAAATCTATAATATCATCAATGAATAGGTCATAGATGAAAATGACATGCATCTCTCTTTTAAGGTATCAACTCTGCGCATTGTTCATGACATAATTGACCATATATATATATACAGAGACAAAGAACTATAAAATGAATCAAGTACACGTCTTCCGCTACTAAAAGTTGATTCCAACAAAGATTGTATTGTAAAAGATTTTCAAAAACTTGATAAGCTCTCTAATATTAGCTCAATTTTCTATTATAAGTGGTCTTTCGCTTTCTCCGCCCAAATGACTATCAATTTCAATTAACTTTGCAAAAAATTTTCATACTTTTCGGTGCTTTCTAACATTAAATATGTAATTTTATCTAGTATGTATATCAAGACAAACATTACTTTTACAAATGATATTTACATTTTCAACACATTTTCTAAATTGTTGTAGCTTTGTCAGAGAAGATTCACAACTCCACAAATTCTTGCGATAGACTCTTGATTATATTTTAAACCATCACACATAATTAAATTCAAAATGTGTGCAAAACATCGCTTATGTATGTGTTTCCCATTCAAAACTAAATCATTTCAATTTTTAATAGTTTTAATCAAATACGAAATTACAACATCGTTCGAAGAAGGATTGTTAACTGTAATCGTTAAAACATTTTCAATTTCTCATTCAAACAAGCATCTTTCAACTTCTCTACTAATCGTTTGGCTTTTATGATTCGCAATAGAGCAAAAATTGATAATTTTCTTATACAAGATTCAATCACTATCAATATAATAAACAGTTAATACCATGTAACTTAAATTTTGAACAGAAGTCCATGTATCTGTAGTTAAGCATACTCGCTGAAATGTCTTTCTAAAATAATCTTTTAATTTCATTTTTTTTTTCTCACAAATACTGAAAATATCTTGTGTAATAATAGTTCTAGAAAATATGGAAAACTTTGGTTGAACATATTGTGGATATGTTCTAAAACCCTCACCTTCAACAAAATTCAAAGACAATTTATTAACAATAATAATCTTTGCAAGCAGTTCTCAACAAGTTGCAAGACTAAAACAAGTTAAATTCATTCACCCTCTAATATTTTGATAGTTTAACGTCTTTTGCTTCCTATCGACATTTGCTAACAATTTGTTGCAAGTAAGAATGTGTCTTTTCAAGTTTGATGTCTCATTCTTCGATGCATGACACATATATGATTGTGAACAATTATTATATTTTGCTCTCGGGTTAAACTTTAAATCTTAGTAAAATGATTATAACTTTTGATATTTTTTTTTTCGTTTAACTAAGAGTACTAGTAGGACCCTCTACACTTTCAGTACTACTTTCAATCCTAAAATACTAGTTAATTAATCAAATAAATAATTAGAGTTATTAAACTACAAAGTTTACACTTAACATAAATTAAAATAAAATTAAAATACATAGTTCACATTTCTAAAATAAAATTAACTTCATGGTGCACAATTAACAACACAAAATTAAAGACAAGATCAAAGACAAAAATACCAAGCCATCAAAGTTCATGGAATTGAGTTACAGTACACATAATCACAAATTACACTATCAGTATTTAATTCACAGTGCACAATGGTAGTAAAACTTCACAGTGGCAAGAAAACTACACAGTGGCAAGAAAACTACACAATGTCATACTGTCATTCACGGAATCATACTTCACAGCTCACATGCTACACAGAATCACACTTCATTCAAGGAATCACAATTCATAGTGACAGTCTAATAAAGAGGAAAACTTTTATTAGGGGTGAACGAAACCGACTCGGATTGAAGAACCGGACCGAAACCGACATATTTGGTCCGGTTCTGATCTTGCATAAAAATAAACACTATTTTGTTATGAAAAAGACAAAACGATGTTCCAGGTTCGGTTCTGGGTTTAGTGACAGAAAATTCCTAAATTCGAACCGGACCATTAAAGGCAATAACCTTATGATATGAATCCACCTAACTCCACCTCAAAAGCTAGCTCAAGGGCGGAGGTTTGCGAACCTATATATATACCACCCAAGACCATCCCACCTAACCGATGCGGGATTCACATCACCTTACTAACCCTAACTATTAAATATTCAGTTCCATGCAGTTCTCTCAAGTCTCATCTTTGCAGTTTGGCGTTCTCAATTTCTCTTCCTCAGTCTCTCCCCGTCTCTCGCAGTCTCCAGTCACCGACTCACAGCTTGCCCTCTGTCGCACACGTCGGCTCGCCGCTCGACCGACGAAGGTATGGTAAATTTTTTTTTTTTATAATGAATCCCATCCGGCATAGAGAATGCCAGATTTTAATTTGCTAATGAATAAAACTCTGCGTTTTCACAACTGGTGTTCTGTGACAGAACATTATTTTAGATCTAATGTTGTCGAGTGTCGCCTACTCACCCCTGCCTCCGATTAATGCTCGTCCAGTCGCTCAACCTGAATCCTGATTCACGATCTCTACCATTGACGTTTGATGGCTCGTCTCAACGCTTACGGATCACCTCTATTCTCGTCAGCTGGCCTCTAATCTTATTGTCACACCCCGAGAATCAACACGTTCCCGGGATACTCACTACTATTACACACTATGACATCCAGAAACTCAACGTGAACTCACTCAATTTAACATCACTTTCATTTACAAATCATATTCAAAAGAACATTTGTAAGTATAAAATTTTTCAACTCGATTCGAAAACGATTCGCCCCCTGAAGAGGGAACACATAAATCCTCAATATAAAATACGCAGCGAAAAAATACAATTTAATTTAAAAAAAACGAGAAGACTTTAAAAATTTCAGAAAAAGAGTTTGGCACGCGCCTCGCGCGCCTCTTGGGTTCGGTGCTGCGCGCCCGAGGCCCGACGCCGCGCGCTCGCGGCTCGGCGCTGTGCGCCCCCAATAGGGCGCTGCGCGCCCCGCACGCAAGCTCGAGACAACATCGTGCGCTCGCTTAACACGGCGACACGCCACCGACATGGTGTCGCGCGCACACATTTCCCCTTTGGCCCTGGGCACATCTCCCCTTCGGCGCCGGGCGCACGCCCTCCCGGCGCCGCGCACACCATCTCGGGGCCCCCGCATCACGCACATGGCTTCAGCGCCGCGTGCCCTCCGCACCCTACCTCTGCGCCATATGTCTGCGCGTGCGCACCCACTCTCGGCGCCGCACAACCGCGCGCTTGTAATGTCGCGTGCCCCGCGCGCATGATGCGCTTTGCGCAAACGCCCTCAACCTGATCAGCACGCCCCGTGCGCACGACCAGCCTGCCAGTGCACCCCGCACGCTCGGTTCAACTACCCTATACTCCAACTTTCTTCCGAAAATTCGGCAGAGTAACCCTTTTACCTACTGACCCCAATCTGCAAACAATTCACCATATAATTTCCCAAAGTACACTATTCAAATTCATCTGGAAAATCACCAAAGGAAAAACAGAGTGGAAGGAAATAAATCTAACAACTATCGATGAAGAAAATCCACAATATAGAACAACACAATGTTCATACATATAATATATATACGCGTCCTCAAAACTAGCCAATCAACCAAGAAAAGGCACATCTATACACTATAAAACATGTAAATTAGAACCGTCCCCAAAATACCACAAGGGTAACCCCGAACACTTCACCAAAACTCACCACCTCCACGGGTCGAGTTGTCCTAACAATCCGCCATCCAGTACCTCGGTAACACGCCGCCAACCGTCCTACGCCTCAGGACTAGCCTCTCGTGGCTCACTAGCAACAATGTCTGCACCTACACCATAGAACACAAATCATAAGCCTAACGCTCAATAAGTAATGCGATATGAGAAATAAAATCGACAATGAAATCCTATCACATGCAGTCTCTACTCTCATGCGCATATTATCGTTATCTGTGACGCGTAGTGCAGTCGCAGCAGAGTGAGAATAAACCTAGCGTGACACTACACCCTGACACGTCGCCACGTCTCGAACTCCCCAGCAACGAGGCCCCACAAGCTACACACCCACGTCACCACACAGCAACCACACTAGGGTGAGGGTGAACATCGCGCCATGCTACACTCTGATGCGTCACCTCTGTCCCGGTCTCCCTAGCAACAAGGTCACAGTTGCCACACACGCCCACATCTGCAGCAGCCACGTTAGAGTGAGTATGAACTTCGCGCCACACTACACCCCAACACGTCGCCAACGTCCCAATCTTCCTAGCAACGAGGCCAAAGCCGCTCACACACGTGTCATCCTCACCATCACATATCACAACACTCCATAATTCAAAACCATGCTCAAATTCGTTTTCGTACAATTTTTCAAAAAAAAATGATGCATGACAAAAGTAAACACACATATCAACATGCAACAAATCTTATCGTTCCATAGTGTAGGCCCACCTGGGTAAATCACATGCATGCATTACTTACCTGGCGTCCTAAGCTTTCCCGGTGCACGACTTCACCAAAAATCTGATTTATCTAAATATAAACAATCACTCATCAACATTCGCATCAAAATTCTCTAAACATGCTAAAAATCACATCTCTTAACTAAACCCATGAAATCCCAACTAAAATGAGTCGCTAACTCGGTTTGGCCGAAAGTCGGCCTAAACATCGGATGCGCATAACTTTTGCGTCGGTTATCAGAATCGAACAATTCCAGCGGCTAAACGCTCCGCTAACAACCTAGTTTAACATACCAAAAACAAATTTAAAACGAGTATTCGCAGTTCTGTCCAAACTCCCGAAAATAGAACCGGTTTTATGCTTGGACATGCCACATTTTCAGTTTCTATTCACATCCACCTGATTTCCACGCAATGCAACCACATTTTAGCTCACCTATGCATACATTATCAGAATTGACGGTTCCCAATTATAAAACCAAAAATGGCAGCACAAATTACCCTCGGTTTCTCACTCAAAAACTCGCCCCTCTCGATTCTCAGCATTTCTCACCTGGGCAAAGCATATGCATGCACTACTTACCTGACGTCTTAAGCTTTCCAGGTACACGACTTCACCAAAAATCTGGTTCACCTAAACATAAACAATCACTCATCAACATTCGCATCAAAATTCTCTAAACGTGCTAAAAATCACATCTCTTAACTAAACCCATGAAATCCCAACTAAAATGGGTCGCTAACTCGGTTCGGCCGAAAACTGGCCTAAACATCGGATGAGCATAACTTTTGCGTCGGTTTTCGGAATCGAACGATTCCAGTGGTTAAACGCTCTACTAACAACTTAGTTTAACATACCAAAAACAAAATTTAAAACGAGTATTCACAGCTTGGTCCAAACTCTCGAAAATAGAACCGGTTTTATGCTTGGACATGCCACATTTTCGGTTTCTATTTACATCCACCTAATTTCCACGCAATGCTACCACATTTTAGCGCACCTATGCATACATTAGCAGAATTGACGGTTCCCAATTAGAAAACCAAAAATGGCAGCACAAATTATCCTTGGTTTCTCACCCAAAAACTCACCCCTCTCGATTCTCAGCATTTCTCACCCAACTTCCTCACAATTCAACCACAAACCGTTCATCTATACCGAGCCAACCCCCATTACACACCTCGGTGGAAAAACCTACACAAAAGGCACAGTTCCCCCCCTCTCGGTTCTCCACTGAGTATCGTACATCCACTGTACATGAAGCGAACACCCCCCCATCCTAGCTTGTAGACCGCTTAAACACGTAGCCAAATCCTCGGAGAATCGAAAGAAATCGAACCCTCACGCTCGGTCGACAGAAATCGTAACAGGGGAGGAGCTCACCTTCTATTTTTGGCTTGGGGAGGACTGAACTGTAACTCCTCCTCAACCCGTTGGAATTTTCTGTGCACCGACGTCCTCCCCACGTCGGTTGTCATCGAACTCGGCCCTCGGTTCCCCCGGTCACCATTTGTCCTTCGGTTCTCCTCTCTCGAGCGCTCGGTGAAGAACAGGGTGGAATGACTTCAACCCGAAGCCATTCCACCTTAATATATAAAAAAATATAATTTAAATAAATTATAAATTACCAAAATGCACTCACGTGTTTTAATCGTCTGTATCCGTTAAATTTTCATTCTCTCGACTTCAAAATTCACAAATTCTTCTACGGATTAAATTTCAAGTTTCATAAAATAAACTTCTCTCTAAAAACTTTCCGAAAATTTTAACGGGAAAATAATTTAAATTTCGAAAATTTTTCGAGTTATTACACTTATGATATAGTGAGACTTACTCTATCGACTGTCACTCTTGGTCACTCATCTCACACAGTTGACCAAAGTCAATTCCAAGATTGAAGTAATTTTTTAACTATTCGAGTATAAAAACTTAGGCAAATTTCTCTCTTTTTTAGTATAAGGACTTATTTGGTGTTGTACTAGACATGAACATGTTTTATTTTCATTTTCTGCATTTCTACTATTGTTTGTATTCTTATATTTGTTATTTTCAAGGAGTTATGAGATCGCTTAAAAAAAAATCTTTCGCATCCAGCCTTAGGTTAGGCGGTGAACCTCCCCGAGATTGATCGTTTAACCTAGCGTTTCTGTTAGATCCTCTTCCAGGTCGTGACATTTAGTGAGTCTATAACTCGGAGGTAGAAATAAGAATAGATATGTTTAGATAATAAATTATTAGTTAGAGCGTGTTAATATGCTTTTTTTCTTGCCATTGTAAGGTAGTAGATCAATCCAAATGACCCAGAATTTGTAGATGAATTTGTTTTTTAGTTATTTTTTACCAATTTTTCCTATTATTATTGGTTCTTATATCCCTTGAATTTGATTTTGATTTTGATTTTGATTTTGATTTCAATTTTGCTTAGGTTGATTTATTTTTTGGAATGATCAGAATTGAGACCACATTTCTGGTCCGATTCTAGAAAAAAATTTAATCCCAATCTAAATATATTGGTCTAAAAATTTAATCTCAGTTTAAAAATCGAAATATATTGGTCTAATCCCAGTCTTTCGAAAACCAGACCGAACATGACCATTCTCACTCCTAAAACTTATAGTGGCAGTCTAGGTCCTTTACTAGACAAGTTCCTTTACTTCGATTTTTAAGTGACGAGTGAAGACTGTCGAAAGGAAACTGGAGAGCGTCGAGTGTCGAGTGAAAAAGATCTTCGAGTGTCGTGCGTCGAGTGTCAAGCGTTGAGTGTCGACTACCGAGCGTCGAGCATTGAATGTTGAGTGCCGAGCGTTGAGTGCCAAGCGGCGAGCATTGAGTGTCGATTGGCGACTGTTGAGTGTCGAGCATTGAGTGCCGACTGCAAGAGTGTGGGTCAGTGAAGAGAGGAAAAGACAGCGTGTGCAAGCGGAACAACGGATGCAGATGGGGGAAAAATGAAAATGAAAGTAGAGCTTCAGCCTTCTGGATATCGGCTATACTTAAATTCGAAATGTCGGTTCAGTTAACATTTTATTGGTTTTCAAACTGACAAACCAAAAAACAAACTGAAAAAATTGGTTTATTCAAATTGGAACCAATCTTTAGTTTCGTAAAGGTCAAAATCGAACCGAACTAAAATTCAATCTGAGTCACAGGTTGAATTTTGGTACAAGTCAATGATTTTTTTTTAAGAGGGAAATCAAATAGTACAGTTAGTAGTACTCGTAAATCGGAAGGTAGACGTAGGTTGACGAGTATATATATATAAGATTAGAGATAAGAACTGTTGTATTGCATTGTATAAGAGTAAATGTCTTGTACAACTCAAAATCTCCCGAAACGGGATGATAGTTCGACGGAAGTGTCATCCTTCTGATGAACTGAATCTCTTCATCTGGATTGCAAAGAGAAAAGCCGATAATGGGCACTTTCCAGTTTCTCAGGCAATATCTTTCGCTATCTTACAGAAGGCCTCTCATATCTACGATTGATGGAGTTTTCTTCTTCGCTGTTTGTCCTAAACAACGATTAAGCACTAGCTCAGAAGACCCAGAGCTGAAGGACTTCATGGACTACCTGGATTTGCTCAAGAACTACGAGAAATTGGGAGTGCCTAAAGGCGCTGGTACGGACTCAGAGGATGGATTCGATTTAGGTCGGATGAAGAGGCTATTGGAGCGACTGGGTAATCCTCTCTCAAAGTTTAAGGTTCGCACTTTCTTCCGAATTTGGCTGCATTTGAGCTGCTCCTCTGTTTGTTTTCTGAGAAAATCTAGTACAAACAAAAACTAAGAACATGGAAACAGAATATTAAGATTTTTTCCCCTACTTTTTTGTAGAGACGAGTAATATAATCCAATGGAAAATTGCTGAATAAAATGATATCTAATAAACATGATAAGCAGTGACAATTTTACGCTGTTCAATCCTACACTTTAACATTGCAGGCTATTCACATTGCGGGGACGAAGGGTAAAGGATCAACTGCTGCATTTCTGGCCAACATCTTACGAGCAGAAGGATATAATGTTGGTTCTTATACCAGGTATTGTAGTAGAAGATAGCTAATTATAATGAAATATGCATCTCAGAAGTTATTTTTAGATGTTGCATAGAAGTTATCTCTTCAAAGCATATTTGAAGATATTTGTTGTTTAAATTTCAGAGATGATCTTCATCTTTCTTTCAATTCTTTCTGACCATAGCCTCTATTTTTCCATGCCCAGCCCACATATTCAGACTATCAGGGAAAGAATATCGATTGGAAGGTCTGGTGAATTGGTCTCAGCAAAGACTCTAAATTGCATTTTCAATAAGAATAAAATGATCCTTGACCGGTCCATGGAACTTGAAAATGGACGTTTGAGTCACTTTGAGGTACGATTTTGCTCTACCCATTCGATATTGTAAATGACAGATACTAATTCCGATCAGTTTAGAACCAGACAGCTCAGTCTAAAGCTTTACAAATTGTCTATTTTTTTGTAAAACAGTTTGTCGCAATCTATTTACGATTTCAATGTGAATTATCTGATTGATTTATTCAGGTCCTCACCGCTATGGCATTTGCTTTATTTGCTCAGGAAAATGTTGATATTGCAGTAGTTGAGGTTTATCATATTTCGTAGTACCTTTGCTGTCATTTTATCGTGTCTCTGACAAATTGAGTGGAGCCATGAGTAGGCTCTATTAATTTGACTGTAATAGGCAGGGTTGGGAGGTGCCCGAGATGCAACGAATGTGATTTGCAGCTCAGGACTTGCTCTTTCGATCATAACCTCGATAAGTGAAGAACATTTGGCTGCACTTGGGGGCTCTTTAGAAAGCATTGCAGCGGCAAAGGCTGGGATTATTAAACATCAATGCCCAGTTAGGTTGTTCTTCATTGTGATTCTTGTGCATTACCATAATCTTGCTTAATCGATCATTCAAGTTCTTTGATGCGAAATAAACTCCAAATCACTGATGTTGACGTAGAACAAACTTGGTAAACTCTAAACGGAGTATTTTCACAAAATGAAAGATAGCCCTACTACATACAAGAACCAGAATATGTCCTCCTAATGGTCCCAACCAAATCAAATAACAAACACACTCCACTGCTTCACTCCACCTACCCTGGCAGCACACAAAAGCACAAAGTATTCTCCAGCTACTTGCTTTACATCTTCCTTCTTCTGCTCAAGTCCTCCCAAACCTCCCCTTTGCATCATTCTTGTTCTTGCTCCATCTTCCTGATTTTATTTAGTTCCCTTAAACTGTTTGATTTCTACTTGAAGTTAATTCAATTATTAATCAAAAATCACCTCTTTTGTAATTTGTTTTTTTAGTTTCTCTCAAGTTTTCAGCTGCCTCATTAATGGGTTTTCCCATTTGAGCGTTGAATGGTAATTTGATACTTGATTTTCGTTGAAGTCCCATTTGGTTATGCATATCTTTCAAATAGTCAATTTACATGAAAGTGTGAATAAAGTTAAATATTTGTTCACCCAAATAGAAGCTTGTATAGTGGCTTTGTTTAGAAAAAGAAAATGAATTGAAACCATGGGGGAGTAGTTTTTTACTTATCAAATTTTGACTTTCTAGGTGCAATTCACAAAAACTGATGTAGTTTGTCTGGCCATTTTTTTTTATCAACTTCTAAAATTTTATTTCTTTTCTAATTTATTAAGTTGTTTAGTTTAGGTAGTTCTCGGTGGACCACTTCTCCCACACATTGAGCGCATTTTTCGCAATAAAGCATCATCCATGTGTTCACCGGTGGTGTCAGCATCAGATGCTGGAAGGAAATGCACCGTGAAAAGCATTAGCGTGTCTGATGGCAGACTTTGTCAAACTTGTGATATTGTGATTCAAACAGAGAATAGTTTTGAGCTGGTACATATATTATTTTTAAAAATGCATTAATTATCTGAAATTGTTGTTGATCTTGGGCTGTTTCTTTTTAATTCTGATTACCATTTTATTAATGAAGTTCTTTGAATTATCGGATGTCAAACTACTCATGATTGGTAGTCATCAACTTCACAATGCGGTAACTGCAACTTGTGCTGCACTTTGTCTTCAAAAGTTAGGTACGGAAATATTTCCAACATGTCCACTGTTTTTGTTTTAAGCATTTTATTGCGTGTTTTTGCCTCCGAGTTTGATTCTAATTTGGATTGCCTTTAAGTTATGTAACTATTCTTTTGTAATTGGTTCTGATTCTTTTGGATGTAATAACCTAGGATGGAAATTATCAGATGGGTCGATACACACTGGTTTAGAGGAAACGTTTTTGATTGGAAGAGGTCAAATATTATCATCCAAGGAAGTTGCAGCTTTAGGACTTTCTGGAGTGAGGATATTGCTTGATGGAGGTTTATTATTCTCCGTTCTCTTTGCCAATGAGGTTTCTGATAGGAATTACTGACGGAATCTAAGTAAGTTCCGTTTGTCACTTAAACTCGACGCCTTTGATGTTTTTTCAGCTCATACGAAAGAATCCGCTATTGCCTTGATGAAAACCATCAACATGGCGTTTCCCTATGAGCATTTGGTTCTCGTGGTTGCTATGGCTAGTGACAAAGACCATCTGGGTTTTGCCGAAGAGTGTCTTTCAGGTAAAGAAATTGCTGAACTAGTACAAATAGCTTGATGGAGAATCACTTATCTTCTCTTGCACATCTTTTGGATCAATTACTTCTTGTTATTTATCGCTATTTCTTGTTATAATATGTATTATGGTTCAAGGAAAAGCAAGTTTTTCATATTTGCAGGTGGAAGATTAGAGGCTGTCATTTTCACCGAGGTTGATATTGCCGGAGGAAAATCTCGAACGGCTTCAGCTTCTTTACTGAAAGAGCATTGGATCCAGGCTTCAAAACATTTAGGCTTTACTACATTACCCTATGATGGAATAATCACAAAGAAGAGTTCATCAAATTTCGCCAAAACCAAATCAAAACAGGAAATCATGTTGGCTACAGAGACCCCATCCATAAGTTCCTTGAAGATGGCAAGGGAGATTCTAAGAGAGCTAGGCGGGGATCGGCCGGGAATTGTGGTGGTGACAGGATCGCTGCATGTCGTGTCCTCAGTGCTGGCCTCTCTCCCTAGCTGCTAAAATCTTTTCTTTCTATGAAACTACATTTTTGAGCTTCGTCTATTCCCTTGCTCCATTAAAACCTCTGAACTTGGAGAGATCACATTTTCTGTGAAAGTAACTTGATTCGGTTATCATCTTTTATAGAAAGGCTAAAGTGCAATTTATTATGTATAGTTTGAAAATTTTGCAAAGTAGACTTTTATTTTAACAAACATGATTTTAATTTTTAACTGTAATCAATTGAGCAATATTGTCAATTTATCTGTTAAATTTAGTATTTGTATATCATATTTTTCAATTTAATAAAGTGGTATATATGTGTTAGATTGAAAGGATAAATTAACGACAAAATTCAAATTGCTGACAACTAAAAATTAGAGGTTATATTTTAAAAAAATTAGTTTAATCTCTAATACATAAATGATTTCAAATAATTGCAATTTTACCTATTTTTAAATGATCGAGACCTTAAATTTATTGAACATCTGTACTGTTCTTAATCAATATTGTATATTTTACGTACAAAAAATATTCGAGAAGAAATTTCACCATGCATAGACGGCCCGACACCTGGCCACATACATGCATATGCTCACATCTACATCAATAACATGGAAGAGAGACGGACACATTTAACTACACGCCTACATTACGCCACACACGCAAACAAGTACGTATATATAGGTATGCAAATATTGGATACGTATTTAATATACGTAGATTGGAGACGAAAGGGGGAGAAAGAGTGATTGGAAAGGTGGGGCCGAGGAGCGTAAAAGGGGCATTGCATTCAGCCAACCACCACCGGATTGAGGAGTCGCCATCGCCTAATGGGAAGCCTCTTTTGGTGTTTTGTTTTGCATGCAGACACCTCCAAACATCTGTATTCAGGGTTCCTTTTTGAGGTACCTCTCTCTCTCTCTCTCTCTCAATTGCCTTAACTTCAATTTCTTAGAGTCTGACTTCAAGACAAGGAAAGCTGTTATCATAATAACTCTCTCTCTCTCTCTCTCTCTCTCTCTCTCTCTCTCTCTCTCTCTC
>CM039528.1:8993768-9092787 GCA_022433055.1 Begonia peltatifolia
TCTCTCTCTCTCTCTCTCTCTCTCTCTCTCTCTCTCTCTCTCTCTCTATAGCCTATCATGATACCATGATGTCTAGTGGCAGGATCCACAAAATCCACACTCATTAAGATCATTCAATCTTTGAAAAGAATTTCTCTATGTAATTTATGTCTCTCTCCCAACTGTTGTTTTTGACAGAATTCTAATTTTGTCATTACTTTTCTTCTCTGTCTATAATGCATACATGCACATGCACATGCACATGCACATGCATGCTCACATAGATATCCCTTGTGTATATGTACTAAGATGCGGACATACTTACATTCATACATTCTATACATGCACACACATACACTCGCTTACATATATATATGTACGTATTATTCTGTATGTTATGTACATAAAGCACGTAGGAATGTGTACATATATATGTGTGTTTGTCAGTGTGTTCATGCATGCATACGTTCTGAGAAGATCCCCAGAAGGATGATTTTTTGTTTTAAATCCCAAGTAATGTCATCCTGTTGATTGATATTGCATGCGCCTTTTTTTGGCAATCTTTAGGGAATAATCATCCGCTTTTGAATTGTTCTTCTGCCATCTTCTGCTTTCTCTTTGTCTACCGACATTTTCTTGTCTCTTAATCTTGTACATCAGTCCATCAATAAGCTTTTCTTTTATTTGCAATTGACTCACCTTAAAACAGTCATTAATATCAGATTTGCTCTTGAATTAATGAATGTTTAGTGATCCTTAAATCTTTCATGAAAGTATGGAAATGCTGAGTTAGATTAATGACAGTTATTCTCAATTGTCGTGTAAAATAGTGTGGAGGAAACTAGTTGCATAACCAGTCATTTTCATGTTTATTTATGAGTTGACAGATCCAAGAAACTTTAGTGAGTTTTTATATGGCAAGTGGAGGAATGACTTAATACATATATGATTAATTAACAACTCTGCGATAATCTTTACCCTCAATTTTTATCATAGTTTGATGCTCGAACACTTATTCCATCTCTCTCTCTCTCTCTCTCTCTCTCTCTCTCTCTCTCTAGACTGCAAACAAGAAAAGTTAGTACATTTATATATATATATATATATATATATACCTTGGCTGTGCTGGGCTGTGCCTTTTTTCCATCTTTATCGATTGCTTTGTGTTTGAATTGGCTCCCTTGAGATCAGTAAAGAAAAATCAAAGAATAATATAATAATACAAGGATTTAAAACAAAGATTTAGAAATTGTTGACGTTGATAGTTTAGTCCTTTTCAACCTCACCCTTCCCTATTTACTCCTTTTGGCATCCTTTCCTTGATCTTGACAATCTCTCTGTCTCTCTCTCTTCCATTTTCCTTTCTGGGTCCTCTATTTTCTATTTCAATTCTCCGCCATCTTTTCTGTCTGCGCTTTTTTAGTGGACATTTGTCCAACTTTGAAGCAATCTTTGAAAAAATGGGTGATATTTTATCGGATTTTTTTGACAACAACGAATTCGGCGACACTACCAACTTGGTCGGAGACGACATTTTAAGCATTTTGGAGAGCTTGGACGACGTGGAGGAGTTTCCTGCGACGAACCAAGGTTTCAACAATGGCGGAACCTCAGCTCAGAAACCTTCTTCCTCAAATGCTTTGCTGTATCTTTCAGAAACTGAGTTTGAAAACTCACCAAAACCCAAGAGGTTGAAGACGACGAAGGAGGAAGCTAATCATCCGGATGGGCAACAGAGAATTTCTCATATTACAGTGGAGAGAAATAGAAGAAAGCAAATGAACGACCATTTGTCTGTTTTGAGGTCTCTGATGCCATGCTTTTACGTCAAAAGAGTATGAATCTCTCTCTCTCTCTCTTCTTCTTCTTCTTCGTCAACTCCAAAACCTTCCAACAATAAAGGTTTTTTCAACAAGACCCAGAGCTTAATCATAGTCATAACCCAATCTCCACTCTTCAAACCTAATAGTAAGAACAATTCACTTCTGATGAAAACAGTCAGGCTGTAATCTGTAATTAACAATAAGATTATTCTTATTCTTCATCGTTCAGTTTCCTTAAAAGTCCCACTTTGTTCTTTCAATGTGGATATGGTTGTAGGGAGATCAAGCGTCAATAATTGGAGGGGTGATCGATTATATCAACGAGTTGCAGCAAGTTCTTCAGGCCTTAGAGGCAAAGAAGCAAAGAAAAGTTTACAGTGAAATTTTAAGCCCTAGACTGGTTTCACCTTCACGACTCAGCCCTAGAAAACCAGCATTAAGCCCCAGAATCACCTTGCCAATCAGCCCAAGAACTCCTCAGCCAACTAGCCCTTACAAACCTAAGATGCAAAAACCTTTCCTCTCTCAAACAATGGCGGCGGTTAATTCCGTTGAGCCTTCGCCTTCTTCTTCATCTACGTCTACTTCTGGTGCAGAGGGTTTTAATGAGCTGGTTGCTAATTGCAAATCTAGTGCGGCTGAAGTTGAGGTTAAGTTTTCTGCTCCTAATGTTCTTTTGAAGACTGTTTCTCCTAAGATTCCTGGACAAGCCATGAAAATTATTTCTGCTCTGGAAAATCTCTCCCTTGAGATTCTTCAAGTTAATGTCAATACTGTTGATGAAACCATGGTTAATTCCTTCACCATCAAGGTATCTCTCTCTCTCTCTCTTTCTCTTCACAATGTTCAACCCATCTGATGAACTAACTCTTCAGATTGTTCCTGCAATTATCTTGAAATCAAGGTTGGATTTGATGATTTACTATGATTATGGAATAATGACATTTTGGACGCCATTTTTTGAGAAAAATAAAACATGATTTTAATGAAAAACAACAACATTGAAAGACTAATGATTGGTCCCTCGTATCTATAACTCAATAACTTCGTGGTTTTTTTTCTTAAATAAACAGTGAACAGTGCAATAAGAATCTGCTTTTAGAAAATGGATTAATTAGGAGGAAGCTAATAAGATGGTGGGATTCTGTTTTTGTGCAGATCGGAATTGAATGTCAACTAAGTGCGGAGGATCTAGCTCACAGAATTCAGCAAACCTTCTGCTAAACTACTGTTTATCAAAGTCTCAATCCCATTAATATGAACACTCAACACACACACACTCTCTCTCTCTAAGTCCTGTATGATGAGATGAGAGGTGGGTGCTAATAAAAGTTCCACTGCAGCATACTGAGGAGGGAGGCAGACGTGGGCCTAATTAGCATCATTTATAGATGACTGTGGAGTGAGTAAATTGTGCAACAGTTAGAGTTTGAATGATATGATTCGGTTCTGGTATTTTCGTTTGTGCAACGCTTTGTAATCCACTGCTTCGATTTACAGAATGAAATCAAAGATGGGATTTTTATTTTCCTCCGTTGAGGGGCGCATGTAGAAGTAGAGAAGCTTAGGATTCTTTGTTCAATTTGTAGGGACGAGAAATGAAGAAACAACAAGGACAGGACTTTCTGCTTCTGCAACGTGAGAAATGAAACAAAGACAGTGCTTTTGTCTTAGTGCTGTAGCAATTAATACATGGTAGAGCAGTTGACGTTTTGCAAAGTGAAAATTTGAAAGAAGAAAATGAAGCAAAGGACATTCCGACCCTGTAAACCAAAATTCTAATATTAAATGCAAAGAGGATGTCTAGGAAGAGAGGGATAGATGGTGGGCCTCCAAATTGGGATTCTGTGTGTTGAGGGTGGCAAACATTGGACCACTCAAACTCAATTGAGATACCAAGATTGATTGCGGTAGGAATCAAAATAACATATTAAATATCGGGGGTATTTTAAGAAATATGTTCGGCTAATTTTTATTTTGAATTAAAAGTAGATGGTAGATGAGAGAGGATGATCTCGAATCTATGTTAAATCAAAGATGAATTTTGTCGCAATGGAAGAGGAGAGGAGTTGGGTCAACTTCAAAAGCACATGATGGATCGATTTTGATCAACTTCTCAAGGATCTCGTGAAGACATGAGACCATAGTGCGAGAGTAGAGGTATCAATTTTGGAGGGATATTTCATCGATGGTCTCAGGGCAAGAATTAAAGATAAAATGTTGAATGTCTTCACAAAAGAAGATGGGTTAAAACCAAATTAAACCATCAATTATGAATTTTTTTTAATTAACTCTCAAATTAAAAATTTTAATAACTAAAATTTTAAACTATGTAAAATGTAACAAATGAAACTATAGAGGGGTCACCACCCCCCAATCATCCCCTGATCTCATATTGAAGTCGAGATCGGGGGTCAAGGTGAGAGGTGGAGACCCCCGTTCCATGTGCATCTTAATGATCTAGAACGGGGGGTCACCACGCACAGATTGGTTCCTCGTTCTATGTCTTTCCATTTTCATTGCTGTTGGGAATAGAAGGTCCCACCCACGGATTGGCTCCCAGTTCTCTGTTTTCCCATTTTAATCGCTCTTGAGAATGGAGGGTCACCACCCAGGGATCGGTCCCCCATTCTATGTTTTTTTCATTTTCATTGCTCTCGAAAATAGAGAGTCACCACCCACGGTGGTCCCTCATTCTCTGTTTTCCAATTTCAATTGCTCTTGAGTATGGAGGGTCACTACTCACAGATCGGCCCCCTATTATCTAAATTATTACTGAGAACGGGGGATCACCACTCTCATAACGGGGAGCTGATCCCCAAATCTATAGAAAGACTAACTCCTATTTTCACCCCCTGTTTACTAAAAACCTCAAATTTCTTTCGACCCTCCTGCAATTCCAATTCAAAATTTGACCATTTAACATCCTTACCATGTTGATTTCTCCAAACCTCTACTCTCTCTTGTTGCAGCGAAATTTCTCTATATTAGAGATGTCGATGGAATCTGATTCGAATAGATTTGTTGATTTAGACGAGATAACAACTGATGACGTCAATATGGTCTAATATTTGCACTCTACACCCATATATGGTGAGCTTCGAGCATTCAATCACATAGAAGGTAACGAAGAAATAGAGGTGCAATCGACGTTGAAAACTTTGGACGATGATCTGTATGTCTGTCCTGCGAAGAAGGATGTAGGTTATCAAATTGTTAATAACCCGAGTTCTGACGTTCAAATCCTTCGACTTTGACTTTACGAACCCCACAAGGTCGGCATTGTGCTGAATTTCCCTGAGAAACTCTAGTCCCTCCGCCGATCTGAAGAAGTTGTAGTCTTGGGAAGCGTGAAAGTATCTATCCACATCAATCTCTTCACCAGCAAATCTGAGCACTTCATTAATCTTTTGTACAGTTAGGAGTATCTTCGTAACAAGGATGTAGATTTTCATCATTCATGTCCTCTCGGTAGAGATCAAGTTTGCATAAAACATATGAATAATTCGTTCGCTGCTGTCACCCCTCAACCCGTACAACCTGTGTAGGGCAATTCTGTTGAACAATTCTTTGATCTGCCACGACTCTTAACATGTGAAGTTGACAGTTTTCGAACAAATAATAGAGCAATTAAACATATCTCACTCAAACCGCTCTTGACACTTCTAGTTTCTGAAATCCATCGAGATCTACTCAGGTGGCGGTCGTCGCTCTTGAGCCAACGCACCTTATGACGCTGGTGCCCAGTTTGTCGGACCTATTTGAGATAGTCCATCTTGTGATGGAACTCATTGTGACGGTGGAGCCTTTTGTTTAAAGACTATTTTGGGAGGCATTTTTGGAGGATTTAGGGATTTTGCAATTTTCGGACTCGAATTTGTGAGATTTTTGGCTGAAAGTTGAAGAAAACGATTAGAATGGGAGAAATCAACACAGAAATGGTCACATTTTGGGTTGGAATCGTGGAGGGTTGAAAGAAAACTGGAATTTTCAGCAGCAAGGGATGAGAATGAGAGGTCGATGCTTATATAGAGTCAGAGATCGACCTCTCAATTTGGAGGTGGTGACCCCTCGCTCTCAGCAGGAACGGAGGTCATCATCCACAGATCGGCCCCACGATCCGAAAAAGAGGATGAGAACGGGGGCCGATACGTGGGTTGTGACCCTCCGTTCTCGAGAGCAATGAAAATGGTAAAACATAGAGCGAGGAGTCGATCTGTGGATGGTGATCTCTCATTCCAGATCACGTGCGATGCATGTGAAACAAGAGTCTCTATCCTCCACCTCGACCCCAGATCAAATCAATCCAGTGCCACGTACGTACTGGACATATCAGGAGATGATAATCATGCCAGAGTTTGATTTGTCACATTTTATATAGTTTAAGATTTTAGTTATCAAAATTTTAAAGTTGAAAGTCAATTAAAAAAATTTTTATAGCTGAGAGTTTAATTCATTGATAAGTCAAAAAAGATTATACTAAAATAAAATAGGACGAAATTAGGAAACCAAATACTTTCAAAGGTTATAATTTAGCAACGTCTTGCTTGAACCAGCGACGCCCCACTTCAACCAATGGCACCCATTCATCCTCCCTTAATATCTTCTCCTCCACTCACTCTCCGCCACGTATTACTCTTTCTTTGCTCCAGCTCTTCCCACGTCCTCCGTGGAAAATTATCGACCGTCCATAGCTTTACGTTATGATGTCTGCCGTTGGATCGCCAGATATTATTTGTGGATATGGTTAATTCTTGTAATTTCTCTACTCTACTATATTGGACGCATAACCATTCCCTCTCTCTGATCTTCGCTGCAATTTCTGTCTGCAATCGGATTCCATTTTTCCTTTTCTGTTTTTTGGTATTTTTCGGCCTCTGAGGTTGGTTTTCTTCTCCAATTGGATTCTTGGAATGCGGAAGTTCATGAGGGCTTCTATGCTTTTCCTGCATATTTTTAAAATTTTTCTTTCGCTTTCTAGAAATGGATGAATTGCTTCACTCCTAGTTTGCAGACAAGTGTTTAGCCATCGCTTTGAATGATCAAAAGAGATTCTTGGTTTCGGGTTTTTATGAAGTCAGTCTTTATAGTAGCTGTAAAAGATTGCAAAGTTTACCAACAACGACGAAAAGTTTCTTTTAGATCGTTTTTTTTAAAATTTTTGTTCTCTGGGTGAATGATTCTTGATCGCGCTCATAAATTGATTATAGGCAGTGAGTGTTGCGGGTTTATACTGCATTTAGTTAAATTTGACTCGTTGGTGCTGTAACCACGCTTATTGCAGCAAGATTTGGAAGAGCAGACTATTTTTAATTGTCATGTAGCTCTTTAAGTAACTATGTTAATTGAAGGGTATTGAGATAATTGGATTTCTTGCTTCTATCTTATCGTTGAGAGCAGGATTATGCTCCTGACAGATATCGATTCATCAGATGAAGCTCACTTTCCGCCCAAGATGTTGTCAGTTGAACTGTGTAATATCAATCCATGAGTAAAATGGATAAATGGCTATTCTGGTCTCTGTTTTCTTCGTGTTTGTTGTGATACGAAAGTATGATGTGCATAAAGTGTACATATAAGTTGGTTTCTTATGCACTATTAGTAAAATTAGAACTGTAGTTGAAATATTTTCTTACATTTTCAGAATTTGTGGGAGGAAGGAGCTCTTATTGCAATTCAAGAATTTCTCTCAAGCACGTTACCATGGAAGTTGTGTCTATTTCTAGCTCAGCAGCTCGGACGGCAATAGGGATAAGCACGAAGCTCTTGACTCACCGAACAAACTTGAAAAAGCCCTTAACTGTTGTAGCATTCAAAGCCAGTAAAACCAATTACACGACACTGATTAATCCTCCGGAGAAAATCTCTTTGCCTGTGGAACCAAATTCAAGCAACCCGAAGAGAATTGGTAAGGCCAAGAAATCCTCTAAAAGAGTGAAAATTGTTTTTACCGATGAATCTCCTTCCTGTACACTGGATTTGGACTACAATGAAGCTGCTGCTAAACTTGAAAGTATATTCAAGCTTAGCCCCACAAACGAACCTTCTATAGCAGACAAAGATGTGAGTGCACTGAGGAAGGGGAAGAAAAGAGGGAAGAGGATCAGTGAAGATGATGATAATCTGTCCGGGAAGAGTGTAAATGATAATGTGGTGAGAAGCCAAACTAAGAAAGTTAGGCGATTGAATCTTGATAATAGAATTGCTCTTAAAAGTAGAAAGGATGAGTTGAAGGTTAATTCCATCCCGAAGAAAAAAAATCAAGAGGATGAAAATAAGAAGATTGACAGGGTTGTTAGAGAATATTCAGTTTCAACCGATTTGGTTAGCTTGGACTGGAAAAAAATGAAGATTCCTCCGGTTCTTCCATCATCAGAACATGCTTGGTTATTCAAGTTGATGCAGCCTATGAAGGTGGTTGTCTTGATTCCAAAAGATTTTTTGACTGTTTTTTTTTTCTTTTTCTTCCTGTTTTTCCTGTTGTTTCTGCAGATCAACTTGAAAACTGATTCACTTGTTAAAATGTGTTTTTCTCTTTTTTCTGTCATTAGGCTGTGTTGCAAGTGAAAGAGGATTTGCATAACCAACTTGAAAGAGAACCTACTGACGGTGAATTGGCCAAGGCGGTGGGTATGGATGTGATTCAAGTAAGGAGACAGCTGGAGGTTGGTCATGCTGCTAGAAATAAACTTATTAAGGTACTGAAATCAAGATTATCATATAATATTTAAGATTACATTAATCTTGCTCCTCATCCTTAATTCTTTGAGACAATTTTGATGAACCTATGATTGAAAGGCACCTTATAGGCACTAGTTTCTTGATCAAACAAGACTGTACTGTCTGGAAGTGAGTTTCTGAGAACTTTCTCACGACGCATATTATCAATTTTTTTTATCGATGTTGAATTAAAGTAACAAGCTTTTTCCTCCAGTCTTTTTGATATCATGCTACAGATAAGTTTGTTCCATTCAAGCTTAAATCTAATTTACGTTTTACCAGCAAATGGTGCTAGCGGAAATACTGGACTAATGAATGGTTCACTTTCTAACAGCATAATCTTCGACTTGTGTTGTTCGTAATCAACAAATACTTTGAGGATTTTGCAAATGGCACTAAGTTTCAAGACCTGTGTCAAGCTGGAGTTAAGGGACTCATTACAGCCATAGATCGATTTGAGTTCAAGAGAAAATTTCGGCTTTCGACTTATGCTCTTTTCTGGATCAGGCATGGTATTACCCGCTCCATGACTCTCTCAAGCTTCACTCGGGTCTCGTTTGGCCTAGATTCGGTTAGCTATTTCTCTTTTTCTGACTAATCCCTGAATACTTCGCATCTTTAGTTGAACACAAAGAGGATTATAGTGAAATAATTACTATAATTGTATCAGAACTAACAAAAGATGGTACAATTTGAGTTATTGTTCAAATTGGAAATCTTGTGACAATTTGATCCACATATCTATACAGGTCAGAGTAGAAATACAAAAGGCCAAAATGGAGTTATTGTTCAGGCTTAAAAGATTACCAACAGAAGATGAGATTATAGCAAGAGTTGGGATTTCATCTGAGAGATACCATGAAGTAATGAGAGCCTCAAAACCTGTCCTCTCTCTCCAATCAAAGCATGCCACAACCAAAGAAGAGTATATTAATGGCATATCTGACGTTGATGGTGCGGGAGGTGATAATCGAAGGCAAGCTGCTCTCCTCCGGCTTGCCCTTGACGATGTGGTAATTTCCCTTAACATTGTTATTTCAACCAAAATTTTTTGGAGGTTGAGAATCTGCGCATATTTATGAAAGAAAACTATCATTTACCACTAGGATTTGATTATTGATCTTCATACTTATCTGCTTTTACAGCTTGATTCTTTGAAGCCCAAGGAAAGCTTGGTAATCAGACAGAGATATGGCCTTGATGGAAAAGGTGATAGAACAATGGGAGAAATTGCTGGAAACTTAAACATTTCGAGAGAAATGGTTCGGAAACATGAAGTTAAGGCACTCATGAAGCTCAAGCATCCGGCTCGAGTCGATTATCTTCGCCGATACATAATCTGAATCGAGGATCACCACGAGCTTTGTGAAATGACATTTATACCCATTTGTGATTTTGGGAATGCCCAACCATTATGTATATTCACCACCTAACATTACGAAAATACAGTACAAAGCTCATACCGTGTAATCAAGATTTGAGGCTGCTCGAGTGCAGAATGTCGAATTTCCAGACGGGCAAGGAGAGATGGCAGGAAAACAGAGATGGAAGGAAGAATTGGATGAATGCATGCATATATATATACTCCTTTATTTTGATGTAATTTTATACCATTTTCTCTTATATGTCAGATTTTGAAACTAAGCCGGTGACTATTAGCTCAAAGAATGGATGTGAGAGTTAATACTATATTCCCCATCAACATATTTGTATTAACTATCGTCAATTACAGTTGATCAAACTGGGTAAGTGGGTTTCAACTTTTAACTCTGAACATGTTCCAAGCAACCAAAATCAAATACCAAGGGGATTCAACTTCTACAACTCTCATTACCACATTCTTTTCTTCTCTTTGCATACACTTCATGGTGACTCATTATCCAATACCTCTCTATTTCTTCTGCCGTACGGCCCGGAATCCGACCGGATATTAGATCCCACCTGAATAAAACAATCCATCTTTGTCAATACATGCCAGGAATTCAAACTAAAGAGTCTTTTTATAAAAAGGAAAATATGTACGTGGAGAAAGTGTAGAAAAATGGTTCCAAATGCAGTTTCAATGCACTTAGACTTGCAGTTCAATGCAGCACTTTAAAGGCTTCTTCAAGAAGTTGTTCTTCTACTTGGTGCTTTTATGGACTCCCAGAATTAAAAAACATTCAAATAAACCATTGAGTTCTCTTGGGCATTGCAAATTGTCTTTTGACGTTGTCAGAATTTAAAAAAAATACATTTTTGTAATTTATTTCATGAATTCATAACTTTGTTTTGAATTTATTTATTGGATTTTGAACAAAAGAACTAAAGAAATTTAAAAAAAAAACTGATGAGAATAACACTGATCCATCAAAATAAACTACTAAAACAACGCACAAACGTAAAATAAACGCCACAAGTCCGGTGAAACACCAGATCGGAAAACAACCACGGGTTCCACGTTAGGAAAAACGACTACTTTAGAGAGTATTTATCAAAACAATATTCAATAATCCCCCCCCACAAGTCACTCTCTTTCTCTCTATCTATAATGATATTTTTTAATGCTATCACACAAAATATCCCTCTAAATATTTTCTAAAAAAATCAATAACTTTTACGAATGAGAAGAACAAGAACTCAACCAGAGAAAAACTAAAAGTCTACAAGAATGGTCTGAAAGATGTTATTGTGGGGGAATGAAGGCAATTTTAACATCCTTCACTACTCAAACTTTCAATTAATACTGTCTTAAAAAAAAAAAAAAAAGATAAGTAACAGAACCTTGTGATTATGAACACATCGTAGAAAAGAAGACACCCATTTAGAAAACTAAAAAAATAATGTTGCGGGAAAGCTAAATCATAAACAGCTGTAAAACCTCTGTTTTGTCCAGAAACTTACCTATCTCCAACAAGTCTGTACATTCTATGGATGAGATCCACCTCTTGAGGACTCATAGCTATGAAATCCCACTCAATACTACTAATCTCTGTCCCAAAAAAAGTGACCAAAATTTCAATTCAGATACCAGCTAAATCCTCAATAAGACAAAGGAAAATAGATAAACATTTATAAATATATCAAAGGAGGAAGAATCTCTCTAGAAAAGGGGGAAGAAAAGCGAAAATGAAAGAAAAACCTTCAGAATCCAAATTGGTGATCTTTGCTTGCTTTCGACGATGCTGGTCCATGGTTTGCATTAAGAGGGGTAGAAAAAGAAGAAGCTGAGGAGAGTGAAAGAAATGGACTGCCGGACAAGCACAGAGGAAATTAATGTTTTCGTTTTCTTCTTTTTTTTCCGTTTTACTACACAATAGATGGGAGTAAAGATAAGAAATTTGGTGGAGTGGAAGTTCTCAAAGCTCATTAGAAAAAAGGAGGAATATGTTTATTTGAATGAACACCATACACTTCCCAACAAACCCAGAGAAAAAAAAAGATAAGAAAAGGCAAAAATGTTTGTTTTGACCTGTTGGGTACTTGTAGACTTGTAGTTGACACCATTTTAGAGAGTGAGAGAGAGATTCATATAAAACGCAAAAACAGAAAAAGTGACCATATTTGGAATAGTCTAGACCCAAAAACGAAATGGCCTTTCTGCTTTCTGATAAAAAAATTGAACTTTCAAAGTTGCAGGAGAACCCAAAAGGAAGAAAGAAGAAAATGAGAACAGGGGAAAAAGCAGAAGAATGAAGGAAGAGGAAGGTGTTGAGAAATGGAGCAATCTCGTTCAACTAACATTCGTCGTCAAGCAGCAGAAAGAACAAAAATGAAAGATCTTATCCTAAACTCGATTACTTAACAATGGAATTAGTTCAAAAACAAGCACGCTGCCAAACCAATGCCAACAACATGAAAGGAATATCAAGAAAAAAAAAAATACAGAAGGATTTATCCTTCCAAGGAAATGTTTTATTCTTACCTTTTTAAGACTGCTTTTCAGCTTTCCCTCTTCTGAACTCACCATCCTCCTTTACAATACTTCCATAGCATGCCAGCTAATCTGAGCATTCCATATAGTAGTCCATAAATAACAAAAAAAAATTGATTGTTTTCATAAAAAATATTAACAAACTTATATTGCTCATTTCTTTTGTGAATTGCATCCAAAGCATACTTTTAGCATTATTTGATTACATATTGTAAACAATAACACTGTTGAAGATGACAAATTTTTATTTTTTAGATTAGAAGCTTAGTCCTTCATTATTAAAATATTACTTGGAGATATTATCATTACAAGCATGTATACAGCATCATACTTATTACTTAAGCGAAGTTCAATGATGTATATAGTGTGTTTATCAAAGCAGACTTTATTGGTACTTATCCAGACCACATGAAAATCTAAAATCCATAATACAGACTGCAATTGCCCCTCTAAAGAATCCCACATCTTTCATTTTGTTATAATCTCTTTAGACATCTTCTTTAATATATGCATCATGCTTTAAAAGCATCTTTGCAACCCATTAAAGAGAAACTCCATGAGTGAGAGAGAGAGGTTTCATTTAAAACTACTAGAATCAAGAATGGTGCAGAAGCTGCAAGTGTTCTGCTGTCATAAAAAATGGCATTACCAAAGAGACCTCTACTCAAAATATAACTTCATTAATGTCATGAAGATCTTTTCATTAAAGCAAGTAATATTATATATTATCTAGTATTCGTTATCAATGTGATTTCAGATTGATCTTGACTAGTCTATTGTCAAAATTTACAACCAAATGATAGATGTTTTCAACGAATTTATCACACATCTATGAGACAGGAATGCAATTCTTTAGATCACCAAAAAAAATCTCATGTTTTTTTTTCATCAGGCCTATATATGTGAAGTGGCGACTGTAGACAACAAGTATCAGGTAAAGATTGCAAAGCAAGAGAATCTGAAAGATCAAGGTAGTTAATGAACAATGCAAGGAAAGAAAAATAGGAAAATATACAAATACTTACTTGAGAATGATGTTGATTAAGAAGTGGGTGTTGGATTGATCATCCTATTCATAGCCGCTCAACATAGATAACACATTCTTAGCTCAGCAAGACAAGAGTTTGACACTACAAAAAGACACTAGTTTCAACTGCAGTCACGAAGAAACAAATTATATGGAAGTTTCCCACAAGAAAATAACAGTTTATAAAATATAACAAGTTGTATGGGACAAAAATAATCAAACTTCACCTGCAGTCACAAAATACTATTTTTAACTTGTTCTCTGAATATAGATATCAAGAACAAGGATTGAAGAATGATGTTGTTTACAATTAAAAAAAAAGTCACAAAGCCTACAGAAAAACTACCCAGCAAAAAACTGAAGCAAAGCGCAAATTACTTCCGTCGGACAAGGAGAAAGACAATGCGCAACAGATGAGAAGATGTGGAAACCCATCCAAAAATTTGGCTATAAATTGGATTCCAATATTGCAGGAGAACAAAGATAACAGTGAAGATAGAACAGAAATGTGGAGCAGTGAGAGTATGAAATGATGTTTGAGAGTTCCAGACACTGTAATGAATTCAAATCTGGATGGTGGATGAATATGTATATGACATGTTTTAAAATAGAACATGTTGCCTCACCATCATCAGTCTCCGCTACAACTTCAGGAAAAAAATTCACATCGAGTGATATAATTGCTATTCGTGGTTAGATGATCCAGAGTTTCATATATCAGATTGTAACAAGGATGGCCTCTATCTTCGACATAGAATACATAAATTCCACTATTCAGTTCAAGCCAACTACAACCTCGACTCTTTTTCAATTCCAAGCTTTTCAAAGTATTCCTTAAATTAATCTTCTCCACCCATTTTCCTAAGACAGCATACATGTTGGACATGATGACATAAGCTGATATTGGAATGGGATTTATGGCTAACATCTTTGCAGCCACCCTCTCTCCCAATTCCATGTCCATCCAAAACCAACAAGCATTGAGCAAAGCTCCCCAGATCACACAATCTGCTTCAATTGGCATATTTTTTATAAAATCTTCAGCTTCTCGCAAATAGCCTGATCTACCAAGAAGATTAACTACACAGGCATAGTGTTCATATGTTGGAACTACACCATAATTAGCCTCCATTGCGTTAAAAATTTTCAACCCTTCATTTATTAAACCAGCACGGCCACAAGCAGAAAGAATTCCTAAAATAGTTGCTGCATTTGGAACTATTCCTTGTGAAATCATATTTTCAAAGAGTGAAAATGCCTTGGTACCAAGCCCATGATGTACATACGCATTAATAAGAGCCGTACAAGCTGCGACATTTGGATAACAGACACTAGCGAAACATTTTTGAGCATCAGATATGCTTCCACATTTTGAGTACATATCAATCAGAGAAGTTCCAACATGAACATTGGATTCAAATGGAGTTTTCACGACTCGGCCATGAAGTAATTGACCAAGTTGAAGTGACCCTAGACATGTACAAGCATGAAGTAGAGCAGAAAATGTCGATCTGGAACTGCTTATTTTCAATCTACACATCGTGACATATAGTTTGAATGCTTCTTCATGTTCATTGCTCTGAACATAGCCGGACATCATTGAATTCCATGTTATGGTATTTCCTTCTCCTTTAGTTTCTTTGAAAAGTTTCACGGCTTTATCAAGTTCACAATTCCTGGAATACACAGAGATCATAGTATTAAAGGAAATGATAGTTTTATTCGTCATTCTTTCAAACAATCTAATTGATTCTTCAACCTGACCACTCGTTGCGTACCCTTTAATCATAATATTATAAGAACGTGAATCTTTTTCATTTGATCTTTCAAAAACATCTTTTGCATCACCAATCCTACCCACTAGTATGAGCCCCTTGAGAAGAGAATTTAAAGCATTCAAACATAAGCACTTTCCCATACCCTTACATACTTTCTGAGCATCATCAATAGCTTCACATTCAGAATAAAATTCAATTAAAGAGCCTCCAATTGATTTATCAAACTCGAACCCGAATTTAATCAGAAGCCCATGAACAAGCTTTCCTTCATTTGAAATTCCAAGTTTCCCACACACCCTCAAAACACAATCAAAGGTAAACTCATTGGGTAAAGCCTCACCACTCTGTCTCATCCACCAGAACAACTCTAACGCCCTTTCTCTCTCATGGTCGCTCCTAGCATATCCAGAAATCAACGAGGTCCATACGAAGACATCCCTGTTAGGAATTTTCATGAAAAGATGGAAACCCTCAGCCATCAAATTACATTGCACATACCCCACAAGCATCAAACTCCAAAGCAACACATTTTCCTCATACAACTCTTCAAACACCCGCTCAGCGCTTTTAATTTTAAAAGAACTAGAATATAGATACAGTAATGAACAACCCACGAGGTCAAATTTAGCCGAACCAGATTTCAAAACTAAACAGTGAAGTTGTTTTCCCTCACCTAACGACTTTGAATGGGAGCAAACACTGAATGCAGTAGAGAAAGTGGTCTCATTGGGTTTTACATTGGTTTGATGCATCGTAGAAAGAAGAGTGAGAGCTTCTTTATATTTTCCCCGTTTGGAATACCCAGAAATCATTGAATTCCACGAGACAACAGTTCTAAGAGGCATTTTGTCGAACAAGTGCCGAGCAAGATCGAGTTGTCCATCCTTCCCAAGCTTGGAGATGCAAATATTGGTGGAAACAATGTTTGAATCCGCAGCCTTGGAATACTGGGAGAGAACGGAGGGAATTATTCTAAAGTTGTGTTTCCACCGATTGCGCTTCCATGTCCCTGTAACTGAAGTTTTCATCAGTCACTTCGTGAGTGACAGAGAGACGGGCGGGAGAGGGAAGAAAGATCACAACGACACGTCGGCAGCAAGCATCCTTATTTATTTGTCTAAGGTGTATTTTTAATCAGAATCATTAATTATAGATTCGACCATTTAAATTTATATTAAAATTTTAATTATGACATAAACTTAAACAAATAACGCAGTTTATATTTTTTTAGCTATTTATATAATAATACGATAAATAATACAATCTTTATTTTTATTTTGTATTTATTATTTGCATATTATTTTTTCATTAATTGCTAGTGCCCAAATCCCAATCATGCGTGCACGCACGTGCAAGTCGTCTTGCAATTGCTGATATATAATTTAAAGTTAAGCATAGATGGTTCAATTTATTTTGGGTTGGGTCGTTCGTTCTGACGTTCAATCGACGGACGATTGAATTGTTAAAATTTAATTTTTAAAAGAAAGTGCAAATTATCAATTAAAATAAATAATGAATATAATATAATATATAATATTAGTCTTAAATTGATTAAAATAAAAGGAAAAAGGGCTGTGCAATTAGACAAGCTTTTAGGTGAAGGCGGATTGGGAATTCAACGTCTCGTTTGGGGTTTTCTTCCTCGCCCAATTCCAGAGCTTCGTCCCCGAAAACGCTCTCAATCTCGATACTTCTTTTACTCTCTCTGGTATTTATTTCTAATCTACCTTCCTCTTCCTTTCGATTTCAATTTTCGTTTTGACCGTGCTTTCGAATTGAAAAACATACGTTTTTTTTTTTTTTTTAAAGATTGTCCCGCGGTTCCTGGTTTTTGATTTTCAATTCAACTCTAATTGTCTATCGATGTTGTTTTATGTGGGATTTGATTCCTGTGTTGCGGTTTGAATCTTTTGTTTTTCTTGAGTTTGTTATTATTCCAATATTAGCGTGGGTTTTCTCGTAAATAGATGGCATAAGTTTTCTCTGTTATTTTTACGTTAATCTGATGGTTTGTAGAAAATGGCCATTCAATCAAAGCAATTAATTCGAAATATTAATTTTTTTTTTTTTTTTTTTTTTTTTGTAGATTCAGTTTTATCAACTGTTACCTTTATTTAAGAGTCTGGAGATTTTTTTACCCATGATTATTTGATGTCTCTGTCTTCTACATGCTCAGGCTATATTGTGAAATGTCGTCTGTATCTAGTCAGCCACAGTTCCGTTACACCCAGCCACCATCTAAGGTTCTCCATTTAAGAAATTTGCCATGGGAGTGCACCGAAGAAGAGCTAATTGAACTAGGGAAGCCATTTGGTAAAGTAGTGAATACAAAGTGCAATGTCGGAGCAAACAGGAACCAGGCTTTTATCGAGCTTGTTAGTGAAATATCTTTTCCTATAAACTTCTCTCCTTGCTTCAACTTTAGGGATTCTTCCAGTTCCATTTGTTTGACTCATACTTATTTAATGTTATTTCACTTTCAGGCAGATTTGAATCAAGCAATTGCAATGATTTCTTATTATGCATCATCCTCGGAGCCTGCGCAAGTAAGGGGGAAAACTGTTTACTTACAATACTCCAATAGGCAAGAAATAACAAACAATAAAACTTCTGCTGATGTTGCCGGAAATGTACTTTTGGTAACAATTGAAGGTGAAGATGCACGCCTTGTTAGCATTGATGTTTTGCATTTGGTAAGTGTTTTGCAGCCATTTGTTTTACAATCACAGATAAACCAGTAACTTCAAGAACCTAAATATTGAATGGAGGAAATTTAGGTTGGTTGACTGTTGTATTTTAAAACACCTTTTCTTGACACGAATCTGGATGGATAAGCAGGTCCATGTCAAGACAATATCTTTGATGGCAGCTTAGTGCATATGGAGAAAAAGCAGATGTGTGTTTGTCTCTTTTCTCCTTTCCCTAACACTACCTCTCTCTTCCTTACTCTTCTTCCTCAACTTCATCCTCCCTTTCTCATAGTTTAGGATTTGATACAATTAGCTCTGGTTTTTTGTGCACCCATCTTCCTTTTGCCCCTGCTTGCTATTTATCACTGAATGCGTCTCATTCCGAAAGTAGCAAGAAATTTTCTCAATTTCAGATTTTTTGCTACAATATCTCGTCTGTAATAATTATCAAAATTTTAGTTGTAACATTCTCTGGTTGGTACCTCAGTTTTAATTTTCTGGGGAGTTGAAAATCATCTATTTTTTATTTTTTTATTTTAAGTCAAGAAATTATCACTAAAATCCCAACAGTTAATTGTATGATGGTTCATGTTAATGGCAATCCACTATTATGCAGGTATTTTCAGCTTTTGGGTTTGTACATAAAATTACAACATTCGAAAAGACAGCTGGATTTCAGGTCAATTTAGTTTTTCTAGCGGTTACTAGTTTAATACTCTAATTACCTCTTGCTTTGGAAAATAGCTGATTTTCTTTATGTATATATAAATATATAGGCATTGGTGCAATTTTCTGATACAGAAACCGCCTATGCTGCAAAGGATGCTTTGGATGGGAGAAGCATCCCTAGGTAATATCTCTATCCACTACTGAGATGGTTTTTTTTTCACTTTTCTCTATTTCTCGTTTGGTGAATTACCATTGGATTAGTAAGCGACAACAAGATAGCAATAGAGGTCATCATTTACTGCTATGATTACTACATGTTTGATTAAGAAAAAATATCAAAGATGTTGGATAAACTCCTCTTTTGTTTCTAATTTCATAAAGCGTCAAAATTATATTATTGCATTGATCTGCAATTATGTTTCTGTAGCATTATAGCATCAGGCTGTAGGCAATTTTAGTACGTCATAAGTGATCATAAGTTCTACTCTTTGTCTGTCATATCACTACAAAGTTTCGTTTTCCTTTTTGGTATTTGTGTCCAGATATTTGCTGCCTGATCATGTTGGGTCCTGTTCCCTCAAAATCACATATTCTGCCCACACGGACTTGAGTGTAAAATTCCAGAGCCATAGAAGCAGGTGTTGAATCCGGCGGTGAATTTTTTTTCCCTTATTTTCTTCTATCCTTAAAGATTTATCATTTCTTTTTATTTTGTTGACTTGCAGGGACTATACCAATCCTTATCTTCCAGTTGCTTCATCAGCCATAGATGGAACTGGTCAGGTAAGGCACCTGGAATTCTCAGATTTTGTCTACCGGTCACCAGTTTTGATTTATGTTCACCATTGTTTGGTTAATGTTGACAAAAAATTATCATTTTCCTTTCTCGAAACTGTTATGATAACTTCCATTGACTGAGCAATTGTTTGTCTCCAATTCAGTTTAATATGGGTTTGGATGGGAAAAAGGTTGAACCTGAGAGTAATGTTCTTCTCGCCTCTATTGAGAACATGCAGTACGCTGTCACTTTGGATATTTTGCATATGGTACTGAACAGAAAATTCAATTTCTGGCTCACTTTTCTACATCAATGATGCCCGCTTCTGGATTTCTTGATACTCTTTGGTAATTTGATTATTCTCGGGAATGCTTTTGGTGTGTAGGTGTTTTCTGCTTTTGGCCCTGTTCAAAAGATTGCCATGTTTGATAAGAATGGAGGAGTTCAGGCTCTCATTCAATATCCAGGTAAAATTTATTCTTTTTTTTTTTTTTTTTTTTTTTTTTTTTTTTTTTTGCCGGGGGGATGGCAAGAGATATATTTACTAACCAATACGACATAATGCTGTTTGTTGCCAGATATTCAGACTGCAGTTATGGCCAAGGAAGCCTTGGAGGGACATTGCATCTTTGACGGTGGCTTTTGCAAGCTTCACATCTCATACTCACACCACACTGATCTCAGTATAAAGGTTTCCGGATTTATTATTTACTCCTTATGTCCTGTCCTGTGAATGAATTGATTTTGTGATTGATTGTGGTCAACCGAAGAAGCAAAATACTAGGGAAAATGGAATTTCTTTTAGCTTAATTTTTGGGTTTTGACATGATCCATTCAGGTGAACAACGATCGGAGCCGAGACTACACGATCCCAAATGCTTCTTCCATGATGACTTTGCAACCATCGATCCTTGGACAGCAGCCGGTTCAAATGATGGGTGCGGCTCCCCCCCATCCATACAACGAATCTCAATTTGCTTCGAACCCTGAGCACCCACACCCTACAACAGCCCCTTGGGATCAGGGTGGACCATCAGTGCCTTACTCAACGCCCATTCCGATGCAAAATAATGCATACATGCCTGCCCCAGGGCTGGGGCAGATGCATCCCCAACTTGCTCCAGGTGCAATGATGAGCCATGCAGGTGCATCGCAGGCCCGGCCACCAATGCCCCACTATCGCTTTGATCATATGCAATAGCATGGCGATTTCATGTAGTTGAATATCAACATTTCTGGAGCATGATAATGTCCTTCCCTTTCATTTTTTTTGTTCTTATTTTAGAATTTTGGAATGATTATGCATATTATGAAGTTTGAGATTCTCAAAGTACAATCAGACTTGCTCTCTAATATTTACACCCTGGACTTTTCAAGCTTTCTTCAGCATGAAGAAGGAGTAAGCACTGAGCAGTACACATTTTCTCAAATTCAAAATTATTAAATGCTCAAGGTTATAAACAAATAATAAAATAATTATCATATTTTCATAACTAGGGAGATATGTGTGAGTTATGATTGTGAGGGGAGAGAGTGAGAAGCGAGAAAGTAGATAGAGACTAAACTTCGGACAATTCGGACAGCGCAACACACCAATAAACATTCATTCGTCAATAAATACAACAGTCAGTTCAACCTGTTGTTGTGATGCTGTGTACAACGTATGAGTGGGTAATAGACACAGGGTTAAGGGGCAAGGGTATTGGGCGGCAAATCTTGGGACATGAATACTAAATTAGTAATAATATCAGATTATTAGTGCGTAGGGCATAAGGACAAACCGGCAAACTGGTTTTCCATAGTTTTAAGTTGATTGTCCATTATTTCAAACCAATTTTCCATGAATTTTTGATTTTTTGTAATTGGACCGTGAACCAGACCGTATCATACAAGAATTCTTGAATCAGAACCGATTTCCGGACGATAGGATTACTAATTATAAATACATTATAGATAAAATATTTAATATAACTTTTAATGATAACGTGAAACTCTAACCCACTATAAAATTCAACTCAAAACTATTGTTGTTATTATTATTATTTTTCTTTTTTCATTCTTAAGTTTAAGACACAATAAAATGTTTAAATCAAATTCATGAACTAAAACTCAACTAGGAAAAATAAAATAAAAATTTTAATATTATTTTTGTCACATCCTAAAATGGGCCTGATACAGAATGACGAATAACCCGACCCAAAATAAATCGAACAAGATAGTCGAGATAGTTGAGGGTCGTGTCTTAGGATCAAAGTCTTTAAATTTGATTAGGGATCATGTAATAGAATCGATGCCCAGTTTGCAATAAGTTTAACTATTTGACTATTTTGATTTTTAGTTACGTGCGATCATGTTTTTTTTTAAATGATGATGTTTATTGAAAAATCATTTGCGACAATATTTTTGCTACTATATAGAATTTGAAGAAGAATATTTTCAAAAAAATTTATGGAATTTTTTTTTATATGTAAAAACATTAATATGATAAAGATCATGGTATTATTAAAAAAATATTGAATATATCACTCTAGAAACTAAACTAGAGACAAGTATTTTATTTCTTTGGAATTTTATTTCATTTGAAAAGTATGTCGACCACAAAAATAACCGACCATAACAAAAATGACGATCACGACGACAACGATAATCACAAAAACAACCATAAGACCAATGACAATCACAAACAACCACAAGAGCACATCAACAATGACGACGGTAACAACGACGACAACGACAACGACAATTGTAACAGCCCGAATTCGCCTATACTCGGACTTAGGTCCTCGAGGTTTGCTCGACAATTGTACTCATGATCTTCTCCTCCTGCCGAAGGAACCCAGGACCTAGCAGGCTGAAGTACCTGGTTCCTTGAGTGCTGGTACCACTAGGACCTGGCAGGCCGAAGTACTTGATTCGAACTCAAGACCTGGAAGACTGAAGTACATGGTTCCTTGAGTGTACTTCAGCCTGTCAGGTTTTGAGTTCGAGTGCTGGGGAAGGCAAGAACTCCTTCTGCATGAGGAGAAGATCATGAGTACAGTTGTTGGAGAAACCTCGAGAACCTAAGCCTGAGTATAAGTGAATCCAAACTATTACAACAATGATGACCACGACAACTACAACGACAACCACAATAACAACACAAAGAACATCGATGACAACAACGACAACAACAACGATGACCACAACGACAATAACGACGACGACGACAACTAAAATAACACAAACGAACAAAATAACAATGATGACGACAAAACACATGACAACTACAACGACAAGACAATGATAACGACAACGATAACGACGACAAAAACAACAATAACACCTACAACAACAACGACACCGACAACAACAACGACAATTACAATGACACAGACAAGGATAACAACGACGACAACGACACTTACAACGACATTGATAACGAGAACAATGATAACGACAACGATAATAACGACAACGACAATCACAACAAACGTAACAACGACAACAACGACAACGACAACAACGACAACGACAATAACAACAACGACGACGACGACGACAATGACAATAACAACGACAAAACACACGATAACCACAATGACATCAACAACAATGACAACAATATTGCCAAAGCTAACGACAATAACAACAAAATTGTCAACGCCAACGACAACGACGACGACAACAACAACGACAATAGAGAGTTCATAACTTTCAAAAAATTTTCCAATTTCATAACAATTAGATACAAATAGAAAGAAAGAATAATAAAATCTACCTTTATTAATCCAACTGTATATGATTCATAATAGACGGTTCATAGTTTTCAAGATTTTCTTCTCAAATTGAGTTTAACTTAGGGTTCTTAGAGCTCATTTTCTACACAAACTGTAAAAGATCTCTATAAAAATTGTCTAAGTTGAACCATAATTTCTCAAATTTTAGTTTTTATTAGTACAAATCAAAATCAGTCCCATCAATAACAAAACAGCCGGGGCTAACAAAACAGCTGAGGCTAAAAAACAGTCCAGTCAATGACAAAATAGGGGTAAGCACTAAGCAGTCCACATTTTCTCAAATTCAAAGTTATCGAATGCACAAAGGTATAAACAAATAACAAAACAATTATCACATTATCCTTACCGGGCAAATATGTACGGGCTACGACTGTGAGGGGAGAGAGCGAGGAGCGAGGAAGTAGATAGAGATTGAAGTCCGGACAATTTGGATAGCGTGGCGCAGTGCACCAATAAACACTCATTTGCCAATAAATACAACCGCCAGTTTAGCCTGCAGCTGCGATGCTGCATAGTGCGTACTGTGTAAGGGTGGACAATAGACACAACTAAAGGGTGAGAGAACAAAGTTGAGGGGCGAAGGCACTGGATGGCAAACCTTAAGACAGAGATACTAAATTACTAATAGTATCAGCCTATTAGTGCGTAGGGCATAAGACAAACTGGTTTTCCACAGTTTAAGTCGGTTGTCCACTACTTCAAGTCAGTTTTCTACGATTTTTTGATTTTTTGTATCCAAACTGTGAACCGGACTGTATCATATGAGAATTCTTGAACCAAAACCGGTATCGGACCATAGAATTACTAATTATAGATACATTATAGATAAAATATTTAATATAACTTCTAATAGTAACGTGAAACTCTAACCCATTTTAAAGTTCAACTCAAAATTATTGTTGTTGTTACTATTATTATTATTATTAATTTTTTCATTTTTAGTCTAATTTAAGACATAATAAAAATGTGTAAATCAAACTCATGAACAAAAACCCAACTAGGAGAAATAAAATAAAAATTTAAATATTATTTTTGTCACGACCTAAAGTAGTCTTGATACAGAATGACGAACAATCCGACCCAAAATGAACCAAACAAGATAGTCAAGATAGTTAAGGGTCGTGTCCTAGGATTAAAAGTCTTTAAATTTGATTAGGGATCATGTAATGGAATAGATGTCAAATTTGTATTGAACACAACTATTTGACTATTTTGATTTTTAGTTATGTGTGATCATGTTTTTTTTAAAATGATGATGTTTATTGAAAAAACATTTGCGACAATATTTTTGTTACCATATAGAATTTGAAGAAAAATATTTTCAGAAAGATTTATAGAACTTTTTTTATATGTAAAAACATTAATATGGTAAAGATCATAGTACTATTAAAAAAAATATTGAATGTCACAATAGAAATTATCAATTGAGTCGAGTGAACTCGCATTAATCAACTACTATTTTTAGAAAATAATATAGGATGACGATGGGAAAAATGAAAAGGGTTTAGACTCAAATGACAAGTTAGTAGAGACAAGTGTTTTATTTTTTTTGAATTTTATTTCATTTGGTAAGTATGACAACCATAACAACGACGACTATAATGAAAATAACAATCCCGACGACAATGACAACACAAAGATAACCACAAGACCACAACGACAACCACAAAAACAAAGACAAGACCACATCAACAACGACGACGGTAACAACGACGACAAAGACAACGGCGACAATCACAATAACAACACAAAGAACATCAACGACAATAATAACAATGACCACAACAACAACGATGACGACGACAACAACAACAATGACGACAATAATAACAACGACAATGACGCAAACGAACAAAACAACAATGACAATAACAACAATAACAATGACAACAACAACGACGATGACAAAACACAAGAAAACGACAACGACAATGCCAACAACAACGACGACAACAACAATAATAACGACATCGACAACAACAATGACATCGACAACGAAAACGACAAAAACAACAATGATACCGACAACGACAAGGACAAGGGCAACGACAACGACAAAGGCACCGACAACGATATTGATAATGAGAACAACGACAACGATAACAACAACAATGACAACAATAACAACGACAATGACAACGATAACAACAATAACAACAACGACTATGACAACGAAAATGAAAACAATGAACGGAACAACAAAAATGACAACAATAACAATAATAACAACGATAATAACAATAACATCAACGACAAAACACATGAAAACTACAACGACACCAATAACAACGCCAACAACAACGACAACAAAATTGCCAGCGCCAACTCCAACGACACCAACAACGACAACGACAATAAAAAGTTCATGGCTTTCAAATTTTTTTCTAATTTCATAACAATTAGATACAAATCGAAAGAATGAATAATAAAGTTCACCTTTATTAATCCAACTATATATGAATCATAATAGAGAGTTCATAGCTTTCAACATTTTCTTTTCAAATTGAGTTTAACTTAAGGTTCTTAAAGCTCACTTTCTACTTATTCTTGTTCTACACAAACTGTAAAAGATCTCTATAAAAACTGTCTAAGTTGAACCACAATTTCTCAAATTTTAGCTTCTATTAGTACAAATCAAAATCAATCCGGTCACTAACAAAACAACTGAGGCTAACAAACAATCGAGACTCAAAAGCAGTTCAAAGTTATCAAATGCTCAAGGGTATAAACAAATAACAAAATAATTATCTCATTCTCTTTACCAGGTAAATATGTGCGGGCTACGACTGTAAGGGGAAAGAGCGAGGAGCAACGAAGCAGATAGAGATCGAAGTCCGGACGATTCGGAGGGTGCAGTGCTCCAATAAACACTCATCTGCCAATAAACACAACAAATAATTCAGTCTGTCGCTGCGATGTTGCGTAATGCATACTACGTAGGGTGGACAATGGACATAAAGTTGAGGGGCGAGGGAACAGGGCTGAGAGGCAAGGGCACTGGGCGACAAACCTTGGGACAGAGATACTAAATTATTAATAGGATTAGACTATTAGTACATAGGGCATAAGGGCAAATCGACAAACCAGTTTTCCACTGTTTAAGTTGGTTGTCCACTACTTCAAATCAGTTTTCCACGATTTTTTATTTTTTGCATCTGGATCGTGAACCAGACCTTATCCCGCAAGAATTCTTGAATCAGAACTGGTTCCAGACCATAACATTACTAATTATAGATACATTAGAGATAAAATATTTAATATAACTTTTAATGGTAACATGAAACTCTAACTCACTTTAAAGTTCAACTCAAAATTGTTATTGTTGTTGTTATTATTATTATTATTATTTTTTATTTTGAGTCTAATTTAAGAAATAATAAAAATATTTAAATCAAACTCATGAACCAAAACCCAATTAGAAGAAATAAAAAAAAATTTAAAAATTATTTTTATTACGACCTAAAGTGGACCTGATATAGAACGACGAACAAATCAACTCAAAATGAACCGAACAAGGTAGTCAAGATAGTTGAAAGTTGTGTCCTATGATTAAAAGTTTTTAAATTTGATTAGGGTTCATGTCATAGAATCGTGGTCAAGTTTGTATTATGCACATCTGTTTGACTATTTTGATTTTTAGTTATGTGTGATTATGTTTTTTTTTTAAATGATGATGTTTATTGAAAAAATATTTGTGACAATATTTTTACTACCGTAAAGAGTTTGAATAAAAATATTTTTAGAAAAATTTATAAAAAAATTTTTATACGTAAAAATATTAATATGATAAAGAGTATAGTACTGATAAAAAAATTATTGAATATCACATTAGAAATTATCAATCGAGTCTAGTGAACTCACATTAATCAACTACTATCTTTCAGAAAATAATCTAGGATGACGATGGGCGAAATGAAAAGGGATTAAACTCAAATGATAAGTTACTAGAGACAAATGTTTTATTTCTTACGAATTTTATTTTATTTGGTAATAAGTATGATGACCTCAACAACAATGATAACAACGACCACAATGACAACGACAACCACAAAAACAAACAACAACCACAACAACGATGACGACCACAACGACAACAACAACAACAATAACAAAACAAACAACATCGATGATGACGAAAACAACAATAACAACAATAACCACAATAGCAACAACGACCACAACAAACAACAATGATGACGACAATAACAACAATAAAACAAGAAACACAACAACCACAATGAAATAAGGAATAAAAAACTACAATGACCACAAGGATAACGACAATAACAATAACAATGACAACGATAATAACAACCTCAATGACAACGAAAATAACAACCACAACGATAATTACAACGTCAACGACAGCAACAACGACCACGACAATGACAACCACAACAACGACAACGATAGCCACGACGACGACCACGACCATGGCAATAACGACAACATTGATGATAACAACAACCAAACGACAACAACAGTAACAACAATCACAACAAGAACGATGACCACAACAACAACAATGACAACAACAGCAACGACGACAACAATAACAACAACGACGACGACAACATCCACAATAACGACAACAACTATAACCACAACGACAACAATATTAACAATTACGACGACAATAACAACGATGACGACAACAACGACAACGACAACGACGACCATGACAACCACGATAACAACAATAACAACATAAAGAACATCGACGATGACCATGAAAACAACAACAATCACTACAACAACGACGACGACAACAATTATAACGATAACAACTATAAAGACAATATCTATAACGACAATGACAATGACAACGATGACGACCACAGCAATGACAACGAAAATAACGACCACGACAACGACAATAATAACAAAGAAAATGATAACAACGACAATGACAATAACAACATAAAATGACAATATTAACAATAACGACGATGACGACAACGACAACGACAACGACAACTACAGCCACAACTATAACTATAAGAACAACAACGATGACAACAACAACGACAACAACCACGACGACAATAATAACAACCACAACCACAATCACAACTATAACAACCACGATAACGACACCAACTATAACGACAATAACCACAACAATAATAACAATGACAACTACCATAACCACAATGACGAACATGACAACCACAACGACACTACAAGGAACATCGACGACGACGGTGACTTCGACGATAACAACAGCAATGACAACAACAACGATAATAACGACGATGATAACAACAACGACGACGACAACAACAACAACAGCAGCAGCAGCAGCAACAACAACAACAACAACGAATATAACAACAACGACGATAACGACATCGACAACGACAACGACAATAACACTAACAATGACAAGGAGAACAACAACGACAACAACAACAACAATATCGACAAAACACAAACACATGACAACTACAACGAGAATGCCAACAACAATGACAGCGACGACCACGACAAAGACAATCACAAAAACGACAACGACGACCATGATCACAATAACAACGACACAGAAACAACAACAACAATCATAACAACAACGACAACCATAACAAAAACAATAATGACAACAACAACCACAACAATGATGACCACAATAACAACAACGACGACAACAACAGCGACGACAACAATGATAACCACAATAACAACATAAAGAATATCGATGACAACAACGAAAACAACAACAATAACCCTAATAGCAACGACGACGACAACAATAATAATGACAATAATGACCATGACAACGACGACGATCACGACCACGACAACGAAAATAACGACCATGATAACGACAACAACAACAAAGAAAACGATAACATTAATGACAATAACAACATTAATGATAACAACAATAAAGAAAACGATAATATTAACGACAATAATAACCACAACGACAACGACAATAACGAACCACAACCACAACCACAACAACGACGACGACGACGAATACGACAACCATAATGATGACGGGGACGACGACGACGACAACCACAACAACAACAATTACAAAACAAACAATATCAATGACGACGACGATAATAAAGACAACAATAATGACAACGACAATGACAATAACAACGACAACGACAACGATAACGATAACGACAAAGACACCGACAATAACGAACACAACAATGAATAGAAAAATAAAAACGCAACGACAACGATAATAATAACAAAGACACAAACAACAATTAACAGAAAAATAAAAATGACAATGATAACAACAAGAACAATGACAAAGAAAATAACAACAACAACAATAACGACAACGATAATAACAATGATAAAACACCAACAACTACAACGACACGAACAATAAGGACAACTACAATGACAGCAACAACGACAACGACAACGACAACGACAACGACAAAGACAACAACAACGACAATGACAACGATAACAACAACAACAACGACCACAATAAGAACAACAACGATGACGACAACGACAAAAAAAACAACGACCACCACAACAAGAACAACAATAATGACAATAACGACAACAACTATAATAACAACAATATTAACGACGACAACAAAAAAAAAAACAATAACAACTACAACTACAATAACGACAACAACATTAACAATGATGACAACAACAACAATAATGACAATCACAACTACAACGATGACCATAACAACCGCAACAACAACAACAACAACAACACAAAAACACGACGACGACGACGACGATAATGACAACGACCACAATAAAAATAATATGACAACAACGACGATGACGGCAACTACAATAACAATGACGACGACGACTACAATAACAACAACGACAACAATAATAACAATGACAACGACGACCACGATGACAATGACAATGACAACCACAAGACCACAACAAAAGCGATGACCAAAACGATAACGACGACAACCACAACCACAACCACAAAGACAACCACAAGACCACAACAACGACAATGACAACGTCGCCGACGACCACAACGACAACCACAAGACCATAACAACAACAAAGAATCACAACAACAACAACGATCACAACGACGATGACAATAAGGACAACCACAACAACAATAATAAAAAAATAAGCAACATCGACGACGACGACCACAATAACAACGACCACAACGAACAACAACGAAACAACGAACACAAGAACCGCAACGATCATAATGATAACAATGACAACGACAATAATAACGACAACGACAAAGACAACGACAACGACAATGCCAATGATAACGACAATGCCAACGCTAACAACAATGATAATGACGACCGCGATTTTAATGACAACGACAGCCACAAAAGCACAACCAACGATGATGACTACAATGACAACGACGACCACAACAACAACAACAATCACAAAGACAACAATAAGACCACAATAACAACGATTACCACACTGACAAAGACGACCACCACAACAATACCAAGCACAAAGACAACCACGAGACCACAACAATAACGACAACAACAAATGCAACTACAAGACCACAAAAACGACGACGACCATGACAACCACAATAACAACAATAACAACTAAAAGAACATCGACGATAATGAAGACAATAATAACGACAATGACTACAACAACAATGATGATAGCGATAACGACGACGATAACTACAACAACAATAACGAACATAACAATAACGACAACGACAACAATAACGACAAAGTCAACAACAACAACAACGACAACGACAATAACAACGACAAAACACACAATAACTATAACGACAACGACAAAAAACACGACAACTACAACGAGAACGAGAACGCCAACGCCAACTCCAACGATAACAACGACAACGATAACAACGACAACGACGATAACCATGACAACGACAACAACGATAACGACAACGACAACGACAATTACAACGATAACAATGACAATGACAATAATGATAATAACGATAAAGACAACAACAACGATAACGACAACAATAATAATAACGAGAATAACAACAACGACAGCAACGACAACGACAATAATAACGACAAAACACAAGATACTACAATGGCAATGACATTGACAACGACAATAACAATAACAATAACAACGACAAAACACACGACAACTACAACGACACCAACAACAACAACATTGTCAATGCCAACGATAACGACAACATTAATTTATGGTCTTAATGAAACAAAGCTTTATTGCCAAAATGAAACAAAGCACGATTGGAGGATCATTTGGGTAAAGAATCTAAGAGGTAGTTTAGGATGTTGTTGTTGAAAGTTGAAAAAACTAGCGATAACTTCATTTGAATTGGTTTTGTACTTTGTTATCTTTTCCAAATGTAAATCTAGGGGATATTAGTGGTGTAGAAACCAAACTGGAATCAGTGAACCAGCCGTAACTTATCAATTTGGTCTGGTTCGCGTTGGTCTTGACTTCTAAAGAACCCATACTCGATTTTATTTTTATGAGAGTCGAATTTATAAGTTTTGTTTTTGGTTTGACTAGTTCAAAACTAATGTAAACCGAATCGAACTAATAAAATTTAATTTTAAATATGTTTTTAAAAAACCCAACCAATTTAAAAAAGACCGAATCTGTGAGACTGACTTATAAGCCCCAATTTCCTAATCTCAATCCTTCAATTAGTTAAACCCTTACTTCACTCACTTTCCCTTTGCCTATCGCTTCATTCACTCTCCCTCTCCCTCTCGCTTCAACTCACCATTGCGTCTCATGAGAGTTTGCAACTACCGTCTAAGCCATCGAAGGTACTCCACAGAGAGAGGTAAGAAAGATTCTAACACATCTTTGAGAAAATATCAAGAAGTGAGAAAGATTCATCTTTCTTAGACTTTTCAATTTTTTGACCATCTCTTTCTAGTTTTTACAGGTAATCTCTCAATAATTATATTGTTGGCTGGTTCTCCAGGTTTAAAACAAACGTTTACTGATTCATCAAAAAAATCAATTTTTCATATCATTAGTTCATTTTTCATATCATGAAATATTTTAATTATATCATTTATCGCGAGTACTTCTAGAGACAAGTTTAAAATTAAGAATAATATACCATTTTATAAATTTTTCAAATACCTCACTGTCGGTGAATGATAAAGACAACTTAAATTGTACTGCAAGTTTTGTTATTTCTTTTATTATTTTATTTTTGTGAATATATGAAAATGTTGTTATCATTAGCATTCAATAGTGTTTATAGGGTCTCTTATTTGCTCATTTATGTGATATTTTTTATAATATCTATCAATTGTGTTATTTGAACTACAAGAAACATATGCATAATTTTTAATATAATATTTACATTGAGATTTAAATTCTACTTTTTCATCAATTTTAATTTTTCTTATGCCAAAATGATTCCATACATTAGATGTTTTATTTTTTATTTTTAGGTGAATAAGTATATGTTTGTGCAGATGATTGTCATATGAAAAATCGCAAAGTTAAGTTTTTAATTTTCTCAATAGTAATTATAATTACGTTAATCCATAATAATTAAAATTAAATATTTGAACCAAATTTCAAATGATAAATTAATACAACAAACCAATTAATCAACCATAGCTGGTAGGTGTTGTGAATTTATAATCAACTCTACGTCCAAAATCTACAAAATACAAAAACTGTTAAATTATATATATATATATATAATTAACAACATTATAAAAAATATATTAAAATATATACATCGTTGGATGAATGAAAATGCTATAAAAATTAGTTAGAACAAAGGATATCGATAGTCCACTAAAAGTTTAGAAGTTAATGAATAAGAGATTGATAGAAAGGGTTGATAATTGCATATTTTCTTGCAGGACAATTCAACAACGTTATGGGTGAGCAAAACCGACCAAGATCGAAGAACCAGATTAGAACTGACATATTTTGTCCGGTACTAGTTTTGCTCATAAAAAAATGAAATTCAATTTTTCTTTATCAGAAACGAAGTTCTTGATTTGATTTTTTCGATTTGATAACACAAAATCACTAAAACCAAACCGGATCGTTTAAACCCTAATTTACTAACCTTATTTTTTAATTTATCGCTAGTTATCTCCACCATACTTAAGAGTGACCAAAACTGACACAGACTAAAGAACCGAACCAGAATGCCATATTTTGTTCGATTATGGTTAATTTTGCACATAAAAGAAATGAAATTCAATTTTTTCTTTACCATAAACAAAGATCTCGGTTTGATATTGAGGTTTAATGATACAAAATTAGTAAAATCGAATCGGACCATTATAACTCTCATTTACTAATTTAATGCCCTGATGTTAAATTAGGGATGAGCAAAACTGGCTCGGTCCGAAGAATTAGACCTGAATTGATATATTTGGTCTCATTCTGGTCGGTTTTGCATAAAAATAAATACTATTTGGTTTTGGGTTGAGTGACAAAAAATTCCAAAAATCGAAACTGACCATTAAAGAAGTAACCCACTAACCCTAACCCAACCCTAGCAATTCAGTATTCAGTTCCGTGCAGTTCTCTCAAGTCTCATCTTCGCAGTTCGGCATTCGCAGTTCCTCTTCCTCAGTCTCTCGCCGTCTCTCGCAGTCTCCAGTCGCCGAGTCGCAGTCTCCAGTCACCGACTCGGAGCACGCCCTCTGTCGCACACGCCGGCTCGCCGCTCGACTGACGAAGGTAAGGTAAATTTTTTTTGCTGATGAAGCCCATCCGGCATAGAGAATGTTGGATTTCAGTTTGCTAATGAATAAAACTGAAAACTCTGTGTCTTCACTATTAGTGTTCTGTGACAGAACATTATTTTAGATCTGATGTTGTTCTGTATCAGAATTTCTGTCCTGTTTCGAAGACAATTTCTGGCAAAATTGTGAAAGGTCGAATTCACGAGCTCGAAGGGATTCGAGTTCGTGCTCTATTCCAGTGGTGGTCGATTACTGGGATTTGGTCTAATGGCGAGGATTTGGTCTTCGAGGTAGAGGTGGTTACTGCAAAGTATCCATCTAAAAATTTTAACGAGATCCCGGCTTGTGAGGGTCGTCACTCTGCTTCGTGAGGTTAGGAAATTATTTAGTTTCTTCATGATTTCTTCTGAATTTGGGGTTTATGTGGGATGATTTTTGTTTCTAAAAACTATGAATTTACCTATTAGAAAGAGATTTCTGTGGTTAGCTTTCAAGTTCTGTATCAAGTCTGCTTTAGCAAGTGGCAGACAAGAAGAGCTTAAGAGAGGAGAAGAAGAATCTGTTTTTTTTTTAATGTTATGAATTTACTATATACATTAAATTTGGATATTTTTTTTAAAAATATTTCATAACGGGAAAATCCAGAACCGGACCATGATTTCCTTTCTGATCCTATTTTTTTTATCGGTTTTGCTCCTAAAAATTATGAACTGAAACATATTGGTTCAGTTCTAAACTCTTTTAAAACTGGACTACAATCACCACCATTGGTTTTGGAACTCTTCATTTTTTATCAGATTTCGGCTATTTTTTGCGATTGCCCTCCCTCTATATTTTTTCAAATTTCAGCTATTTCACAACGAATGTGAGCTCTCTGCTCTTTGATCTGATCCAATAGGAACTCTTCGTTTGTTCATAGTAAAGCTGAGATCTAACTCGGAATGATCACCTAGAATCTGTCTTCATTTTGTTTTTTTTTTTTTTTAATTATGTAAATAATTGTTGAATGTCAATCCATTGAATGTCAATACTGCAGATTATTCATACAGTCATGGACGCCGTAATCCTCGTTTGACATCGGCCAGTTTGCCTTACTTGATAGCAAATTTCCTGAAAACTTCGAAATTAACCTTTCAAAATTGTAGATTTACTGTCTCCGTTGGTAGAATGGATCAAGAAGCCATAGTAGTGGATGAAAACTTCTCTCTTTTCTCTAGATCTCTCCAAAGACTTCTGCCTGTGCGTCCCACTGTTGCCGCTGCCACCACTGTCGTGAAGTCTGATTTAATAACCCCTGTAAACGAAAACCCAACTAATAATACCGCTCATTCTAATACCCAAACCACCTTTGCTGACATCGGACTGGCAAGATGGATTGTTGATACCTGCAAAGAGCTTGGTATGAGGATGCCCACGCCCGTTCAAACTAATTGCATACCTCATATCCTAGCTGGCCAAGATGTGCTCGGCCTCGCACAAACAGGTAGTGGCAAGACTGGAGCTTTTGCTTTGCCAATCCTTCACCGCCTAGCTGAAGACCCCTATGGGGTTTTCGCCCTAATTATCACACCCACCAGGGAGCTGGCGTACCAATTGGCTGAGCAATTTAGGGCGTTTGGTTCCTGCTTAAATTTACGGTGCTGCGTTGTGGTTGGGGGGATGGATATATTGAACCAGACTCAAAGTTTGATCAAGAGGCCACATATTGTGATTGCGACTCCAGGAAGAGTCAAGTTCTTGCTTGAGGAAAATCCTGACATTCCTCCTGTGTTCTCTAATATCAAGGTATTCCCTCCCTTATTATTTTTTTTCTGACGCTTTATTATTATTTTTTTCTGGCACCAGATGCCTTTTATATAGTTGGTTGGGTCATGAGCCAGAAATAGGATTGCAACTTCAAATTCCTTTGTTTTTTAGGCACATGTCATTTATGTTTTTCGGAATAACGTAGAACAAGTAGATGTTCTAGTTGTAATCTTTTAGTTGTGCTAAGACTAAAAGATATTTGGTACTTAGGAATTTGATCATACAAATCTCTCAACTGTTGTGCGTTGGATAGATAGGGAAATACAGGAAATTTGGTTTTTTTAAATGCACTGATTGAAACAATTTTTAGGTAGTTTATCTTTTCTTGTATTGGTAAAGCAAGCAGAAGAGTACACGAATAATTGCTTGTATGTTGAAGTTTTTTCTGTTTTGTTTCATTTCATGATTTCTTAAGTTCTCATGTCTTTTTAATGTTTCAGTTTCTAGTTTTGGATGAAGCAGATAGAGTCTTGGATGTAGGATTTGAAGAAGAACTTAGAGTGATATTTAAGTGCTTGCCAAAAACTCGTCAAACTCTATTATTTTCTGCGACAATGACTAGTGACTTGCAAGCACTACTTGAGCTTTCGACAAACGAGACTTATTTTTTCAAAGCATATGAAGGATTTAAGACTGTTGACACTCTTAAGCAGCAGTATGTTTTTGTACCAAAAAATGTGAAAGATGTTTATCTACAGCACATCCTATCAAAAATGGAAGATTTGAAAATTCGTTCGGGCATCATTTTTGTCTCGACTTGCAGGTTTGTCTTTTTATAAGCTATTACAGTCATTTTATGGCTACAGAAGCTAAGGATTTTATTTTGACCTGGAATCGATAGTAACCTTTTTACTTGGTGAACTTCAAAAGGATATGATATTGAATGTGAAAACTCATTCATATTTCACTTATTCTCTCTCTTTAGTTATTCATTTTATTCCGGACGTTATATTATTTCCATTACTGACTAATAATTGGATGCTAGGTGTAATGGTATGTTAGGTTTGGATTCCATTTTCCTCTTTTTCAATATTTAACTATTGTCGTGTAATCATACAAAAGATTTTGTGCAAAAGGTTATTCTTTGCCATCTTCCTCGTTCATTTCTGAATTTCGAATGAATGGTTTAAGAATGAAGTCTAAAAAATGCTTGTTCTTGATACACATGTTTTAATTACCCATAGATGTACTCCTCAAAACTGAAGCAAACATCACACAAGCAACTTTATAAGCTAAAAAAGATTCAACTTAGTGAAGGAGTATATGGTAGATATTTAGAAAATGACAAGAATATTGATGGGACATAACATGTATATATTGTTTACTGCAACTTGATCTTTTGAAGGCTCTTTATAATACATGATTAGAATAACATAGATTGAACAAAAAATATTTTCAATGGATGTCCGCCATTATGTTAATAATAATATCTATAGCTTCTAACACCTGGTTTAATGTTAATTCTTTTTCTGCACTGCAATATTTAGATCTTTATCAATCGAATCTTCGTTACCTTAGTATTCTTGATTTGTATGTGTGTTTGAATTTGATTAGTTTTCATTTATATATGGAAACAGAAGTTGTCACCTGTTGGGTTTGTTGCTTGAGGAACTTGATCATGAGGTAGCAACAATGCATTCATTCAAATCACAAGCTCAGAGGCTTGCTGCACTGCATCGATTTAAATCTGGGCAGGTCCCTATATTGCTTGCAACTGATGTTGCCAGTCGTGGTTTGGATATTCCAACAGTTGACATCGTTATCAATTATGATATTCCAAGGTTTTTTTTTTATTGATATTTATTTGATTTTTAACATAAGAATTTTTGAACTCAAAATTAGAGTTCATATTTCAGGTATCCTAGAGATTATATTCATCGAGTGGGGCGAACAGGAAGAGCTGGCAGAAATGGGTTGTCTGTCAGCTTTGTTACTCAAGTAAATAATTTTTTTTTCATTCATACATATTATTTTATTACTTTTGCAAATATTTTTTCATAATTCTAGAAAAGTGGAAGATTTGTGAGAACTGTGTCACTTTCAATTTGGAATAATTATTTTACATATAATTTGATAACAATTACGCCATTTTATTTACTTCATGTTTACTGTTAATTATGTTGAGCAGTAAGCTTATATGACATTATCATATCATTTATGTAATAAAATTTTTTCCAATGAATACGAGATCGATTAGATATGTAACATCTGTTTATTTGTTTTATCTCCCCTTCTGCTCTCTTAATAGTGGTAGAGTTCTTCTGACTTGTCTTTTACATCTTGTATGCTATAGATTATTGAGAATGTGTAATATTTAATTTTTTTTTTTTTTTTTCGTACGGTAATAGAAAAATATAATGATGGGAAGAGGACAACAGTATTCGTCAAGTTAATTCTAAATATTGTTACCTTGCAGAATGATGTTGATCTTGTTCATGAAATCGAAGGTGTTCTTGGAAAACAATGGGAGAGCTTTGAATGCAAAGAGAATGAGGTTCTTGCTAATATCACAAAAGTAAGATACTTGTGAGTTATATGTAATGACTTAAGTAGTTATGCATTGAGTTTCCTGGTATCATTGCTTTGCGTATCTTTTCTGCCTTTAACGTAACATAGCACAGTTCCTTTGCAACTCACTCAGCATCTGAATAAATAAATTTTTACGCAATCTCATTTTGGCAAATAGGAATGAATATTTAAAATGTAATAAATCAGAATTAACCTTACCTGTTATTATAAGGACAAATATTGTTCGTCATTAGAAGTGATGCTTCGTGTTTGCATGAGTGTTACTGGTATTTACATAGTTTTTTATTCTACTTGTGAAATCAAACTTGTATTAGTCAATAGAGATTTAAGCTCAGCTGTTTTTTATTCTACTTGTGAAATCAAACTTGTATAGTCAATAGAGATTTAAGCTCAGCTGGTATATATTGCTTGCATTACTAGTATATTGCAAATGAATAGGGTTTGTGTCACTCTATTTGCAGGTTTACAAGGCTAGACGAGTAGCGGTCATGAAGATGACGGATGACGGGTTCGAGGAGAAAGTTAAAGAACGGAAGAAACAGAAAAGAAAAACACTCGTGGAGAAAGGATTATGGAAGAGGAGCAAAAAGTGGAAAAGGGAAAAGTCTGCTAAATAGTCCGCCATTTTCAATATATTTGGTTGAAGAAAAGCATTGCCAAGCGATGTCCTCTCTCGTCCTGAAGTCTTTCTCAAATGATTTCTTTTTCTAGAATGAAATCAAGTTCACAGCTTTAACCATTACTGAACTGTTGAATTCCTCTCCTTTTGAGAGCGAGAGATAGAATCACACGTTTGGATATCGAGGGTCATTGCCATAACAGTTACAAATAGAAGATAAGATTCCATTCGATAACAGAAGTTGCCCGTTAGTGTGTAATTTGATCATACTATGCATTGATTGGAAGCCATAAGATTTGTCTTATTTCGATGTCTTTAAGATTCCCATTGTTTGGTATTGAGAAATGTAAAACAAATTCTTCAGCTACTACCTCTTGCAAGATAACGCTCCGAGCTTGATGAAATCTGAGGGTTTTGATGAAGCTCACCTGATAAATCACTCCAAGAAAAATGGAAGAGAGCTGCAATAGAAAGATCCTCACTCAACTACTCACAAAATAAGTAAGAATCAAACAACAACACAATGTCGATTGGTATTGAACAATGGAGGCCCAACCTTTGTTAGTCAAAATGATTTTTGAAATTCCTTACAAAATGCTATAAAAAGAGCTTAAATATCCCTTACACTAAGAAGGTAAATGTTCTTAAACGAGAAGTCCCCAAAATACCCATTAAAAATAGACTATGCAATACTAAAACATAAGTCTAGAAATGTGACACCAAAATTAAGCTAAACTTGGTCCGAGACAATTCCACGACAATCATCGGCGATGGGCATGAAGGCATTGTTCGCGAAGTATTTCAGGTCGGTAAGGTAATGATGATGGTAAGAGGTGTCTGTCTTAGTGAGATGGTCGATTTTTTATTCTTGAAGTTTTGTTCATTCAATAATAAGGTATTTGGATTGTGTCCATGAATGTAGGACTTTGTGTCTGAACCACGTTATATCATTGCGTTCTTGATTATTAATTTTTTATTTCACATTCACGATTAGAGAATTAGGACTCTAAAATTATATTTCTTCAAATATAAAAGACATTTTTTTTGTTCCCTGGAAGGAATTTTATAGGATAGCAACGACACTTAAGGTACATTTTAATCTTGAACTTCGCGGAGACATTCAATAGACGATTGATCTAGGCGACTAGAAATTGTGTCAAGAAATGCAAAGAACATGGTTTGCAAATTAGAAAAATCCATCTGGACACAAAAATGTTTGGCATAAATGGCATTAAAAATATCATCAAAATGAATGTAGTTAATAATATATATATACTATGAGTTTAGTGAGAATAAATATAGGCTTATTGCATAATACGTAGAACTTTCTATCAAAACATTTGAGAAGAAAAAAGATAGTTAGAATGACTATTTTATATTAAGAATACAGATAGTTCTCCAGATATACTTTTATTAATACAAAATAAAATTAATAAAACTATATAGATATATCAAGATTGTTCTCTATACATAGTAGGATTAGTACAAAATAGCTATATTGAAACAGTACTCAAAGTGATTTGACTCGAAAGATGGTAAAAGAAGTGACACCCCTATTGCTAAAATTTGTAAATTAAAATGCGCGCGCGGGTATGTGTGTGCCTGCATGTGTGTGAGGTTAAACTAATTATACTTTATAAAAATTCATTACGTGGATCTCTCTATTTTCAAGTACACGAGACATGCAACTCATGATGTAAAACTAAAGACAATATGACATGAGGTTACGAGGTCAAAACAACGTAAAATTAGATTGATTTGTTTTCACTTTTGTACATTTTACTTTGTAAGACTCAGTGTCTTTATTTTATTTGAGATAGAAGTCTTATATATAATGACATTTATGAAATTATATTTGGGTGATTTATAATTTTTTTTTATTAATGTTAGGCGTGTTTCTTATTTTATTTTTTTTAAAAACTTACTAACATAACATAATAGTATTGATGTAATAAATTATAAAAAATAATTTATTATATTAATTATATTTTAATTACACCAATAATAATATGATGTGTCAGCAAATTTTATAAAAAAGTCGAGCTAGAATTATTTTTATTGGTCCTAAGAATAGATAGTTGGTTAGCAATTAAAATTTTCAAATTTATTTTTTGTTATATAAGAAAAATAAATATTAAATTATTTTCTTAAATGTTAATATTTTCTCATTACTTTTAGTAATACTCACTTAATTAGAGATGTTAAACTAGTCGAGCCAATTCCAAAGAGTCGAGCCAAATGAGTTGATTCCAAAAAAATTTTCAATCCAAGCCCAGCCAGTCCAACGAAATGAGCTTAACAAACCCAGTATATATAAATAAAATTATTTTATATAAATATATTATATTTTTATTTAAAATTTTAGCTATTCAAATTATAATAAATATTTTTTATTATAATGTTACAATACAATAATTAGTCGTTTAAATAATAAAATTATTTAATTAATATAAAAATGACATATAATTATAAAAACATTATTTGAGACAAATATATAAAAAAATATAACATTCATTATAAATTCGATACTTGCATCACTACAAGTTAAATACATGCTAACTAGGTTGACACCTATCTAATTGTTAATAATATGCAAAATTTCAAAACAAATTACAAGTTAAAAAAATAGTTCAAAATTCAAATTACAATATATCCAAATTTAAATGAAAACGTAGTCTTTCAACATCTAAATTTTTAAAGTATTCTAGTATTTCGTCATTTCGTCGCTGATTTCTCGTAATGGTGTCATTTTATTCATTCAGACAAATGAGTGTCTACACGAGGTCGGGTGCAAGTCTTTTTTGGTGTTCGTCGCACGCACGTCTACTTACACTAAAAGCAAACTCCGATATTACAGTAGACAACAGAGGTGTTAGTAAATCACGTGCCATTATAGAAAGAATATGATATGTAGTAGAAACTTTTTTCAACCAATCTAAAATATAAAAGTTCTTATCGTGAGAAAATTGATATCTAGTGTTCAAATAAAGATATAGTTCATTTTGCATATAAATAGAATAAACATCTGTATATAATTGATTTCAAATATCACAAATACTAAAGTTTGGAGCTACAATAGCTTTACCACTACTACTAGAACTAGTATGTGAAAAAGAACGTGAACGACTAACATTAGAATATTTAATTTCATAAGAAAACTAGCAATTCAATGTGTTATTTGATAACTAAAATGTAAAGAAGTAATATAAATTAGTAGAAATTCGATTAATCATGAGACACGTTCTTCTTAATTTATATCTATGATCCGTTATGCATACATAACAAAAAATAGGAAGAATGTCAAGTTAATATTTTTAAATTTTGTTTCTATTTTATTAAGTATATATTTAAATTCACCTACTTGTCGATATTGGAAAAATTTATCTGTTAAGTTTAAAAAATTGGGAAAACAAGATGAGAAGTGAAATAATAAATTATCGAATATTTATTTGTAGCATCATAAAATGATATTAAAAAAATCAATAAATGTATTAGTTACATCACAACTAGATTTATCAACATTAATAATTTTTAATTTCTCATCAATAAAAACACAAATAACTCGCCAATATGGCATAACATTTTCTAACATTGAATAAGTCAAATTTAACCCATTATATATATCAAGTTTTAATTTTCTTGGTTTAAGTTGGATAGCTTTACAAAAATTTATATATTTATGTTGTCCTGAATTAGATCCAATGATATAAAAAATTACATATCTAATTAATTCAATATTAAGGCAAAATATATTTCATATCATTTTTAACAACTAAATTCAAATTAGTTCATTTTTCGTACCAGATCATTGAATATTTTAATAATATTATTTCTAGTTGTACTATTAGAAACAAGTTTAAAATTAGGAATAACATACTCTTTCATAAATTTTTCAAATTCATCATTATCAAAGAACATTAAAGACAACTCGCATTGTATTATAAGTTTTGCTATTCATTTTTTCATTTTTATTTTGTTAATGGAAAAAAGTGTCACTACCACTAATATTCAATAATCTTGGTGTAGGGTCCCTTATTTGCCCGTTTAAGTGACATGTTTGATAATACCTACCAAGAGTGTTAGATGAAATACCATAAATATATACAAAATTGTAATACAATGGTTGCATTAAATTTTAAATTCTACTTTTCTATAAATTTTAATTTCTTTTATTTCAAAATATTTTCATATTTCAGACATTTTGTTCTTTTTTTTTAATGTGAAGAAATGGATGTTTGTGCAGATATTCTATTGAAAATACAAGATTTTAAATTGAAAGCTCCACTTTTCATTTATCGGTTATTTGAATTACGTCATTAATTTATCCATTAAATCTAATATATATCACATATTTTATTTAGTAAGATATTTTAAATTAGTGAAAGTTTGTATTTCAATATATTTAAAAAATTTTAAGTTTATTGACATCGCTGTTGGGATAATTTTATTACGAGGATTGAAGAATTTAATTTAGTTAGTTTTACTCTGATCTTATTTTTTATCTCATAATTATGGTCACATTATAATTGAAGAGATTAGTAATACTGAATTTATTAGATAAAATGACGATAGTCCAAATTGCTAATAAATAAAAGATGGAGTTTTAATTTGTCCAAAAACATAGTTTAAGCTCTAATATGTAAAGGAACTCAAATGTTAAGGCCTAAATTGCATAGTATCTTTTATAAAATGATAAAAAATATAAAAAAATTATAAAAAAAAAAAAAGTAAAAATGGTACCGACGAAGAGAAAAACACATGCAAAGGTTCTAGAATGACACGTATCATTATTGCAAGAGATAAACGTGACACATCACTAAGAATGTGAATAATATATTGAACAAACCAACCACGCTGAAAATAGGCCAAAGATTCTGCGCAAAACAATTATAACGACATTTACCATTAAAAAAATAGTTAGCTAAACATGCTTAATCATTATGATTATCAATATATTACTCGTAGATAAATATTAGTATAAATTTAATATCTTACTGCTGGGGTGATGATTAATTAGTGAATTTATTTTAACCAAAAAATTACATTAAAAGTAATTAAACTAATTATTGATAAATACGTATAAAAATAATTGAATTAAATCCCAAAATACCCATTAAAAGAAACTAGGGCAAGATAGACATGAAAAATAAAAAAATATTAAAACGAGTTAAGATAAGATAAGATGAGAATAAAAAGTATTAATGTATTATATTTTTACGATTGAAATGTTATAAAGTATTTAGTGAGAGCTGGGTTTCAAGAAATGGGAGTAAAATTCCCTTCAACTTGTCCCAATGCCTTCTCTTTCTTTTCTGTTGGCCTCACTAGAACGCAGAACGAACAAGTCATGCCCCAATTTCCCTGTCCACATCTTTCAAACCAAGCTTCTGAGGGCAGCCGATTGTTAGTTCAGTCAAACACCGACCACCCACTAGAGAGAAATCTCAAACAAACATACCAAATCACTCCATTACTTGTCATCAAAACACCAAAAATAAATGCAGTTGCAGTAACACAGTCTCTACAGACAAAAGCACCGTTTACAGAATACCTTTTTTGGATCAAAACAAATTGCAGTCATATAATTTACTTCTTTATCTTGTGTAGTTCTACTTTATCTTAAAAGCTTTGACGAGGGAAGGGATCGTAATGCAGAGTGTTAAAAGGCATAAAACACAATGAACAAATGATATTTGGATAGCGGCTGAATACACCATTTCAACTACGATTTGGGTGACTTGTGACCCTGTCCCTTTTTTTGACTAGCTGCTGCAGCATCACCCGTAGGCGGCTGGCAATGTCAGTGAAAGATGGCCTGGGTGCAGGATTAGGCGCCCAACACTGTTCCACTAACCTCCTCCATTGAGAATCACAGTAACTTGGAATAGTTGGTCTTAACACGTTATTTGCAATTCCTCCTGCGTTAAGGAAAAGAAAAGGCATTATGTCCGACTTCCGTATAAGTGGGACAAAGTGAAGGGGAGAGGAGCCATCAGTTGACTATGAAAATTGTTTACACAACCTTGTCGAACAATATGACAATCTGGCAGGTCGTTTCAAATGTAATATAAAATTTTGATTCAGTAGACGCAAGTACTGAGGAGGTTCATGATTAAAACAAGTAAACAAAACAGATAAAATGTTAGCACCTATTATTGCTGCATAGTGCATATTGGCATATGGCTCCTAGCCTGTGAGTATTTCCCACAAGACTACACCAAAAGAGAACACATCAACCTGCAAAATCAGTCATTGGGAACAACATCGACAAGGGACAAATAGCAGGGTTCACAACAAAACCACTTCACATTCCAAAGCCTTTCACGGGCAATGCAGTAACATTATTTGAGCTATCCATTATAAAACATGACAAGTCAAAAGCTTCCCGCTAGCAACATTTAGTTTGTCTTTTATTCTATTTATTTTCTCTATTCATTGTCAAATATTTAGAAATATGTGAAAAAATAAATTATTTTCCTTCATCATACTAATTAACAGTGTACGTTTAGAAATAAATAAATTATATTTTGTTAAATCATAGTTGTCCTATGGTCATATTATGAAGAGAATGAAAAAATATTTCTAAGATTACTGATTATAGTATTTTTTTATTTTGATTGGACCATCTCATAATATCTTTTTAAATTTCAAGGTGGTAAAAGAAAAATATTAATTAATGCAAATGATCATTGTTCCTTTCAATAATAAATAAATAAATCTAACTTACCGACGTTATCGTTGCCTCATTAATAAGATTCTGAATATTTGCTTTGGAAAAACTAAGTATTTGGAAAACAAGCTATAAAATAAAAATTGAAAGACTGAATATACTCTAGGAAGACAAGCATGTCTCCAAAAGACAACTAATCAAAAGTACAAGTTCAAAAATGGAAGCAAAAAACCTTTCCAAAATCCACATCCTCTCCGAGTAGTTTTCCTGAGCTGTTTGCTTGGCATCAGGTAAACCTATGTACAATTGACGGTCAATACGTCCAGCACGGACAAATTCGAGGTCCAACTCATCTGGCCTATTGGTTGCACAGATGAAGATTACAGCTAGTCTGAGTGAAAACCGATCAACACCTGTTTTCTCCTTCCTATCAGTAACCATATAAATAAATTTAATTAAGGAGACAAAAATTGAAGTCAAGAGAAAGAAAATTCTAGTTCAGGAATGCTGTAAAAAAAATTCAAGCAATAAATACAAATTACCACACTAGACTCGTCAACAAGCAGCTGACAAAACACAGGACACTAAGTTTTCTATACTATACTTACTCGCCATCAAGTTGAGCAATGAGCGCCTCAAAAGTTGCCCTCCTACGAGGATCCTTTCTAGCATGCCTTCCAGCAATAGCATCAATTTCATCCACAAACACAAAAGAAGGAGCCTGTAAATAGAAGTGAAAATTGATCATCTTACACCATCTGAGTATAGGACAATCAGTAAAGATATTAATGATAATACAAATGAAAGATTAAAATAAATTAATATGAAAGAGACCAATATACAGAATAATTCTGACAAACTTCTTCGAAGAATATTTGGAGAGAATAACAAGAAGAATATCTAAGGTAGCCATATCTGGGTGTCTAATACTACCACCTCAATAGTGGTAGCAATATCCTTAGCAAAGATGGGGCAGACAGAGAGAAAGTGGTTAAGAAAATCGATAACACACTTGCTGATTCAACTCTCCACCAAAAAAGAAAGATTCAACAATTTGCAGAAAGGATGTACAATACCTTACAAGGTATTAAGATTATAAATTACTCGCAAATACCACTCTTCCCGATGGTTTCTCACTTGGTTAACTAATTTGATTAGTATGTTTATGGAGAGATAAAAAAAGGGAAACTTACATTCCTTCTTGCAATAGAAAACATCCCATTAATCCTTGCTGCACCGCTTTTCTCACTATCAGTGAACTCCGCTCCAGAAGCAAACACAAAAGGCAGTCCACTTGGTTTCGCAAGTGCCTTTGCAAACAGTGTTTTTCCAGTACCAGAAGGTCCCGAAAGAAAAACGCTCTGTCACCCAGACCCTCTGAGAGAAAAATAAAAGAAAAATGAAATGAAAAAAAATTACCCTGACAAGTTTCACCCCCCTTTCATAGCGCTGCATAGGGTTTCTCATATAAATCATCACCTCATCGAGAAGGTCCCATACATCACCGCCCAATACCAGTTCCTTGACATCGACTTTGTTTCACCAATATCTCCAATTGGCTAAATTTATTGAAAGAGTGATACAAAAAAATCATAATTAAAGGTTAGCTCTATAAATAGGATCATATTGTCAACCAAATTTATACCAATATAAAATTTTCTGCATTAGCCATGTCAAAAAGCTGATTATATTTCTTGTAAAGGAAGCGCTCTGTAGTGATAAATAGAAGCATCATGGACTCCCTTATAAGCCGTAGAATTAATAATCCAGGCAGAAATGCAATCAACACTTCAAGAAAATAATGTATATGCCTCTTTTGTAGCAGATCTACTTCAACTCCAGAGCTTGTTATAATCTCAAACAAGTGAGGATCGAGGGCAATATCAACTTATCCAACCAAAAATGTCATCTTTATATTTTAATCTGATGAGAAAAATGAACGTTAACTTACAATATACTCCATCGGGAAACCTTCTTTCATTGTAGCATATACACTTTTTAAATCTTTAGTAAATATGGCAGCAGCGACCTACTCTAAGTTAATTCACTATCATGTTCCAACATAAGCCATCTAAATATATAAGCAACCGGTGTTTAGAAAATTTTCTTAGGAAATAACATGTCAAATTGAAATATCTGAATTCCATCTTAGAACTATTTCATAATAATATATTAGAATCAATGAAAGACTGACTGATTTTTCTGCTCCATCAGAAGACTTAATTTTGCATTTACACTGATAGCGAGGCAAAATGTTTTCTGCATATGTACAGGGCTGTTATCTAAATATTAGATAATTTTGAGGTGTTGTGCATGCGGAAATTTTACCAATTTGGATCAACACCACCTTTATATATAGTTGCTATATATAACAAACTTAACGAAAAGTTCATAACAAATAGAGAAAAACACCATTCTACCTCAGAGCTATCAAGTTTGTCAAAAACATATGTATAAGGAAGTTTAGGACGATAACGCCACCATCTCTTTGATATCCAAAGCACCCTAGTCCCCAATGGGTTTGCTTTCTTTTCAACCGCATTCTTTCGAAGACTGTTTTCAACCTCTTTCATGTCAAATTCGACTACATATTTAGCACTTGCAGTCTCAAATTCTTCAGATAGCTTTTCCTTTCTAAGGATCTCATTCCAATCTTTAAGCTTTTCACGCCAAGTTCCTCCATTTGGGCAACGGTATCTGCCAATCAAGGGTTAATATGAGGTTGAAATTAGCCAAAATGCCAAGTGCATTAAAACATTCAACATATAAATTTCGTGTAAAAAATGCCAACTACAACTTAGCTTTTTACTATTTTATGTCGGTCTTTTCCAAGCAAGGCACGAGGTGTTTTTAAAAGGTTCACAACCTTAAAGTTGCAGGAATAACATATTTGCCGAGCTTTACAAGATGTATAAAGTGATATACAACACCTATAATTTTGGGTAGTTTCACCTTAATAGAGTTTTTCCAGAGTAAATAACATAAATAGAATACAAAAATCTACGCGCAAAACACAGTATCACTCCAACTTAGAACTGGATATGGCAGTAACGATATGACTCCTCCCACAACTAACAATGTGACGACCCCAAGCGGAGTCGCGATGCATGCCTTGATATCACATTTAAACTTCACTTTTAAACTTGGAAACTTTCACGTAAAATTTTTCAAAAATTTAAAAAGAGCAAAACGTGGGCTTTAAGCTCCTTTACATCCTTTAAAATAAGAGAAAAACATTTGTGAAGTTTTTGGGAGAAAATATTTGAAATTGGTTTGGATTTTTAGAATTTTTCAAAAACAAGTCAGGTGGTGCGCCCACAGCTGCGAGCATGCATCACTCTGACGCGGTGATCGTGTCGCCTTGTTGGGGCGCGCCCACGATGCACACCCAGATGCGCGTGCTACGCTACCCGGGTTGCGCGAGCGTCCGCCGATCGATCGTACGCCCAACGACGATCTATTAGCAGATCACCTGCCGAAGTACATTAGGTGTCGATTGATCGCGCGCCCAGCACTGATCGATCGGCAGGCGCTCTGCCCGCTCTTTGTTAAAACATTAGGGGCTGATCGATCGCGCGCCCAACGCCGATCGATCGGCAGATGCTCTACCTGTGCCTCGCCAACAACATAGGGCACCAATCGATCGTGTACACAGCGCCGACCGATCGGCTGGGCACGGGAGGCGCAGACACCGCACGCCCACCGTGCACACCAATGCTCTTTTTTCCCTTATTTCCTCATTTTCTTCATTAAAAACCTAAAAACACTTCATCACATCCACATACAACTTTCGAACCTTCAAAACAATATAACACCATATTTAAATCCACCATTTTCTGATCAAAATATTCGTAAACATCAAAACGTACTTTAAAACCGTAAAAACTTGCCAGTTAAATATTTTCTAATGAAAAACATCCAAATCCCAAGCTAATTCAGCATCTTTCCGAAACATAGATACTTCTATACATAAATTTTAGATCACCCCAAAATGCACATGAAATCACCCACGGGTCAAAATAGCCGGACAACTAAGAGCTCATTCTCCAACCGCCCCTATACATCGACTTGAGACTCGAATTCCTCACCTGTAACATATTCACCTACATCACGAGCTTCAAACTATAAGCGTAATGTTTAGTAAGTGGGTGCAGTGGAATAAATGCTCGTGCATGCATGATCATAAAGACTTGTACATTCTTTACTTCACTTATCACTTGACATGGGTTAAAGGGGACTCGAGTATGGGAGTGGGCACATATACAGGGGTCTTTGGGCGAGGACAAGTTTTACATGGTCCCAGAGAAGGACAAATAACAGGAGTGCCCGGTTTGACATAATCCTAGAGAAGGATAAAACACATAGGCATACTAGCCCTGTCCCACAGTTAACCATTTACATATATTACATATTCTTGTCTTTCTTACATAAAATATTTTTTATGTTTTTCTTAAAACATGATGCGTGATCCATGAGCATGCACATATGTCGTAACGTAAACATAGCTCAAACATAACATACCATCAAAACAGAAAGAAATATAACTCGGGACATTAGGTTAAACTTAGATACTTGACATTTTTTATAACTTAACTACCCGTGACACATACCCCATCACAATATGCAATTCCTAAACAAGATTTATATCTCCTAGTACCCTTGCGATGTAGGGCCGTAAGGGCCGAACCTACTCGTCCACTTACCTTGGGTCCTTAGTAATATCTGTGCACTCAGCTCATTTTTCCCTTTGTGATTTAGCCACTCCTACAATATATGAATCAACCAAACATATCATCAACATCACATACACATAACTGATTCAATTAGCTTAAACTTCATTAACCGAACCATAATTCATCCATTCACACTACAAATCTCGGAATTCCACCTAAAACTGGCTAAACTTCAAACATGCATAACTCACCCAATTTTTAACGAAACCCAACAATTCAAAAGACAACATCCAACTTAAAGAGTCTAGTTTAACATGATATCATTGATTTTCAAACAACCAAGCACAGTATATGGTAGAAAAACAAACATCTGAGCTGTCTTGCATTTTGGCCACAAATTTGTATCCAACTTCACGCATGCATAACTTTTGCTATACTCAACCAATTTCATTGATTCAAATTGCCATGGAATCTTTAAAGAGTCCTCTTTAATATGGTGGACTCCATTTATCAAGAATCAAACTCAGTAAATGGAAGAAATTAAAAAACGTAACTGCTCTATAAACCCATCCCAACTTTTTGCTTAAACTTTGAAAATACCTAACTATTTGTGTACTTAGCCAAATCCAACGATTCCAACGCCAAGGGTTCACTTAGGGAGTGTAATTTAATACACCATAAACATTTATCAGCTTAGGTTCACCGATTAAGCCTAGAAAACCAGGATTCAACCATTCTGAAAAATGCCATTTTTGAGCATGCAGGATATCTACCCACCAATCCGTTCAAAATTCAACCATTATAATCCAATTAATATCTAAGGAGGACAAGTTGAGAAATGAAAGCATAAATTCGTGAAATCCATCGTTAAGGTTCAAAACTCATCCATAACTTCAACAACAAACAACATTTCACCAATATTCAACCCTAAAACCTATAACTTTTATACCTTAACAATTTCTTGAGAAATTGGAGAAGACAAGATGCAAAAACTACATTGGATCGTTGAGGAGAAGTGGAGAAATGTGGTCTGCCGTAAAAAGGAAAGACAAGAAAAATGGAGGGGGAGAGAGGAGAAATGGTTGGCAGTTGTTGGAGGGAAGAAATCAGAGGAGGAGAGAGGGGGATTCTACGTGGGAGGAAGAGGGAAATGAATGGGGGTAGGGGAGATTGGGAGGTATTTGAGAATGAAGATAGGGATGACTTCTTCATGAAGCTTTGCAATTAAATCCTCAACTTCCACTTAATTCAAATTGTTACCCCTTTTTGTCGTATGACTTTAATTTTTCGCTTCGGCTATCCCATTTTTCCAGTTTTAAGACTTTCGGTTTCTCAATCTATTTTCTTTTATTTGGCAAATCTCCAAAAATCTGTCGAGAATTCTATGCACCTAAGAGGAAATATCCAGAAAAATCTCGAGTGTTACAAACAAAAAGTACAACAACATTTTCAATCTAACTTCACGACTCTCCCTTTGATAAAGAACAAAAAAAATTACCCCATGGAATTAAACAGTGCGATTACCTTCACTATAGGTCTTAATTATACAAAACAGTCATTTCTTTATTCAAGGCAGTGAGTATCAAAACAAACCTTTTCTAAAGTGTTTCCTTGTATAACTGATGGGAGAAACACACACTACCATATGATATTAAAAAGTCATAGAAACCGCCATGGTAGCAACCAAAATTGCATCTGAGAGAGGATGAAGAAATACGCTGATTGATTTTGAATCGAACTCAGTTACAATGTGTTCCTGAGGGAACCAAACCTAATACTAGGACTCAAAAAATTTAGGTACCAAAGAAGATTACATAATTATCTTTTTTGTAAGTTGTGAGTTTTCTTGTGAAAAACTTATAGTATCTTGAAAGCAGATGCTCAAGACATATGATGGAGGATTCCTCCAAGTTTGCCTATGTCAACAAAAAGAAAGGAAATGTCACTTTCAGTGGAAATCGAAAAGGAAAAATAGTTAGCATTGGTAATATAGGTATTGATACTAACCCTATAATTGAGAATATTTTATTACTTGAAGGTTTAAAACATAATTTGTTAAATATTAGTCAATTGTGTGATAAAAAATATAAAGTTATTTTTAAATCAAAATCATGTGTAATTAAGGATAGGTCAAGTAGCGAAATTTTGTTTGTAGGCTAGGGAAGAAAATGTGTACACGATTGATTTAGATAATATTGAATGTTTTGATGAAAAATGTTTTGCTGTGAATCCTTTGAATGATAATTAGTATTGACATAGAAAATTAGGACATATAGGTATGGATACTTTAGCTAAGATTTCTAAGAATAATCTAGTTAGGGGACAAGAGTTTGTGAAGGATGGAGTTTGTGATACTTGTCAAATGGGCAAGCAAAACAATAACTCCTTTGCCTCAAAGAATGTCGTCACAACTTCCAAGCCTCTACAATTACTTCACATGGATCTTTTTAGTCCTTCAAATATTACTAGTCTAAGAGGCAAACATTATGCCTTTGTCATTGTAGATGATTTCTCTAGGTTCACTTGGGTATTTTTTCTAAAGTCAAAGGATAAAACTTTTGACATCTTCTCTAGAGGAAGAAAATTCAAAATAAAAAGCATCTTGCCATTGTTGCTATTCGTAGTGATCATGATGGAGAATTTTAAAATGCGAAATTTAAACTTTTATGCTTCAAACATGGAATTGAGCATAATTTTTCTTCCCCTAGAACCCATCAACAAAATGGAATTGTTGAGAGAAAAAATAGATCTCTCGAAGAGCTTGCTAGGACCATGCTCAATGAAAACTCACTTCCAAAATAATTTTGGGCAGAAGTCGTAGTTACGGCTTGCTATGTGCTAAACCGGGTTTCCATAAGACCTATCATTGAGAAAACTCCCTATGAACTTTGGAATGATAAAATTTCTAGTGTCAAGTATTTTAGAGCCTTTGGTTGTAAATGTTTCACTCTCAACACCAAAGACAATTTGGGAAAATTCAATTCCAAGACGGATCTTAGAATATTCCTTCGATATTCATTAACTAGTAAAATATATAGAGTATTTAACAAAAGAACATTAGTTGTAGAAGAATCCATGCATGTTAATTTTGATGAGACCCCTCAATCTACAATAAATGTAGAAAGAAATAATATTTTATAAATGCAAATGGATTTTCTTTCTCTAGGTGATCAACTTGAAACTATTCGAGGAAAAACCCCCATAGATCCTCCATCAAAATCTCTTGAAATTGTTCCAATCAAGGATGCAAGTAATGGTTTTCCTAGGAATTGGAAATTTGTCAAAAGTCATCTCATAGATGAAGTTCTAGGTGATCCTTCCTTAGGAGTCAAAAACTAGAGCTTCCCTTAAAAATATATGTGGAAATGTAGCATTTATCTCTAAAATTGAACCAAAGAAATTTGAGGAAGCTGAATTGGATGAAAATTAGATTTTAGTCATGCAAGAAGAGATAAACCAATTCGAACGAAGCAATGTATGGGAACTTGTTCCAAGACCCAAAGACCATCCCATTATAGGAACAAAATGAGTTTTTGAGAACAAGATAGACGAAAATGGAATTATTGTAAGGAATAAGGATAGATTGGTTGCCAAGGGGTACAACCAAGAAGAGGGAATAGACTTTGAATAAACGTTTACCCCCGTAGCGAGACTAGAATCTATTAGGATGCCCTTAGCATTTGCTTCTAACAAAAACTTCACTCTCTTCCAAATGGATGTTACGAGTGCCTTTTTAAATGGTTATATCTTGGAAGAAGTTTATGCAGAGCAACCTTTAGGGTTTGAAGTCTATGACAAACTTGACCATGTATACAAGTTTAAGAAAGTTTTATATGGAGTCAAGCAAGCCCCTAGAGCGTGGTATGATGGATTGAAGAATTTCCTTATAAAAAGGAATTTTAAAAAAGTAGTATTGATTCAAATTTGTTTATTATGCAAAAAGGGGATGATTTGCTCATTGTTCAAGTATAGGTGGATGACATCATATTTGGCTCAACAAATGTCTCACTTTGTGATGAATTTGCATCTCTAATGCAAAATGAATTTGGAATGAGTATGATTGGGGAGTTAAAATTTTTCTTAGATTTGCAAATAAAACAAACTCCCGATAGTATATTTTTAAATCAAGAAAAATATATCAAAGATCTCTTAAAAACATTTGGATTGAATTCTTCCAAACCTTGTAGAACTCCCATGAGTACAACTACGAAATTGGATAAAGATGAAAATGAGATAAGTGTAGATATAAAAAAATATAGAGGTATGATTGGGTTTCTATTATACTTAACGGCTAGTAGGCTAGATATCTTATTTAGTGTGTGCTTATGTTCTAGGTTTCAAGCATCTCCTAAGGAATCCCACTTAAATGCGGTTAAGAGGATATTCAAATATATAAGTGGCACCTATGATTTAGAATTATAGTATCCAAAGGGTACATCTTTTGATCTAATAGGATATTCCGACTCTGATTGAAACGCCCGAAAAACCTACCCGTTTTCGATTCGTTCACTGCTCTGATACCATAATTGTGACAACTCGAAAACTCTCACGGTTCCCGATTCGCTAATTACTGCTCTGACGTATACACTCGGGTAAAAATTCATGTAAAATTTAAAAATTTCGTTCCTCAACTTAAAACGAGCATTTTAAAAACGTAAAAAAAATAGTCGCAGCAGAAGTCATTGATTAAAATCATTTTAAATAATATGTCAAGTTTTTAAAACATTAAAAAATATTTTTGGTCGACCCCTGTAAGCACTGGTCGACACTTCATTTGCCTCTGTTATCATCGGTCGACCCTAGCAGTCGACACCTCTCTACTCATCATGCTAACCGTCGACACCTGTAAACAAGGGCGACCTTCTAATCTTCTCCATCTGCACGGGTCGAACCCCATAGTCAACACTTCTACGCTCATCACAGAGAGCGGTCGACACTTGTTTTCACAGGTTGGCACCTTCATCCTCTCTGTTTTCTTTGATCGAACTTTGCGACCGACACTTCTACCATCTTTACATTAACTGGTCGACACTTCCACACACAAGTCGACACCTGGTATGGCTCTGTCTCCGTAAGTCGACACTTGTTGGGTTTGGTGACCCCCTAAGCCTACCGGTCGATATTTTCTTCTCAGAATTTTGCCTAAAAATCTTAAACTTCACAAAATCAATTAAATTTCGACTCAACGCCAGAATTAACCCAATGTGCACTTTTCCATCAACTCAAAATCATTATTTACATAAAAAAAATGACTACTAAAATTTGAAATCCGTTTATACATTCAATTGGCTCAAAACAACTTAAAACAACTTAAAACCATTTCGATTACACTCCCAAAACTTGTACCTATGCCCACCATGGTCAAAAAGCCCTAACAGCCGGCCGGGCCAGCCAAGTCGTCCACGAGCGTCCTCCTCCAACTGCCTCCTAGTCCAGGGTTCGCTCTGAGTACTCACCAGCTATAGCGTCGTCACCTACATCACAGAACTTATTTATTAGCATAATGCTAAGTAAGTAATGCATAAAAACATAATACTGTAGACAAACACATCCTAACAGATGCAATTTCTATAGTTTCGTCACTACTTTTGTTTTAGTCACTATCTTACATCTTCTTTATCTTCTTACTACTGAGTTCTTTTTTACGTGTTAGACTAAGGTGACACACCTTGCGGTCCACCTCTTAGGACAAGGCCACCATGTAAAGCGGGGGAAGAGTGATACACTTCGCGGTCCACCTCTGCGCACAAGACCACTCAACTCCACCTTTATTATCTTCTTACGTATCTTCTCATTTCATTCGTCTCATCTCAACCTACTGTTTCATTTCGTAAAAACATGAAAATTCATTTTCGTTTCGTTTTAGTATTTTAAAACCATGATTCATAATCAACTAAAACATAACATAAAGTAAACGTGCATGCATCCTAACGAACTATGATGTAGGCCCGAAGGCAAAACACCTACTGCTCTACTACACTACTTACCTGGCGTCCTTAGCAACTCGTATTTTGTAGACTGCTCACTAAACTGGAGAACCTATAAAACTACACATTCATCAATTCTTCTCCGTCCAACTCATAAAACTCTAAGGAAAACAATACTAACAACTAATCTAACTAAACCCAAAATCTTACACAATTTTTGATCAAAATTCAGAATTGTATAACTTATCCAATACTCGTCTGATTTGGACGATTTGAAATGCTATGGGCTTCTAAGGATGTCTAATTTCTAACATCCTAATTAAATAACAAATCCAGCACCTATAGCTTGGCTGAATGTGGCCGAACGGAAATCGTTCCGTAATTCGAGCATTCAGCTATCCAACCACTCAATCCTTCCCATAAAATTCTGTAATCTATTCCTACTTCTAGCTTAAACACTAACATACGGATAAAAATCGACTATAATTTTGAAATCTCATTCCTCCAACTTAGATTTTACCGTAATATCCAATAAATTGCTCTAACTTTACTTTTACTGCTCGAAACAACTAGAGGACTAATTATCTATTAGAAACTTACCTTAAATTTGAAGAAACGGAGGAGGAATGGAGGAGGATCGTCGGTTGGAAGGAGAAATCACCGAGGCTTCACGTGGGAGAGGGAAGAAGAAAAAGGGGAGGGGGGGGGTTTTTGGTGCGGGGGAAAGAAAACACCGTAAGGTATTTTGTGTGTTTTTTAATAATAATAATAATAATAATATAACTTGATTACTAAATCGCCCTTAACTTTTAACCATTTAATCAAACTGTTATTAGTCCGTTTTCGGTTGGATTCATAAATTTTTTTTTTCTCTATTAGTCTCAAAATAATCTTTTACTTAATGGTAGAAGTTCTCCGCTCTAAATTCTGACCAAAACTCCGCCGATTACAATTACGTAAATCTAAAAAATTAGTTTTAGCGGAAATTTCTGGGTGTTACATTCCACCCTCCTTACAAAAATTTTTTCCTCAAAATTTGTTATCTGAACAACTATTGATATCGGCTCATCATGTCATCCTGCCGCTCCCAGGTTGCTTCTTCTATATTAATGTTGCCCCATAATACTTTCACTAGTGGAATCTTCTTGTTGCGTAAAATCTTCACTGCATAATCAATAATCTTCACTGGCTTCTCCTTATACATCAAAGTGGGTTGAACCTTTACATCCTGTTGCTCCACGACGTGAGAGGGATCTCGTATACACTTCCTCAACATGGATACGTGGAATACATTGTGAATCTCATCCACTGAGGCTGGTAGTTGTAACTGGTAAGCTGTCTTCCCTATTTTCTTCGTAATAAGACGGCCCAATGTACCTAGGGTTTAACTTGCCTCTCTTTTTGAATTTTACAACTCCTTTGAAGGAGAGATCTTCCGAAAAACTTCGTCGTTCACTTCAAATTCTAGCTCTCTCCTCTGACGATCTGCATAACTCTTCTGTCAACTTTGACCTGCTAAAATCCGTTGTCTAATAAATACAATCTTTTCTGCAGTTTGTTGCAGAATGTCTGGACCAATTAATCGTGTTTTGCCGACTTCGTCCCAATATAACGGAGATCTGCATTTCCTCTAGTACAGAGTCTCATATGTGGCCATATCTATCGTAGCCTGAAAGCTGTTATTATAAGAAAACTCCACCAATGGTAGGTATCTGCTCCATGAAACCTGGAACTCTAGTACACAAACTCGAAACATATCCTCCAGTGTCTGAATGGTCTTCTCGGATTGACCGTCTGTTTGAGGATGAAATGCCGTACTAAAATTGAGCTGCGTACCCATGGCATTGTGCATGCTCTTCCAAATGTTCGATGTAAATCTAGGGTCTCTGTTTGATACAATCAAAGTTGGAACTCCGTGCAATCGTACGATCTTTTGTACATATAGTTTGGCAAATTGGTCCATAGAATATGTCATCTTCACTGGCAAAAAATGGGATGATTTGGTTAACTGATCCACAATCACCCATATACCATCATAGCTCTTTGTTATCCGTGGCAACAACAAAGTCTATCGATATTTACTCCCATTTCCACTCAGGAACATGCAGTGGCTGTAATTTCCCTGCTGGCCTTTGATGTTCAGCTTTAATTTGCTGGCAAATCGAGCACATCTCAACGTACTTTGCTACAATTCTCTTCATATTAGGCCACCAGTAATGTTGTTTAAGGTCCATGTACATCTTGGTACTCCCTGGATGCACATAAAACCTCGAAGAGTGGGCTTCAGCCAGTATTTCTCTTTGTAATTCTTCATTACTCGGAATGAACCACCTATTTCGAAACTTAAGAATTCCGTCGTCCGAATAGCTGAACTCCGACCTGTCATTGGAAGCCATGCTAGATTTAATTCCTTCGCATTCAGCATCGTCCTTCTTGGTCTGCTTAATCTTTTCCAAAATAGTGGGCTGTAGAGACATTGCCAACAACATGGCCGATACGTTCGACATTACCTCTAAGTTGAATTTCTGAAACTCCGCATCCAAAGTTAATGGCATGTCTGAAGTCACAACTGAAGTGGATGCCATCACTCTGCTCAATGCATCGGCCACTACATTTGCCTTGCCGGGGTGGTATTTAATTTCAAAGTCATAGTCCTTCACAAACTCTAACCATCGCCACTGCCTCATATTTAATTCCTTCTGAGTGAAAATATACTTCAGAATTTTATGGTCTGAATATATCTTGCACGACTGTCCATACAAATAATGCCTCTAAATTTTAAGCGCGAAAACTACCGCGGCTAATACTAGATCATGCATTGGGTAGTTCTGCTCGTAAGTCTTCAACTGTCTAGAGGCATATGCTACTACCTTCCCTTCCAGCATCAGCACACATCCCAGACCTACCTTGGAAGCATCGCAATAATTGCTAAATCTTCTGTCCTAAGCAGGAAGCGTCAAAATCGGAGTAGTAGTTAACTTTACTTCAATATCTGGAAACTGCGCTCGCAATCTTCGGACCACAGATACTTCACATTTTTCCTCGTTACACGGGTCAGAGGTGCTACAATCTTCGAAAACCTTTCAATAAACCTCCTGAAATAATCTGCTAACCCAAGAAAACTTGTATATCCGTGACATTCTTCGGGTATGGCCACTTCTTAACTGCCTGGATTTTTACTGGATCAACCGATATGCCATCGCTTGAGATGACATGTCCTAGAAACGAAATCCTATCTAGCCAGAATTTGCACTTAGAAAACTTCGCATAAAGCTGGTGTCGCTTCAAAGTCTCCAATACCAATTTCAAGTGCTCTCTATAATACTTCTCACTACCAATATATCATCGATAAACACTATAATGAATTTATCGAGATAGTCATGGAATTCATCAGATCCATAAAGGCGGCTGGGACATTTGTCAGTCCAAAAGACATTATCAAGAATTCATAATGCCCATATCGCGTCCGAAACGCCGTCTTCGGAATATCTTCTGGTCTTACCTTCAACTGGTAATAACCCGATTTCAGGTCGATCTTCGGAAACACTCGTGCACCCTGGAGTTGATCAAACAGATCGTCTATCCTTGGTAGAGGGTATTTGTTCTTAATCGTCAGCTTATTCAACTCCCTGTAGTCGATGCACATTCGTAACGACCCATCCTTTTTGTTGACGAAAAGGATCGGCGCGTCCCACGGCGAAAAGCTAGGGCGTATAAATCCTTTCTCTACCAACTCTTCTAACTGCTTCTTTAACTCCTTCAGTTCCGTTGGTGCCAATCTATAAGGATTTTTTGATACCGGCTCAGCTTCTGGATACACATCTATAGCAAACTCTATTTCTCGATCCGGAGGCAAACCGGCTAAATCATCTAGGAAAACTTCAGGGAATTCTTAAACAATCAAAACATCCTGCGGCCTCAAATCCCTAGGAATTTGCATATCTATAATACTGGCGAGAAAACCAAAAGACTCACCAATCAAACTTGGCGAGCACTGACAGGCGCCATGACAGATATCTTCCGAGCATTTCTCGTGGCCTGAAAGGTGTGCTTCTCACCATCTGGGGGTTGAAAACTCACTGTCCCTGTCCTGCAGTCGATTGTGGCGTAGTGCTTGAACAGCCAATCCATTTCCAATATCGCATCATATCCAGTTATGCCCATAATAATAAGATCGGCTAATAAATATTTGCTTCCCATCGACACTACACCATCTCGTACAACTTGATTAGAATGCATACGCCCACCCGAAGACAATATCACCTCGTAACTACAGTCTGTTGATACCGGTCATACGTCTAATCTGATTGCAAACGCGGTTGCAATGAAAGAATATGTTGCATTAGAGTCAATCAAAGTATACGCAGGTACATAATTTATCAATATGGTACCTGATACTACAGCTGGCTGGTCTTCATCACCCGACTCGATCATGGCGAACACTTTCGGTGTTGTGCGCGTTGGACTCTTCCTCAGAGCTAGGCAATCTTTGCTGACGTGGCTCACCTCGTTACAATTGAAACATCGAGTCACCCTGGGCTTCGGGCAATCTCTAGCCAAGTGTCTAGCTTTGTTAGAGTTGTAACGTTTTATCGAGTTTAATCTGCATTCGCTCGGGTGATATCTCAAACACTTAGGGCACTAGGGGTACTGCACCGGCCCCTGAGGTCTTTTGCTACTGCCCTGGCTGCTTGATCATTCACTGAACCTCTTAGTACCCCTCTGTTGTTGCTGCTGGGAGATACTTCTACTATGTTGTGGGGCAACCTCCTTGAAGAATCTCTTGGAAGCCTCTCTCTGTTTAACACATTTTGTCTTGGCTTCCTTCACCGCTAGTGGCTTTGTCACCACTTTTGAATACGACACCTCCTGAGTTCCTGCTATTTATACTCTTTTATATACGTTTGGTCAAGTCGTGGACATCCGAATGGGAAATTGATGAGACCATTAGAAATTATATGTCACGTGAAACCCGTAGTATTTCGAATCGTCCAAATCGGACGAGTATGGGCAGAGTTAGGAATTTTTGAAGGTTAGTCGGAGCGTTGGTTAGAATTTCGGTCCAGGTTGAGCGGAGATTTAGTGGTTGATTCCTTTAAAGTTTTACGAAGTTAATGGAAAGTGGAGCTAATAGATGTGTGTGGTTTTATAGGTTTTCCAGTTAGCATACGAGATTTGGATTACGAGTGCTAAGGACGCCAGGTAAGTAATGTAGTAGGAGTTTTGCCTTCGGGCATACATCAAAACTCAGTAGGTTACATCGCACGTTTACTTTATGTTATGCTTTATGATATGCATCATGGTTTTAAATTACGAAATGAAACGAAAATGAATTTTTATGTTTTTACAAAGTGAAACAGTATGATATGATGATGTGATGAAACGAGAAGATACGTAAGAAGATAATAAAGGGAGATTGAGTGGTCTTGTCCCGAGAGGTGGACTGCGAGGTGTATCACTCTTCCTCCGCTTTACGTGGTGATTTTGTCCCGAGAGGTGGACCGCGAGGTGTGTCACTTTACTAGATTGAAGTTGACCTTGTCCCGAGAGGTGGACCGCAAGGTGTGTCACCTTGATCTAGTACGTAGAGAAGAATGTAGTAGTAAGAAGATAAAGAAAATGTAAGTAAGAGACGAAAACAAAAGTAGAGACGAAACTGTAGAAACTTCATGTGTAGGAAATGTTTGTTTTACTTATGTATTTATGTGTTACTTACTTAGCATTAGGCTAATAGTTGAGTTCTGTGATGTAGGTGACGACGCAGCAGCTAGTGAGTATCCCGAGCATGTCTAGGATTAGGAGGCAGTTGGAAGAGAACGCTCGTGGGACGACTGGACCAACTGTTGAGGCGTTTTGATTATGGTGGGTGTAAGTATGAGTGGTGAGTTATTTTGAGTCATACGTAGTTATTTTAATGTAAAAGAGAGATTTGAATATGAGTTGAGTACTTTGGCGTGCGTAACAGGTTGTAAATTGAGTCGAGAAGTAGCTTTATGGATTTTAAACTTTAGTCAAAAATTCGTGTTGTTTTGTTTGAGTTCTGTTATGGTTTCTGGTGTGAGGTGTCGACTAGTCAGTGTAAAATAGAGGGTGAGTGTCGACCGCGAGACTCGATCTGCGAAGGACAGAGTCAAAGTAGGTGTCGACCCCTGGCTACAAGTGTCGACCGGTCCATGTAAAATTGGCAGTGGTGTCAACCGCGAGGGTCGACCTGCGTGGACAGAGAGGATCAAAGTGTCGACCTGTGACAGCGGGTGTCGACCCCTCTCTAAAATGAAGGTAGAAGTGTCGACCGGTGTTCACGGTGTTGACCGATGCAAACACCCGAGAGAAAAGTAGTGTCGACCGGCGTTTGTCAGTGTCGACCGATGGAAAACCCGAAACCACTTAAGTGTCGACCGGCTCTTGCAAGTGTCGACTGGTCCCTTGATTTCTATGTTTAAAAAAAAAAAAGAAGTTTCTTTAAACCGATTTTAAACGAGTTTCTGTTGCGATATTTATGCATATTCTTTTGGAAGACGTTTTGAAAAAAAAAATAAATAATAAATAAAGCTTTCTAATTTCTAGGAAATATTTAATGGAGGACATGAGGGATGATGACGAGTAGTAGTTGGCAGCGAACCGGGAATCATGGAGGATTTTCGGGTCGTTACACTATAACTGGAACAACCCAAAAATCCTCACAGTTTCTCGGTCCGCTAATTACTGCTCTGTTGCATACACTGAGGTAAAAATTCATGTAAAATTTAAAACTTTCATTCCTCAACTTAAAACGACCATTTTAAAAACATAAAAAAAAATCGTCGCAGCGGAAGTTTTTGATTAAAATCATTTTAAATAATATGTCAAGTTTTTAAAACGTTAAAAGATATTTTCGATCGACCCCTGTAAACACCGGTCGACACTTCATTTGTCTCTGTTATCATCGGTCGACCCTAGCGGTCGACACCTCTCTGCTTATCACGCTAATCGGTCGACACGTGTGAACACAGGGCGACACTCCAAACTTCTATGTCCGCACAGGTCAAACTCTGTGGTCGACACTTCTACGCTCATCACAGAGAGCAGTCGACACCTGTCTTCACAGGTCAACACTTCATCCTCTCTGTTTCCATCGGTCGAACCTTGCGGTCGACATTTCTACCATCTTTACACTAACTGATCGACACTTCCACACATAGGTCGACACCTGGTATGACTCTGTCTCCGTAGGTCGACCCTTGCGGTCGACACTTGCCAGGTTTGATCAACCCCTAAGCCTACCAGTTGACACTTTCTTTCTAGAATTTTGTCTAAAAACCTTAAACTTCATAAAAAATTAACCGGATTTTGACTCAATGCCAAAAATAACCTAAAGTGCACTTTTTCATCAACTCAAAATAATTATTTACATAAAAAAATGACTCCTAAAGTTTGAAATCTGTCTATACATTCAATTGGCTCAAAATAACTTAAAACGACTTAAAACCCTTTCGATTACACTCCCAAAACCTGTACCTATCCCCACCATGGTCAAAACGCCCTAACAGCTGGCCGGGCCAGCCGGGTCGTCCACGAGCGTCCTCCTCCACTTGCCTCCTAGTCTTGGGCTCGTTCTGAGTACTCACCAGCTATAGCGTTGTCACCTACATCACAGAACTCATCTATTAGCCTAATGTTAAGTAAATAATGCATAAAAACATAATACTGTAAATAAACACATTCTAACATATGCGGTTTCTACAGTTTCGTCTCTACTTTTGTTTTTGTCTCTATCTTACATCTTCTTTATCTTCTTACTATTGGGTTCTTTTTTACGTGCTAGACCAAGGTGACACTTCTCGCGGTCCCCCTCATAGGACAAGGTCAACCTCAGTCTAGTAAAGTGACTCACCTCGCGGAACCTCTTAGGACAAGGCCACCATGTAAAGCGGGGGAAGAGTGATACACTTCGCGGTCCACCTCTGCGGACAAGACCACTCAACCCCACCTTTATTATCTTCTTATGTATCTTCTTATTTCATTCGTCTCATTTCAATCGTATCATCTCAACCTACTGTTTCATTTCGTAAAAACATGGAAATTCATTTTCGTTTCGTTCTCGTATTTTAAAAGCATGATGCATAATCAACTAAAACATAATATAAAGTAAACGTGCATGCATCCTAACGAACTGTGATGTAGGCCCGAAGGCAAAACACCTACTGTTCTACTACACTATTTATCTGGCGTCCTTATCAACTAGTATTTTGTAGATTGCTCGTTAAACTGGAGAACCTATAAAACCACACATTCATTAATTCTTCTCCGTCCCACTCATAAAACTTTAAGGAAAACAACACTAACAACTAATATAACTAAATCTAAAATCCTACACAATTTCCAATCAAAATTCAGAATTGTATAACTTATCCAATACTCGTCCGATTTGGATGATTTGAAGTGCTATGGGCTTCTGAAGACGTCTAATTTCTAACAGCTTAATTAAATTCCTAATCCAGCACCTATAGCTTAGCCGAATGTGAGCAACAAAAATCGTTCCGCAATTCAAGCATTCGGCTATCCAACCACTCAATCATTCCCATAAAATCCTGTAATCTATTCTTACTTCTAGATTAAACGCCAACATACGGATAAAAATCAACTATAACTTCAAAATCTCATTCTTCCAACTTAGATTTTACCGTAATATCCAATAAATTGCTCTAACTTTACTTATACTGCTCGAAACAACTAGAGAACTAATTATCTATTAGAAACTTACCTTAAATTTGAAAAAACGGAGGAGGAACGGAGGAGGATCGTTGGCTGGAAGGAGAAATTGCTAAGGCTTCGCGCGAGAGAGAGAAGAAGAAACAGGGGAGGGCGGTTTTTGGTGCGGGGGAAAGAAAACACCGTAAGGCGTTTTGTGTGTTTTTTTTTAATAATAATAATAAATTAATTACTAAATCGCCCTCAACCCTCAACTGTTTAATCAAACTGTTATTCAGTTCGTCTCCGGTTGGATTCTTAAATTTCTTTCTTCTCCATTAGTCTCAAAATAATCTTTTACTTAATGGTAGAAATTTTTCGCTCTCAATTCCGCCAAAACTTCGTCGATTACAATTACGTAAATCCAAAAAATTAGTTTTAGCAAAAAGTTCCAGGTGTTACACTGATTATGCCAAACGTCTTGTAGATAGAAAAAGCACTAGTGGTACGTGCCAATTTCTAGGTGAATATTTCGTGTCGTGCTATTGAAAGAAACAAAATTCCGTAGCATTCTCAACGGCCGAAAGCAAATATATTGTCGCCGGAAGTTGTTATGCTCAATTGCTTTGGATGAAGCAAATGTTAGATGAATACAATCTATTCTATGATAGGATACCGATTAGATGTTATAATACTAGTGTCATTAACATTTCCAAGAATCCTATCCAACAGTCAAAAACCAAACACATTGAAATCAGATATCATTTTATGGGGGATCACGTGCAAAAGGGAGATATAATTCTTCCAATCAATTAGCTTATATCTTCACTAAACCCTTATATGAGAAGACCTTTAATGCTATTCGTGTTCGATTGGGTCTATTTATAATTGAGAAGTAATGAAATTTGCCCATTCAGGAAGTGTCGACCACTACTGGAATCAGTCAACACCTCAAAATCTCTGTTTTCCTTTGTATTCGACAGAAGTGTCGACCTATACTAATACCGGTCAACACCTTGGTCTCTTAGAGTCACTCAGTTTACGAAGAAAGGGTCGATCGCTATTACAACCGGTCGACCTCTGTGTCATTCTATAAATATATCTGGTCAGGTGAAACCCTCACCGTGCATCCCCTTCTTATTTCTTCAGCAATTTTTTGTCCAAAATCTCAAATTTTTGTCATATTTCTTCTAGAAATCATCCTTTCTCTCCTCTAAACCTTCAATGGCATCATCATCACGTGGAAAACTCGTCTTTTGCTGAAAGAGATCAAAAAACTCTGCTCAAGAAAATGAGTAGGAGCCATCATCACAGTGGCCGTCTCCGTTATTCACAAATAAGGAGTCTTTGGAGAAGTATGAACGTGATTTTCAGTTCAAACCACTAAATTTGTGCAGAAGAGTAGAATTCTCAGAGCTATATAGTTTAAATCTGGTAGAGCCATTGAAAATTATGAGATTGTATGAATTGTTCGATTGTGATGACCCTTACTTTGAGACTCTGGTGGAATGTTCTATGCAAATTTAGAACAATCTCTGAAATCTCTTAGAATTGTTAGTTATGTGTATGGAAAACACGTAGAGATAATCTCCCGCTCACTTAATACTATTTTGGAATGTGAATTCAACAATGCTGCCAAAAAATATTATGAGGCAGTAAAGGATCCTGACTTCAAAGGCACAAGTGAAGGTTCTGAATTTTTAAGGATGATTGTCAAGAATCCAAATCAATCCCTTCCAATGAAGTCGAAGGCTAAGGACTTGAATATGTGTGCAAGACTTATTCACCATATGATCACATACAATCTATTATCTCGGGATGGACACAGAGATCATGTTAGTGGTATGGATCTTTATGATCTCTACAAAATCTATCAAGGAGAACAATTCAATGTTGGATGCATAATTTTGAACTGGATGCTTCAGGTCTTCAACAAGGCTTCAAAATCCCTATTATTTAATCTTCTCTTATTAAAAATTTTTTGCGAAAAATGGGGTACAAATTCCAAGGTCCGAAACCCTATTACTAATAAAAAGAAAACCGACACCTACACAACCTCCTCTCTTGCACAAATGGGGATAAGCTTCAATGTTGAAGGTGAATGGATCTTTAAAGGAGAATAGTTTGGTGCACCTGGTGCGAGACTATCTCACATGGACGTAGATGTTGATGGTGGTCACGGGTCAGTCCAATCTCCTAAACCTCATTTCAAAATACCTAGAGGGAGCTCTTCCAACACTGAGGAGAGGCTTAATACCTTGGAGGCGAGTATAGACAGCATAGGCACTGCCCTTAGCACCTTTCAAAACTTGATCATCACTCGTCTTGATAGGATGGAAGCTAAAAAACGCCACCAGTTCACCAAACTCCATCAAAGTATTGAAGTTCTTAAAGTCAACTGGGATTAAGAGTATGATGAGGAAGATCCTTCAGCCAATCTGAGTATTCTTCCAAACGAGTGATTGTCCTTGTATGCAATTGTCTTATTTGACGATGCCATAGTTTGAATATGTTTCCAATAACTGAATATTAGTAGTTTCTAATTGTGTTTCTGCAAATTGATGCTTTTAACATGCTTGTTAGTGTTCATTTCTTATTGATATGTCAAAAGGGGGAGAAATAAGATATGTAGTTCATATATTGTGGGGGAGATGTAATCAATAAAAGTATGTGAGAGTGTGAAATCTATTTAATATTTTGTCATCATAAAAAAGAGGAAGATTGTTAACTTAAAATGCATTTAAGATTAATATGTTTTTTTGATGATGTTAATTAAAATGTGTTTAAGTTTAATATGTTTTTGATGATTAATAAAATGGATTCAAGTATAATATAAGTTGATAATGTTTAATATATTGAATAAACATAAGAAGTAAATTACTTGTTGCATTTATTAATTGAAAATGCCCTTGAAAAAGAGTATTTTGTACTAATAAGTCATTATCGAGTTTGTAGTAGTATAAATGAAGAAATACAGTTTCAGCATGCCTCAAGTGTTGACCTGAATGCACAAGTGTTGACCGCTGAATGCAGAGAAGATTTTGACCTGTGCAAACAGAAGCAATTCAAGTGTCGACCGAGATGCAAAAGTGTCGACCACGAGGATCGACCTGCAATTCAAGTGTCGACTGAAATGCACAAGTGTCGACCGCTGAATGCAGAGAAGAGTGAAGTGTCGACCACGAGGATCGACCTGTGTAAACAGAGGTAATTCAAGTGGCGACTGAATGCACGTGTCGACCGCTGAATGTAGAGAAAGTTGAAGTGTCGACCACGAGGATCAACCTGTGCAAGCAGAAGCAATTCAAGTGTCGACGAGTATACACATGTGTCGACCAATAAACGCCTAAGGATAACAAAGTGTCGACCGAGCATTAAAGAGGTCGACCTGTTTTGTTTACAACGGTAATCTATTTACACAAAACAGTAACAAGGTGTCAACCGGTTTTAATATAGGTCGACCGATCGTAGACAGAATTCATAAAGACTATAAATTAAAGAATGAAGTTTGGAGGAAAAAAACAACAAAAAGGAACCAACAAAAAAATCCTCTCAACTTCAAAGTTCTTTTATTTTCTTTCAATTCTACTACTCCTCTCAAACTACAAACTTGAGATTATATTATTGAGAGTGTGTTGTTTGAGTTTCAATTTATTATCCTGTACTGAAACTTAGAAAAATGGTGAATCACTTAGAGAACGATGTGTAAAGATAGTTGATTGACGCCTGTGAAGTTCAATCAAAGGTTCTCGAGAAAAAGACGAGAAGAATCTTTAAGGGGGAGACCTTGAAGCACATAAGTAGGCAAGGTTGGTTGAACCGCATTAACAATTCGGTGTTGTCTCTCTCTTCTCTTAACTCCTTACTTGTTTTACATTAAATTTATCTAAAAAACTTAATCCGTAATCACCTTATTTATACCCTAAAGAGTAAGCAATTGGATTAATATCAATCACAAATAATATAATTGAACAGACAATATATACGTAATTCAACTTCCCCCCAAGTAAAAATGATCCTACATGTCCTAATAGCGGTCCTCTGTTCTACTGGGGGTGAGTTTGAGGGTATTCATCACCCATTTGCATGTGCAGGGTACAAGGAGAACGAGGGGTGAGTTTGAGGGTGGTGACCCCCCACGCGCACGTGCGGGGCATGTTCTACAAGCAGGGGGTCTCCACCCCCTTACCCACCCCCTGTTCTTCCCGTGCATTGTACGTAGAGAATGCTCTAATAGAACGGGGGATCATTTCTCGAGAACAGCCCCCGTTATATGTGTAAAATTCAGAATGACGGTTATCGGTTAACTGCCATAATTTTTTTATAGTTTAAGATTCTTTTTACCATAATCATATTTTGAGACACCAAACTTATACTTCCAGAATTAAAATAAATTTAACCCATAAATAAATTCAAAAATATTAATATTTTTTATGATATATATTATAGCATTTTAAATAGTGAGAAAACTTATGAAAGTAAAGTGATGCATGGCGAATTGGCCATTTTGAGAAAAAATATAATTAGTTTCAAAATATCTTAATAATGTCAAATAAAATAATATTTTTATACTTTCTGTTATGTACACAAACAAGTTTAATGGATAATGTTAATATAATCAATTTTCAGGATAGTGAAAATGACATTTAATAAAAAAATTATATATCAAAATTGACATTGGATAATTATCTTTACAAATTTGTATGTATTTTATCTTATAATAAAGAAAATACTATAAATAAGTAACAATTTATAAAAACTATAAATTGTAAGATAAATTACAATTTAGTTGGTGACCTTATAAACCATTTATATCTCACCACTCAAACTTATATTTAGAGATTTTAATTTGTTTAAAAATATTTAAGGTGTTCGTTGTAAATGACCTTTGAAATTAAGAGATAAATTACACTATTTTAAATTTTAGCTATAAACAAAAGAAGACTGAATAAATAAAGTATTACCATCTTTTATTTGAATTATATTTTTATAGTTAAATACATCATGTCCTTAAATAACACAAATCTAAACACCAACTATAATAATATAGGATTTTTTTTTAAAAAAACCTTAAAGTTTTGATTTTCTTTAAAAAAAAATCTTAAAATTTACTATTCTTCGTAAAAAACCTGAACGTTTGATAAATAAATAATTTGAACCTTCGAGGGGGGTGAATAGGACGTACTCTTGGTAGAGTACGGTTGGTTCAGCTATACTAGCCGTCCAATGATCAATATGCAAATTTTTCTAAAATTTTTCGGGAGAGCACGTACTCTCCCCCTAGAGTACGTCCTCTAGGAAGGAGAGCACGTCCTGTCCAGTTAGACTACGTACTCCAGATATAGTACGTCCTCTCCAACTGAACAAGACGTGCTCTCCCCCTTAGAGAACGTACTCTATGCGGAGAGTCCAGTTGGACAGGACGTCCTCCACTGGACTACATACTCTCTCCCCTAGAATCCCTACTCCAAATGGAGTACGTCTTATCCAACTGTACAGGCATACTCTCCCCTTTAAAGTATGGACCCGTGACAAAAGTCAAAGGTTCTTGCTAGGGGAGTACGACCGGTTCAACTGCACTGGCCGTACTTCCCCTTAAAAATAAAAACCTGTGACTTTTGTCACGGGTTTTAAAGAGGAGAGCACGACTGATCCAATATAGCCAAAAAATTATAGAAAACCTGCACATTGAGCACGAGACAGCCGGTTCAGCTGAACCAGTTCATCTAGCCGGTTCAGTTGCCTATTTATCAAACGTTAAGATTTTTTACAATAAATAGTAAACTTAAAGGTTTTTTTCGAAAAAATCAAAACTTTAAGTTTTATGCTAAAATAAAACTTAAAGTTTTGATGAATAGGCAATTTGAACTGGCCGGTTCAGCTACACTAGATGTCTCGTGTTCAATGTGCAAGTTTTTAAAACTTTTCATGGAGAGTACGGTCGGTTCAAGGAAGGACGGCTGGTCCTTGTACCAGCCGTTTTTAGAGGGAAGTACGGCCAGTCAAGTTGGACCGATCGTACTCCCTTGGTAAGAACCTGTGACTTTTGTCACTGGTCCGTACTATAAGGGAGAGAGTACGGTCGTACTATGACCGTACTCTCTCTGAAAAATTTTAGAAAACTTGTACATTGAGCACGAGACATCTGATCCAGCTGAACCAGCCAGTTCAAATTGCCTATTTATCAAAACTTTAAAATTTACTTTAAAGTAAAACTTAAAGTTTTGGTTTTTTTGAAAAAAACCTTGAAGTTTACTATTCATTATAAACAATCTTAATGTTTGATAAATAGGCAATTAAACCGCCTAGTTGAATCGGTATAGCTGTATCAGCTGTCTCGTGCTCAATGTGCAGGTTTTCTACAATTTTTTGGCTGTCTTGGACCAGCCATCCTCTCTTCCTTAAAACCCGTGACAAAATTTTTAGGGGGAAGTATAGCCAGTCCAGTTGGACCGGTCGTACTCCTTTGGCAAGAACCCGTGACTTTTGTCATGGGTCTGTGCTATAAGGGAGAGAGTACGGTCTGTACAGTTGGATAAACCATATTTCATCTACAGTAGAGATTCTAGGGGATAGAGTACGGCTTGTCTAATTGGACTCTCTCCTTAGAGTACGTACTCAAGGGGGGAGAGTACGTTCTATTCCCGAAAAATTTTAGAAAAATTTGTATATTGAGCATTGGATGGCCGGTTCAGTTGGGCCGGCCGTGCTTTACCGAAAGTATGTCCTCCTCACCCCTACTCGGAGGTTTAAATTATTTATTTATCAAACATTAAGGTTTTTTACGATGAATAGTAAACTTTAAAGTTTTTTAAAAAAAAAACCAAAACTTTAAAGTTTTTTTAAAAAAAAAAACCCAATAATATATTATGTGAAAAAAAAGTTAAAATTATTTTAACCTTCTAAATATGCATTTTTATTTTTAAAAAACTCTCAAAGCATTAACATAACAAAACAAACCTTAAATTATTAAAAACTAATAAAAAAATCTTTGGCGAGGGCATCGTTCGCTCTCTGTCACCCTCTATCTTCGATGGCGAAGGCGTCTTCCATGGGAACATCCTGAGATGTGTAGGCTACGGGATCTCCCATGAGCATCCACAACCCGTCAACTTCGATTAGGCTCATCCAAGTCAAATGAGTTCTGTTAAATACATCGATCGATCGGTGTACTCTCATATGCTCCCCACTAAGCAGTTGAAGCTGACATCATTGGACGATCTTCCAAATCAAAGTCTCATACGGCAAATTCTTATTCTTGGTTCGCTCAACCTCAAATATATGGTTTATAATCATATATCTCGGGTCGAACATCGTGCCGCTGTAGAGCTTCTCCATGACATATAGATCTATCCAGATTTCTATGACCATCTCTCGGCAGAATGATATGGCTTATCAGGTTGTGTACCACCTGAGTTTTGACATTCAGAGACTTCGATCTCGGCTTCACAAACCCTGCAATGCCCGAATTGCAGTAGATTCGTTTAAAGAACTCTAGTTCCTGTAATGTTCTGGCAAAATAACACTCTCGGGAACTATAATAATATCTTTCTGCGTCCTCCACCTCAAATCCCACCAATTCATTGATCATATCTGAAGAGACAATAATTTCTTTACTGAAGAGGTACGTCTTCAACAACCCCGTCGTCCCGGTACCACTCATGTTTGCATAAAATAGACGAAAAACTATGTCGCAGCTGTCGCCCTTCGTGTTATATATTTTGTGTAAAGAAATGTCGTCAAACATCTCATTGATCTCCAATGATTCCAAATTGCTAAAGTTGGCTGTTGTCCCATAAATTATCGAGCAGATTGTCGTATCCCGCTCGAACTGCTCCTAACATCCTTGATTACTAAATTCCATAGACAAATAACTAGAGGGCGGTTGCGGCACTTGATCCGCCACCAAATTTGATGGGTTACCTTCTGCCATTTGGGGAACTTTTCAACTAATAAAAGTTCTTGGTGGGGCCATTTTCGTGTTCAAGGGTTTCTTTGGATTTTCAGTTTCTTAGATTTTTTTGCGATTTTTAGCTAGAAAAACGAACAGATTTGAAGATTTTCAACGCCTTCAGTTTTGGTATTTTTGTGAAAAACCCTCGATTTTTGGCAATTTTCAGCTCGAGCTTAGGTCTTGGGATTTTCTTGAAGGTTTTTCACAAATTTTGGGGAAAACGATAGGATATGATGATTTTGGTGGCAAAATGAACAGATCTAAGGGTTTTGACGAGAGAAAAGTCAAATTTTTTGAAGAAAACTAGATTGTTAGCTTATATATTTACAGAGAATGGGAGTGTTTGAGGGTAAACACCCTTTGTGTGTTGTAAAAACGAGAGACCGTTCTCATAACTTGACAAACCATTCTAAGAATATTAATCACACGATTTGCTGTGTTCTTAGAACGGTCTTCAATTCTAAGACATGGGTTTTAGATTGGGGGTAGAGACCCACGCTGAAACATGCACCGCACTTGTGCTGGGGTGGGGTCTCTACCCTCAAATCCACCCTCAGAGTGGAGAACCCTAACACAACCAACAACAAGAATTATCGGTCAACTGTTAAAATTTTTTTTAATAAATTTTAAATAATTTATGATATTTTTACTAGTAGTTCTAAAAAAAAACATAAACTTCCGAGATTTAAATGGTTTTAATTTAATATAAAAACAGTGTCAAAAGTTTATTAAAAATAAATCAAATAAAATAACTTGGAAGTGAATATAATTGTCAAATCAGAGTCAGAACTACTATCAATAAACAGTACGGTAGAGATTTAGTGATAAGATTTTATATTCTACATTCTATATATTATTATTTTACTAATTTATTTATGATTATATCTCAATAAATTTTTATGCCTTATTTTAAATATTTTTGTAGATAATTATTAAATTTATTTTAAATTACATGATCAACCAACAATAATTTTAAATAATTTTATTAATAAATTTATTCTTAAAATGTATTTGATCTCGAAAAAAGAACCCTCATTTTTATACATAGACTTAAAAAATATTTAAAAATTATATTAAATAATATCAAATTAATTTAAAATTTTTATCACATTATTGAAATATCACCAGAATATATTCTTTAAATTTTTTAAATTTTTTAAATTTTTATTATAATTTTTTACGTAATTTTTACAAAATAATTTACTAAAAATATATATATCATCTAAAATATTTGAAATATTTACGATAAACTTTTTTTTTTATATTTTCAATTAGAGTTGTAAAATTGGTTTTGTTTGAAAAACCCACCGAAGTTGAGTTACCCGGCGAAATGACTCATTTGTTACATTATTTGTCCACTTTGGCTCTTTCAATAAAAAAATCCAAAAACGTAGCATGTTAACGGAAGAAACTCCAGATTGTTTCGGATCAAACCAGAGCCTTGGTGCAGTCCAGCAGGTCATCCTGGACTACGTACAATCACATCTATCTCTTCCTGCACATATGTACGGACGCTCACACCACACAACCTCCCTGACAACCCCGTATCAACCACCTGATTCACCCTTCTTCTCTTTCTCTTTCTATCCCACCCTTTTTCTTCGTTTTCTCTCTCAGTCGTTTGCCGAACTGTTTCACACTCGCTGTGCTTGTTTATTTTGGGGGTGGGTAAAGCGAAAAAGCAAAGGTAGTGGAACTGGTGCGGAGTACCCTGGAGAAGAGAGGAAATTACAGACGTTTAGAGAGAGAAAAAGGACAGCGAGATTGGTTCTGGCATTTTCATTTTCTTCCTGATCACGGTCTCCTTTCTCTATCACAGACCATCAATAGAGCAAGGGCTCTCCTAGTAATAATAATAATACCATACTATAAAAGCCGTAAAAGGTGAAAAATATTTGATAAAATTTATCTGAAAAGACTACTCTTCAACCTATGTTCTTAGGAAAGGCCAATTTTTGGATGATTTGGAATGCTCTTCGGCCTCTATTTATAGAGTTTTTGAAGAGGACACGTTACTTAAAATAGGAAATGCGAACACAAAAAACAAGAGTTTCCTTCTTCTTGCGGCAAATGGAGAAAGAAGGTTTACCTTCTTCTTGCCAATGGTTTTCCTCCATTTATTGTAAGGTTCCCTCATCATTGACGGACCCTACTCATACTTTGCTTTTCATAGTAAACTGAAAAGTGTATTACAAAATGTTTTGAAAGAAAATATAAAATCGTATACGAGAGGGTGACCATTACATCTAAAGAACAATGATGACATCTAACCGCAAAAGACCTATGCTAACATCCTCCCACATATTAAGGTCGAAAATGATGGAGGTATTGAGGAGAGAATACCAATTTTTTTGAGCACAGATCGTATCTATAGAAGTTCCGTTGTGCCATTAGCAATACTGCGATACTCGGATTTAGTGTTTGAACGAGAAATAACTTTTTGTTTTGTAAAAGACCACGATATAAGATTGGGTCCAAGAAAGATGCAGAAACAACTAATACTTTTGCGATCATCGGAAAATGAGGCCCAATTAGCATCGATATAACACTTCAGATTGTGACAACTAGAAACGGAGAAGGAGATACCAAAAGATGAGGTACCTCGAAGATAACGAAGAATCTGCTTTACAGTCTGTCAGTGAACATCAGAAGACGCATGCATAAACTAAGATACCTTGTTCACAGCAAAGACAATGTCTCGTCTAATAAGACAACAATATTGTAGCACTGCAACAATACTACGATTGTGTGAGCCATCAGAGAAAGGAGTACCTGAGTGTTTTTATAGATTTTGACTAGCGACCATAGGAGTAGGTATTGTTTTGCATGAACCCATGTTGGCTATGTGTAGTAGTTCTGTGATATAATGAGATTGAGATAAATTTAAACCAGTAGACGTTTTGTAACAGAAATGCCAAGAAAATTGGATAAAGGGCCAAAATCACGAACAACAAATGTGGAACTTAGAAATGTGAGAAACATCTACAAGAGGGAAGGAGAGTTACTAGTGAAAATGATATCGTCAACGTAGACCAGCATAATTATGATTGATAATTTTTCTCTGTAAATGAACATGGAACTATCAGATTTGGATGCTGAGAAACCCCAAGTTAGCAGAGCATTATATATGTAACGCCCCGAAAATCCTCCATGATTCGCTACCAACTTATTACTCGTCACCATCCCTCATATCCTCTACTAAGTATTTTTTTTTAAATTGGAAAGCTTTATTTTTCGACTCAAAACTATTTTTTTTTTTTTTACTCAAAACAACTTCCAAAAGAATATGCATAAATGCCGTAGTGGAAACTCGTTTAAAATCAGTTTAAAGAAACTTCACTTTTTTTTTTTAAAACATAAGAATAAAGAGACCAGTTGACACCTGCAAGAGCCGGTCGACACTTAAGTTGTCTCGGGTTTCCATCGGTCGACACTGACAAACACCAGTCGACACTACATATCTCTCGGGTCCTTTCATCGGTCGACACCGGGAACACGGTCGACACTTCTACACCCATTTTAGAGAGGGGTCGGCACTCGCTGTCGCAGGTCGACACCTTGATCCTCTCTGTCCGCGCAGGTCAACCCTCGCGGTCGACATCACTGCCCATTTTATACGGACCGGTCGACACTTGTAACCAGGGGTCGACACTTGCCTCGGCTCTGCCCTGCACAGGTCGAGCCTCGCGGTCGATACTCACTCTCTATTTTACACTGACCGGTCGACATCTATGGAATTCGGTCGACACTTTGCACCCAGAAACTTTAACAAAATTTCACAAAACAACACGAATTTTGACTAAACGTTTAAAAAACATAAATCCACTTCTCGACTCAATTTACAAACCTGTTACGCACGCCATATTACTCAACTTAATTTCAAATATCACTTTTACATCAAAATGACTAAGTACGACTCAAAATACCTCACTACCCGTACTTACACCCGCCATAGTCAAAACGCCTCAACAGCTAGCCCAGTCGTCCCACGAGCATTCTACTCCAACTGTCTCCTAGTCCTAGGCATGCTCGAGATACTCACTAGCTGCTGCGTCGTCACCTACATCAAAGAACTCAACTATTAGCTTAATGCTAAGTAAGCAATGCATACAAACTTAAATACTGAAAAACATTCACATCCTAACATATGTAGTTTCTACAGTTTCGTTTCTACTTTTGTTTTCGTCTTTTTTTTATATTTTCTTTATCTTCTTACTACTGGTTTCTTCTTTACGTGATAGATCGAGATGACACACTTCACAGTCCACCTCACTGGACAAGGTCAAACTCGATCTAGTAAAGTGGCACACCTCGCGGCCCACCTCACTGGACAAGGTCATAGCGTAAAGCGGAGGAAGAGTGATACACCTCCCGGTCCACCTTACTGGACAAGACCACTCAACCTCACCTTTATTATCTTCTTACGTAACTTCTCATTTCGTTCGTCTTATCACATCCTATTGTTTCACTTCGTAAAAACATGAAAATTCATTTTTATTTCATTACGTAGTTTAAAACCATGATGCATATTACAAAACGTAACATAAAGTAAACCTGTAATGCAACCTACTGAACTGTGATGTAGGCCCGAAGACAAAACTTCTACTACACTACTTACCTGGCGTCCTTAGCACTCGTAATCCAAATCTCGCACGCTAACTGGAAAATCTATAAAACCACACATATATTAGCTCTACTTTCCATTAACTCCGTAAAATTTTAAAGGAATCAACCACTCAATCCTCACTCAGTCCACCGAAATTATAACTAATGCTTCGGGTGTTACAATATAATTTTGTAATACGAAATTCTGAAAAATCAAATTAACTGATATTTTTTTCTTTTTTTTTCTTTCGGGTGTTACAATATAATTTTGTGTATTAGGTCCTAAGTGACTGCTTGAAACCATAGAAGGCCTTCTTGAGGAAACAAACTGCAGAGGGATGAGTGGGATCCACAAAGCCTGATGGTTGCTGCATAAAAATAGTGTCTGTGAGATCACCATTAAAAAAGACATTACTGATGTCAAGTTGCCGAACTCCCAACCAAAAGAAATAGTCAATGTTAGAGTAGTGCGAATAGTGGTGTGTTTGACGACGGGGCTGAAAGTTTCGTGATAGTCGATACCCTCTGTTTGATCATATCCTTTTGCTAATAATCGAGCCTTGTAGCGGTTAACGGAGCCATAAAATCTAACTTGAGATTGAAAACCCATTTGCAGCCAATAACTTTAGCACATTGAGGTAAGGAAACAAGTTTCCCTGCATTGTTCATGGGAAGTGCTGAGATTTCATCATGCATAATGGCCATCCAAAGAGAACATTTTGAAGCTTGGAGAAATATTATGGGTACGATAGGTGATTCAGCAGATAGAGCCTTTGGTTTGAAAATACTAGCCGTGGACCGAGTTTGCATACAGTGATCATTTTCTGTAATTATAAGTCTGCTCACATTTGTATTGTATTCAGGTAGAGGAGGAGATGAGGGATTTTGAGCATAAGTTGGGGTGGGAGGTATAGAGGAAGGAAGGCTGTTTGTGTGGGGAGGGTTAAAAGATGGTACTGGTGGAGAGACAATGGGAAAAGAAAAGAGAGGTTGTGATGGGATTGAAGGTGAAATAAACAAGAAGGGAAAAATAGATTCATCAAAGATGACGTGTCAAGAAATGTAAATTTTGTGCGATAATGGTCTCGATAATAATAGTCTTTATGTTGAGAGCTATAGTCTAAGAATACACATGGAACAGAACGAGCCTATAATTTATGGTGGTTGAAAGGACAGAGAAGAGGAAAACATAAGCAGCCAAAAACACAAAAATTGACGTATGTAGGAATAGAATGAAATAAGCATTTGAAAGGAGATTTATTTTTTAATACCGAGGTAGGTAAGAGATTTATTAAGATAGTATCAGTGGCGAAAACATAAGGTTAATACTTTTTAGGTACAAAGGATTGAAAGAGAAGAGCAAGTCTGGTTTCGACAACGTGACTATTTTTGTGCTCAGCACGACCATTCTGATTAGGAGTGTATGGACAGGAGACACGATGATGAATTCCGAGGGATTTAAAAACGGAAGAGAGAGATTGAAATTCACCCCCACTTTTAGATTGAACAGATTTGATTTGTTTACTAAATTGAGTTTGGACAAGATTATGGAATTGGACGAAAGTATTGTGGACTTCACTCTTTAAATTTATACAGTAAAACCAAGTGAAAATGGTACAATCATCAATAAACAAGACAAAATAGCGAGCACCAATGGTAGAATTAACATGGGACGATCCCCAAATATCTGTATTTACAAGATCAAAAGGAGACATAACATGTGAATTTGAAATTGTGAAAGGTACCTGATGATACTTGCTCATTTGACACGATATACATAACTTAGGCAACTGAATTCTAGAGCAAGGAATATTACATGACAGCAAATTATTTTTCAAAACAGAGAATGGTAGATAACCGAGCCGATGATGCCAGAGCTGAGAGATGCTATTTGATGAAGAACCAGAAGCTGACGACAAGGCACCAAGGACATAGTTGGAGGAGTAGATGAGGTTTGGTACAAGCCATTACAGAGGGAACCTCAGAGAATAACTCGGTGAAAGCATCGATCCTTCACAAAAAATATTGAGAATGAAATTCAACAAAGACAGAATTTTCACGATCTAATTGATTTACATTGAGTAGATTATGAGCAAGCGATGGAGTATGAAAGACATTGTTAGAAAATAGAGAGCGGTTGATAGCTGGAATAACAACCGAACCAGAATTAAGGATAGGAGGAGGCGTACTATTAGCAGTGAGGACTTGACTAGAACCGTTGTAAGGCGTAGAATGGTGTAGCAGTGACGATTGAGGAGTAAAGTGATGGGTTGCTCCAGTGTTTAGAGTCCACGCCACAGTTGGCGTAGAAGTGGCCGGAAAGGGAAAGAGGCAGGCCATATTAGCCTGAGCAATGGAGGGGAAGGCACTGAAGCTGTTGGCATGTTGGGTTGGGGCAGGAAGTTAAGGCTTGAAGGAGCTGTCGAGACGGTGATAGCATAACGTGGCCGTGTAGCCCATTTTATGGCAAATCTGGTAACGAGGCCTGTAGTTGTTCTTGGCGGGCTGGTTGCTAGGCTGTGGTTGAGTTACTGTTTGGCCCGAATGTATTTCCTTAGGCGAATCCATGTGCGGAACCGAAGGCATTTTCTAGACAAAACCCAACTGAAGGCAGCATTAGAGAAGACCAAAAGTGAGTACTTTGAAATGGCCGTGGAAGGCGAGAGAACGACCAAACTGCAGCATTGGCTTGAAGGGAAGGTGGATGCAAAAGCAAAGAAGCGGCGTTCTGATTTTCCAAACGAAAGTCGAAACTTTGTAGAAGGCTGTGGATTTTTTCAAGTGATGGTTGGTATGGCCAATTTGTGATGGAAGTGACGAACGGATTGTATTCACTGTCGAGACCACTGACGATGTAAAGAACATGGTCACGGTAGGAGACTGGTTCTCCAATAGCAGAGAGAGTATTGCACAAGGCAGTGATTTGCTGGATATACACTTCGGCAGACATACCGTCTTTAGAAAGGGAATGGAGTTGGTTGGGGAGATTAGAAATTTTGGCTAGAGAGGATGATGCTAACATCCGGTCGAGAGCATTCCAGATCTCATAGGCAGTGGTATAGTGAACAATCTGTGGGTGAAGATTGTTAGAAAGGGAAGAAAAAATTCAACTCATTATCAATCGGTTGTATCTCTGCTAGATGGTGAAATAAGGGTTAAGCTGAAGAGAGATGGAATTGAGAAACTGCGTTGGGATTCGATGAAAGCCATCCAGAATAGGCACGATTCCACTGGTGATAACAACGTTTAAGATTTGTGCTTTCCAAACTAGATAGTTGGTCGTGTCGAGGTTTATGGTAATTATGTGGTTTAAAGAAGGGAAGGGAGGGAGGTAAGCAGAGGAAGGGTGGGTTTAAGGGGAGGACGAGATCGTGGAGCTTGTCGAAGCCATTTTAGCTCTGATACCAAGTTGAAAAATTGAAACGCTAAAGAAGGAATAGAGAAGCAGAGGAGATCGAGAATAGAAAGAAGAGATAAGATGATGAACAATAACTTATCTTCTCTTCAGTATTAAACTAAAAGTGTATTACAAAATGTTTTGAAAGAAAATAGGGTTTATTTCACCCAAACCACTAAACTATCCATTTTATATTAAAAACCATCAATGCATACTATTCAGCACCAAAACCATCCAACTATCTGAATTAGGCAAAAAAATCACTACCGGTCGACAGGTGTGGACAGACTGGTCGACTGGTCTATCTGGTGCCACGTGACACTAGCCAGAAATGGACCGGTTGATCGGTCTCCGTCGTGAGTCATGGCGTCGGGTGATGCAGTGACCAGTTGACCAGTCTCGCTCGGGCAACATGCATGATGTCATTCTGGCGTCATGCACGATGCTCAGACCGGTTGACTAGTCTTGTGACTACTTAGTCCCTATAAATTGTGGCCTCCTCTCCCTCAAAATCACAATTTAATTTTCGACTTTCGACTTCACTCGATTATTTTGTCCTTCCAGCGATATTTTTCGTAGTTGACGAACAAGATGTTATTTTTTTAATTTCTTTTATTATGCAATTAATATAATTTTATTTTATAATATTTTTAATGTAATTAGAATATTTTTTTTGTTTTTATCTTTTAGAGAAATATTTTTGTTATATATTTTTTTGTTGTATATTTTAATTAAAAATGTAAGAGTAGTGATATTATTACTGAATATATTCATAATCTTATTTTTTGTACTGCTTATTTAGTGGTGTAATTATACTGTGTAAGTAAGTTCTGTATAAGGAGACTGTAATTTAAATAGTCTGTTTGTGACTTTCTGGTTTTTCTTGATAACTTACTTGTAAAAGTAATTTTATTTAAGGAGATTTTTCAGTACAATATTTCTTGAGAATTAGTCTGATCAGTACTTTACATAGTTTACAGTAGCGCCACAATTATCATAGAATAATTTTATTTCTAATTAATTTTCTAATTTCTAATAACAGTATCAGGCCACGACATTATTTTGGAATGAAGAATGTCAAAAGAAGTATGAGTAGGATTTGGTCAAACGAGATATTATTTATTGGAAAGATGTCAACTTTAGAGTTTGTGAGTTGTTAGGGGTGAAAAGGATGTTCGACATCATAGGCTTACACAGAGTATATTCATTAAGAGCGATAGTTGCGATAGAATAGTTTGTTTGTTCTATGCGAACTTTACAACATCCAAAAGATATGGAGTTTGGAAACGCCTGAGCACATACATCCTTGGTACGGAGCTTATTATATGTCCAAAGACGATAAATGCAGTGTTGGGGATTTATCATGGAAGGGGCAGAACAATATTACAATGCTGCCTTAGATTGTCATTTTTTTCGAATGCCTGAGGGAGTAGAGTCAATTTGTAGTAGTTTTCATTGATGATATTCTGATATACTCAAAGACTCATGACGAACATATTGAGCACTTAAAATTTGCTTTACAGATATTGCGCGAGCATTCCGTTATATGCAAAACAAGAAAAGTATAATTTTTGGATGACTGATTGATGACCCTAGTTAAGATTAACTATAATAATCATAATTAGAATAATTAAATATGATTAGAAGTTATATAAAATAGTTTCTATGATAAAGTGAATGATTGCTTATTGTAACACGTGTGCGTGCAATTTAATAACAAATACTATGATTCTTGGATAATTATGAAGATTTATAGTGTAAGAGTAGACACCAAAAGAAAGAGAATGATATTTCAATAAAAGATTATGGTTTTATGGAATAAAAGTTATTCAATTTTAAAATTGGTTAATCTATATTAGTTTTAACATTGCTCTATTTTGGTAAATCACTATAAATTGGAGAGTGAGAATTTAGAGAAAGTCATTGAAGGAAAATTATTTCTAACATCGTGAAGTATGTCACCGTGTAATAAAATGGACAACCAATAAGCTTCTGTCTCGTGTCACTATTGGATTAGTGACTAATATGTAAGTAACAGAAAATTAAATTCAACTAATTATGAATAATTAAGTTAATATTTGTGATTAGCTTAGAAATAATCTAAACTAATTAGTATAAGCTAAGTATGATTAATGGATAATATATCATGGTATTTTTGTAATAATTTATGCAATGAGGAGTAAAATGATAAATTACTATTTAAATAAACAAATGTTATTAAAAATTATATAAATTGCTGCCAGAAGCAACAAGGAGGAGAAACAATAAGGAAAAAGAGAGAAAAGAGGGAGGATAGAGATAAAGAAAAAAGGAGGGAAAGTGCAAAAGCTTGATGATCCATAGAGTTATGACGAAAACCTCCAACACAAAAAGTGCTCCTATCATCAAGAGGAACGTTTTGGTATAAAAAACTTGAAGCGAAACCGAGATTTTAGGGTAAGTTGCTCTTTACTCTATTAATTTATGAATATATATGAAAAACTCATTGAATTCATAATAGTTCATGAATTAATTGGTATAGAAATATTAATGTTAGTTTAATTGACATATTATGATTTTTGTAATAATTGAAAATTAGAAACTTGGACTGAAATTGAATGGAAATCGAATTGAAGAGGGAAACTGGGTTAGGAGCAGATGACCACTTTCAAAGAGCAGGCATCTGGGACAAATGAAATATGAGTGACCATAATGGAAATATGGGTGGTTGAGTTTTGAAAACTTGCATTTGTTTCTAATGATACAACACGCAATGATAGAAAATGAATAAAATAATAAGATGTAAATAAAGATATTTATATACATGATACAATATCATTGAAGTTGGAGAGTAAGATTCCATAAGAAGTTTAAAATGTATAATTAAAATGTAATTTTAAGTGCTTAAAGGGTCGGGTCTTCTCTAGTTTTAGAACATCATTATAGGGTGTCTAGATAGTTGCATAACTTTTATTATGCATCATTTTGCTTGTTCATTTAACATGCATTATTAGTATTTATATGCATTCAATGTATGCAGAGTTAAAATGTTTAAACTATGCATCACGAACTATTTATATGTGTGAATAATATTATAAGAGGTATGATTAGTCATACTTAAACCCAATATCTTGCCGGCTATATATTGTGTGACGTATGTAAAATCATAAAACAAAAAGAGAGTGACTGTGAGTCCCCATTGGGTTGCAAATCTCTAGTCTTCCGAAAGTATATAGTGACATGCATGTATTACTGTGAAATAGTCCATAAGATGTACGTATATGTGAGGTTTTACACATTGGGATGATTAATCATGCATATTGATATTCACATAATATGTTAATATGATACTTGATAAATATGAGATCAAATAAATAATATGGTACACACACACTTACATTAATTTACTTATCATGTTACAAGTGGTGTGTGATAGTTGCATTTCATAGTCATTACATATAATTGAGTAAAAGATGGGAAATTGGTGAGTTTAAACATCTAGACAATGATTTACATATAATGTGTAGGCATATTCACATATGCATTGTGCATTCCTGTACGTAGAAAAATATGGTAAATATGGCATTCAGTGAGACATAAATTAGAAATGGCTTGAGGATTTTGTAAAAAGTATGAATTTAAACATGAATAGAATATGTCTAGGTAGTTTGGACAAATATAAACCATGGAATTAGAGGTAGATAGTAAATGATACTCATATTGCTTAAAACTATATTTAGAGATAAAAATTAGGCACATGAAATGAGTTGTGCAGAAATAGAGTAATGAGAATCAAATGGAAATGAGATGGATAATTATCTTGTGAATGAGGAATTAGATGCAGAGTGAAGATTGCACATGAAACTAAGAGGTGCATAAAAATTAATTGCACAGAATGATAAAGTGATTTAATATGTTATGATTATCTAAATTGTATATCTAAGCATTCATATATATGCACGATACACTTCTTACATAAATAGATGTGACAACTAATAAACATTAATAAGACATATTTAGAACTTATGATTAACACTTAAAACTTGAGTGTTGAGACTATAGTAATTGATCAGAGTAAGGATAAAGTGAGGGTTATGAGGACTAATCATGTAGGGCGAGATATATGATTAGACAACACATTAAAATTTTGACATTAAATAAAATGCCTTATTGGTATGGGTGCACGTGAGTACTAACCAATATACAATTGATTATGTGAATAAAGAATAATTATAGGATAAATAATAAATCTTATAACAACTTGAGAAAGAAGATAATAAAATATCAATAATACATTTTTTAACTGAACTATAAGGTTAAGAAAAATACAACTTTAGTTGTCAAATATTAATATATATGTTTGTATATAGTTAGAGTAAGATTAACTTACTAGGATTTATAAAAGTTCATTAGGTGAACCTTCCCTATTTTCATATTTGGACTCGGAAGCTCCGCAGATTAAGGCAAAAGTAGGGTACAATAGTTTGATGAGTTTAGCACAACATAAAAGTAGAGTTATTTAGTTACGTTTTGTATAGAATTCATGAAAGTATGACCCATGTATGTAAATTAAATTTGGATATTTTGTATCTAATGACACTTGTATGTGTAACTGTAGGTTGAATTTAATTATTATCGTGACCCAACTACATATAATTATTTTTTATTCTGCTGCATTGATAGTTTGTCTAACATTCTCACGTTGGGAGTTTGAGTAATTAGAGCGCGGGTCCTAACAACTGAAGTAAAAGTTTTAGGTCATCTTGTTTCTCAAGATGGTATATTAGTGGATCCGGCCAAGATCTAAGTTGTGTTGGATTGGAATCACCTAAAAACGTTACTGAGGTAAGAAGTTTCTTGAGTTTCATAGGTTATTATGGACGATTCGTAGAAATTTTTTTTCCTTTTGCAATGTCGTTGCGTCAGTTGACAAGGAAATATGTTAAATTTATTTGGGATGTCAAATATCAAATGGCCCTTGATGAGCTTAAGTAGAGATTCACTACTGCCCTAATTTTAATAATACCCGATGAAAGTCGCCGCATGAGGAATTGGTTTGGGTTGTGTTCTAATGCAGTAAAATATAGTAATAGGCATCTCGACAATTGAAGACTCATGAACATAATTACCTTATTCCTGATTTAGAGTTGGTTGCTATTATATTTGCTCTAAAAATTAAGTTATTTATATGGTGCTAAATATGAGATACTTTCATATCATAAGAGTTTGAATATTACACAGCGAGATTTGGATCTCCCTCAACACCGATGGATTCAATATATGGGAGAATACGACTTCTCCTTGGAGTATTACTTTGGAAAGACTAATGTTGTTGTTGATGCATTAAGTTGTCATTCTCAAGGTTCGCTTTCTTGCCTAGTATTAGAAGATTGGAAAAGGTATTTAATGATTGGAGACTTTGAACTACAGTATCATGTGGATAATTAGTCAGTTTTGATAGTGACTTCCGACACTTTTGCAATATGTTAAAGATATACAAAAATTTGATGATGAATTCAAAGATAAATTTGAGAAACTTCGTACTGGTGAGCAATTTGACAGTTGGATGATCGGCTCATATGGTTCTATATTTTTCAAAAGTCGAGTTGTTGTACCTTGTACTTCAAAATTGAGGCAAACAATTTAGCAGAAAATCATAAATTCAGATTTGCTATTCATCTGGTAGTACAAAAATGTATTATGTTTTGAAACATCAATTTTGGTGGGTTTGAATGAAACAATATGTAATAGAGTATGTGTTGAAATATTTAATTTGTCAACAAATTAAAGCAAAGTATCAGTGATCGGTTGGATTATTGCAGCCTTTATTTATCCCATAGTGGAAACGGTATTTCATTAGGTTGCAAAGAACCGTGCAAATATTTGATGCAAATTGTGTAATAATTGATAGATCGACAAAATCTACACATTTTATTCCAGTCAGAATAGATTTATCTTTAAGAATGCTGAGTAGGTTATATCAGATAGAAATTCGCGATTTACTTCAAAATTTTGGAGAGTCCTTCAGACAGCTATGGGCACTAAATTATATTTGAGTACAACACATAATTCTCAAATAGATGGTTAGTCTGAGTGTATCATTCAATGGATTTTGAAGTATATTGAATATAATACGATAATATTATAATGTGTAGAGACATTAGAGATAATTTATTAATTTGTGATAGTCAAAATAGTAAATTACCCACTTAGGTTAAATAAAGGGTTATGGTTCTCAATTCACAATCGAACATTTTGCCTCTTTGGAACCGCCATCATTCTAGAGAGCATTTGAGAAGGCGATTGTTGAATTCGAAAGATCCACGCATCCGATTTATGGTATTTTGCATTTAGACGATGGATTCGGGTACGTTTTTCTCGTTTTAATGATTTCCTTGTAGAATCTAATGTATCGATTTGGGAATTGGATTTTTGTTTATTTTAGGATTCAATAATTTTAATTGAATCCAACAATTGGTGCAGAGCTGATCACGTTAGATTACGAATAATCAAATTTTGACTTCAAATCGAATTAAGCATCAATTTTTTAATTTTTGAAATTTTTTTATGCATCTAATTCTGCTAGAATACATGTTTTGAGACCTTAAAAATTGATTTTTTGTAATGCACGTTGAGGATTATTGCCCGATCTATCTTTAGTTTTGATAAATTGGATAATTTTGGTGTGAAAATCCACCAGAATTGATGAGATTCTGACAATTTTTGTTGCTGGCTCGCAACCTCTCTCTGGCGATTCGATCTGATTGGGTTAGGTTTGGTCCAAATCGAACCAAACCATTTGGATTAGGTCCCACTCAGACCAAACCAACTCGGTTTGGTTATGGTTCGGACCAGTTCTTTGGTTGATTCGACCCAGATCGGTTTGATTTGGTCTGAACTGGTTCGGTTCGGTTTGGTCAATCTAGATCGATTCAACTAGACCAGACCAGCCCGATCCGGTTCAATTGAATCGGCAAAAAAAAAAAAAAAAAAAAAGACCTGTCCATTTGGTCAAATGGGCCATGGTTCACTTTGGTTCGGCTGTTTTGTGTCTTTTTTAATAATTGTTTCTAGACAATTTAGGGCTCGGTTAGCCCTGATTCACCTTTTTTTTCTCGATTTTGGTGAATTTGAACTTTCTACTCTAGGTTGGTTGATCATTTAGTTTTCTGATTGACTACTATGATTACCTAACTATTGAATATGTATGTACATGTTTTTAACTCATTTTTAGTGCAATTTGATGAAGTGTTACATTGTAAAATATGATGGTTGGGTAACATGCTATAAAATTAGCCACTCTTGCTTTAATTATCTTGTTTTATATGTTAGATATGAGACATGACATTGTACGAATATCGACCGACCCAAAGAAAGGTAGACGTTTGTACAGTTGCATGAATTGTTAGCAGTATTAAAACATGTGACAATTATTAGGATGCAATGTGACCATTGAATTTGTCCAAAGATAAATTTATTGTTTGACAGGTCTTGTTGTTTATGTTTATATACTGGACCAAGTCACCAATTACAAGTTAACACTTTTACCCAAAGACTAAGTGTTAATGTTGTACCGGTTTCTTGTTGATAGATGCACTATATTTTGAGTTATATTATTGTCCTATATATGCATATTATATTGTGAGCTAATGTTGTTTCATTTTCTTTGTTGTTACAATTAACATCTCAAAGTATAATGGTTAACGTTAATGCAGTTTCTATGTTCAACAAGACCAACTATAAAGTATGGATAGAGAAAGTTATGATTGTTATCGGGTGCATGGATCTAGACATTGCACTTAGGGTTGCACGCTTCCCACCTCTTTTAGCATCAAGTATCATTGATAATAAAAGGGAGCTGAAAAAGTGAGAGCATTCAAATCGTGTAACTCTCATGATCATGAAGCGTACAATTACAGAAGCATTTCGGGACAACATGTTAGAAGACATTGATGTTAAAACATTCCTCGAACAACTTGAGAAACATTTTAAGAAAAACGAGAAGGTTGAGACAAGCACGCTTTTAGCTAAGGGGGTCTCACTCAAGTATAATGAAAATGGTAATATCAAGGATTACATAATGAAAATGTCTCATCTTGCTTTAAAACTCAAGGAACTTAAGTTAGAGCTGTCTGAAGACATGCTTGTTCACTTAGTCATGATTTCTCTTCCTTTTCAATTTGAGCACTTTAAGATTAATTATAACTACCAAAAGGATAAGTGTACACTTAATGAACTAATATATCATTGTGTTCAAGAGGAAGAGAGGATAAAGCATGATTGGACAAAAAATGCTCATCTGGCGTCATCTTCCAAGGACAAAGGAAAGAAAAAAAAGAAGGAAGATGTTGGTGTTCCTTCTAAGTCGAAACAAATGAAGTCTAAGGGTTTCAATTGTTTTTTCTGTAATGGAGAAGAGCACCAAAAGAAAAATTGTGCCAAGTATCACGCATGACGCGTGAAGAAATGTACACTTCTCAACCTTGTTTGTTTTAAGGTTAATTTGGTTTCTGAATCTAGACATACGTGGTGGTTAGATTCGGGTGTTACCACTCACATTAGTATGTTTATGTAGGGTTGTCTGAGTTGTCGAAAGGTAAATGATACTGAAAGATTCGTCTTTGTGGGCGATGACAAATCAGTTGAAATTGAAGCTATCAAAGATTTTAGATTGTTACTAAAATCTAAATAATTTTTGAATTTGAATTATACTTTTGTTGTAACGTCTTTTAGACGGAATTTAATTTTTATTTCTGCATTGGACAAATCTGGTTATTCTTGTTCGTTTGGAAATAGAAAATTCAATTTATCATTAAATTCAAATATAATAGGATCTCGATTTTTATCTGTTTATTACAATTTATATATGCTTGAAACTATAACTTGATTTAATGAAACCTTGCATATTGTTTCAAGATGTACAAAATGTAAATTAACTTATAATGATTCAGCTTTGTTATAGCACAAGCGCTTATGTCACATCTCTCAAAAAAGAGTTGAAAAGATTGTGTCAGACGAGATTTTGAGTCCTATACTGACTTCAAGATTTGTGTTAGTGTATTAAAGGAAAACAAATGAGTGTAAGGAGATTTGAAGCTAACCGAGCTTCGGAAGTACTTAAATTGATACATACGGATATTTGTGGACCTTTTCCTATGGTATCTTGGAATGATCAAACATTATTTTATATCATTCATTACGATTACTCGTGTTATAGCTACCTATATCTCTATCACGACCCGAAAACCTACCCGATTCCCGGTTCGCACACTTCTACTACTCACTCACTACACTCGAAAAGTTAGAATAAAATTTAAAATTTTTGTTTCTCGACTTAAAACGACATTTTTGAAAATATTTTGAACAACATCGCAGTGGAAAACTCGATTAAAATAAACTTAACTAAAACTTCCTTTTATAAAACATAAAACAGAGAAATTGGTCGACACCTGTAAACATCGGTCAACATTTGGGTTGTCTCGGATTTTTCATCGGTTGACACTGGCAAACAACGGTCGACACTACGTTCGTCTCTGTCTGCGTAGGTCAAATCCTGTGGTCGACACTTCTACATTTACCTCAGAGAGCGGACAACACCTGCTTTCACAAGTCGACACCTTCGTCCTCTCTGTTTTCTAGCGGTCAAGCCTTGTAGCCGACACTCTACCATCTTTACACTAACCGGTTGATACTTCCACTCACAAGTCGACACCTAATGTGGTTCTATCTCCGTAGGTCGACTCTCAGGATCGACACCTACTGGGTTTGGTCGACCAATGTGCCTATGGTGGACACTTCCTCCCCAAAACTTTAGTAAACCTGAAATTTTCCTCCAACACGACCTATTTCAACTCAACACTAAAATCTACAAAAACCATCCATTTTCGATCAACTCAAAACCGCTATATATATCAAAACTACTACCGAACATTTAAATTCATTTACTATTCAAAATGACTCCGACTCGACCTCTACAGTTATACCTATGAACACCGCATCAAAATTACCTTAATAGTCGGCCGGATCATCCAAGAGCGTACTCTTCTAACTGCCTCCTAATCTTGGGCTCACTCTGAGCACTCATCGGCTATGGCGTCGTCACCTATATCACAAAACTCAACTATTAGCCTAATGCTAAGTAAGTAATGCATAAACTTAAACATTGAAAAACGACCACATCCTAATATATGCAGTCTCTACAGTTTCGTCTCTTTCTTACATCTTCTTTATCTTCTTACTACTGGGTTCTTCTTTACGTGATAGACTAAGGTGACTCACCTCGTGGTTCCCCTCATAGGACGTGGTTCCCCTCATAGAACAGAGCCAACTTCAGTCTAGTAAAGTGACACACCTCGTGATCCTACTTATAGGACGTAGTTCCTCTCATAGGACAATGTCACCACGTAAAGCGGGGGAAAAGTGATACACCTCACGGTCCATCTTTGGGGACAAAACCACTCAACTCTACCTTTTTTATCTTCTTACGTATCTTCTCATTTCATTCGTCTCATCACATCCTACTGTTTTACTTTGTAAAAACATGAAAATTCATTTTCGTCTCGTTTTCCTAATTTAAAACAATGATGCACAACCATGAAAGCATAACATAAAGTAAACGTGCAATGCATCCTACTGAACTGTGATGTACATCCGAAAGCAAAACTCCTACTACATTACTTACTTGGCGTCCTTGTAATAATCCGGAAAAATTTTGGATTTTAAATCTAATTTCTGAAATTTTTAATTTAATCTCGGTTGGAGTTTCAGAAAATATTTTAACGGGTAAATTAAGTCATAGAATTCGGAATTTAATTTTAATGATGGTTTTTTTTTTGAAATTTAAAGTCGGGAGGATGAGAATTTAACGAAGTTACGGACGGTAAAAACACGTGAAGGCATTTTGGTAATTTGATTAATTAAAATAAAAAATAAAAATAAAAACAATATGACAGCCGAATGGCTTCAGGAGGAAGCCATTCGGCTGCTGCTGCTCGTCGACACTCGAGAAGGACGCACCATAGAGAGAGACCGGGAAGGAGGGATTGGCGAGCTCTAATTTTCGACCGACGAACGTGGGCGTGGGAGAAATCGCCGGCGACTAGGTGCTAGGCTGTGTCCTGTCCTCCCTTCGACTGAGTGCACCACGACACCCTCGGTAAGTTTTTCCTTTTCTGCCTTGTTCCGTGTTGTTTCGTTTTGACCGAGCTTAGTGCTCGGCCTCCTTTCGTTGTCGAGGAATTTGGCCGTAATGTTGGATTGTATAATGGGGAAGTGTCGTGAATTGAAGGGAAACTGAAGGGGAGCCTTGTCGGTTTCCCTGTTTTTGCCGAGCTTGGTGCTCGGCCTCCTTTCAATTCCGGTGAGCTTGGCCAAAGTGTATGAGTGAAATGTGCCTAGTTGTGTATGGAAATTATGAAATTTAGATTGAAATCAAGAATCGGACCTCTGTTTTGTGTAGGGGCAGTTTTTGTTTTTGGCTGTTTTAGCCTATCTTCGGTTGATCATTTCAAATTCTATTTTTTGGGTTACATTAGGTTATTAGAGGGACGTGTGGCCGCTGGAATCGTTCGATTCTAATATCCGATGCAAACGTTATGCGCGTCAGAAGTTTATGTCGGATTTTGGTCCGAGTCAAATTAGTGAGCGTTTTTCGTAGAATTGTGACGTGTGATAGTAGCATGGTCGTCTTTGATGCGTAAGACTAATTTTGAGTGAGTTTTGGTTGCGGAAAACAAAAGTTGAAATTTAATAAAAAGGGGCAGATTTGGTTTCACCTAGCTGCGGCTTACCATTTTAAAATCCGTCTTAGTATGTTAAACTAGCTTCCTAAGGGGACGTTTAGCCACTTGAATCGTTCGATTTCATTGACGGACGCAAAAGTTATGCGCGTCCGAACTTTAGGCTGGTTTTCGGACGAACCACATTGGTGACCCGTTTTAACTAGAATTTCATGGATTTGGTTAAGGAATGTCATTTTAAATTATTTGGTGAGTTTTGAAATAAAGACTGATGAGTGATTTTTGTGTTTTAGGTTGAGGCATTTTTTTTGGCGAATCTGTGCGTCGAGTGAGCTTAGGACGCCAGGTAAGTAGTGCATGCATATGTTTTGCCCAAGTGAGCCTACACCGTAGTACTTTAGGATTTATGTCATTAATTGTGGTGTGCGTGTGTATTGTTTGACATGCATCATTTTTTTAACAAAAAAAGGGGAACGAAAATGATTTTGAGCATACTGTGAGTAAGTGGTGAGACGCGTGGTGGTGATACCGCGGATCCTACTAGTATGTGGCCTGGTACGTAACCAATCGCAGATTTTGCTCGAGGAGTGGGCCGGCTAGGCCGTCACGTGGCATGTATATGTTGGCGGTGATGATGATGGGCAGTGGTACCGCGGATCCTACTAGTGTGTGGGCCGGTGCAACACCAGTCCCGGATTCCGCCCGAGGAGTGGGCCGACTGGACTGTCGCGAAACGTGTGTGTGGCAACTGTGGCCCCATGCTGGGGAGGCTGGGACGGGGGCGACGTGTCAGGGGGTAGTATGGCGCGAGGTACATCCTCACCCTGATGTGGTTGCTGTGTGGTGATGCGTGTGTGTAGCTTGTGGGCCTCGTTGTTGGGGAGTCCGGATGGTGGCGACGTGTCAGGGTGTAGGGTGGCGTTAGGTTCCTTCTTACCTTGGTGCGGCTACACTACGCGTCACAGATATGACAACATGAGTGTGAGTGTAGAGACTGCATGTGATAGAATTGCATTGACGGCTTTTACTTTTAATTGTACTACTTACTGAGCGATAGACTTATGCTGTGTGTTCTATGGTGTAGGTGCTGACGATTTTGCTGGTGAGCCTCAAGAGCCTAGTCCTGAGGCATAGGACGGTTGGTGGTGTGTGACCGAGGCACCGGATAGCGGATTTTGTTAGGGCGACCCGATCCATAGAGATGGTAGGTGATGACTTGATTCTTTTGTGGGTATTTTTCTTTTGCCGTGTTGAGGTACATCTGATGAGATGAGTTGTATAGGCGTTGGTTGTATAGGTGTTTATAGAGTGCATGTGATTTTGGTGACGTAAGCGTATACTTTATATGTAGGAGCTTGGAAATGCTCTGTATTGTGGATTTTATTCATTTATAGTTGATGGATTTGGTTGTCTTAAATTTCGATTTGGTTATGGAGTTTTCTCTGAATGGTTGATGGATAGATATTTCTAGTTTTCTAGTGAACTGTGTGCAAAGTTTTAATTTTTGGGATAGGCAGTTTTTAGGCGTTACTCTGCCAAAATTTCGGGAGAGGGGTTGGGAGTCGAAAGGATATGGAATAGGTCGTGATGAGTACAATGGGTGCTAGTGAAGTGTAGATGAGCAAGTGAGCGGCTTGATCGCAGGTGCGCAGTGCACGCGGCCCTGCGGGTGCTCACGGGTCGTGCGGCGCCGGGTGAGGGCGTGCGTGCAAACGTGCTGTACGGAGGCAGGGTGTGTGGGGCACGCGGTGCTGTGAGCGTGCGTGTGACGCGGTGATGTTGAGTTGGCACGAGCGGCACCGCGAGGGTGCGCGTGGGGCATCGAAGTGGGACGTGAGTGTGCGGCACCGATTTTGTGTAGTTCGAGGGGGATGTTGGACTCTTTCCTAGGATTTTGAGTCTTGTCGTTTTATCTTAAAACTATTTTAAATTTGTTTTATTTTCTGCTGCGTATTTTTATATCGAGGATTTCGTGTTCCCTCTTCGGGACACGGGTTATTTTCGAATCAAATCAAAAATTTTTCATACTCACAAGTGTTCTTTTGAAGATGATTTGAAAACGAAAGTACAATTAAACTGAGTGAGTTGTGTTAAGTTTTAATGTGTCATAGTCTGTAGACGTACTGTAGCGCACCGGGAACGTGGGGTTTTCTCGGGGTGTTATAGTCCTAGCTACTGCCGTGCCCGTTTCTATCACCTCCTCGGCTCAACCTATCACATGACCAATTCACATTAAAAATTCATCTCACCACTCATTCTATGTATTAAAGCTATGACTACTAATTCACTCCACTAAAACTAAACTAAAATAGCTCACTAACCCAATTTTCGAGCAAAATCAATCTAACTTCCAACGCGTATAACTTTTGTGTTGGTTGTTGGAATCACTCGATTCCAGAGACTAAATGCTCCACTCATAACCTAGTTTAACACACCAAGATAGAATTTAAATCAATGAACCGTAGCTATGTTAAAACTCACAAAACAGAATCGGGTTTCACACTAAAACGCCTAAAATTTTCATTCTCGTTTTCTCAACAAAACTCACTCAATTTCTCACTAATCTATAACACTATAACCTATTAAGCATAATCTAATTGCCGCTGGAGATTTCGAATTCAGAAAACTCCAAGTTACAGCCCGATCCTCTCGGTACTCCTAAAAATTCATAGCTCATCACCCTCAGCCAGCACACCATTACTTCTACCTCCTAGTCATCCCTAGAAACCGAGCTCAATCAATCAAAAATTTGAAAACCACCAAGCACTCACACTTAAATGACAGAAACCGAAACAAGGGTTTACCATCGGTTCCCAGCACGGAAAGGGCCGGACCGACTCCTCGTCCCAGCTCATCGGAGTTCCCTGCTCATTCGCCTTTATCTGAATCCCTCTTGGGTAAAGCACTAAAGACAACAGCTGATATCCTTAACAGAGTACCTACTAAAACAACAGCTAACAAAATCTCATACGAGTGTTGGACGGGCCGAAAACCCGTTCTATAACATTTACACGTGTGAGAGTGTCTAGTTGAGGCAAAGCCTTATAGGCCCAGTGAAAAGAAACTGGATTCAAGGATTGTTAGTTGTTATTTTGTAGGGTATCCTGAACGGTCAAGGGGGTATAAATTTTATGATCTCACTGTAAAGACATTTTTTGAAATGGAAAATGCCTGGTTTTTTGAGGATGTAGAATTTGTGAGGGGAGATAAGGAAGATACTGTCTTTAAAGAGGAAGTCGTTCTTCTACCTTTGGTTTTTCTTAATTTCGATTAAGTGGATAATGAAAAAGACAATATTGAATCACTTCCTGAACAGGTTTAGAAAGTCATTCCCGAGTAACAAACTCAATAGCCTCTAGAAATTATGGCATTACAGAGGTCCACTAGAGAGAGAATGAGTACGATTTTGGATGATTACATTGTATTATGACAAGAGGAACTCGGTGAGGTGGAAGATGACCCTGTCACTTTCATCGAAGCCATTAAGAATTCTGATTATCAAAAGTAGACTGATGCCATGAATGAGGAGTTAAATTCCATGAAGGACAATGACGTTTGGGATCTCATCTCGTTACCTGCAAGTTAAAAACTCTTCGGTTATAAATAAATTTTAAAATCCAAAAGAGACTAAAAAGGAAACATTGAGAGATTCAAAGCATGTCTTTTTACTAAGAGTTTTACTCAAAGAGAAGGCATCGACTATAAGGAAATTTTTTCTCCTGTATCAATGAAAGATTCATTTAGAACTATAATGGCACTTGTAGATCCTTTTGATTTAGAGGTACATCATATGGATATAAACACGACGTTTCTCAATGGTGACATTAATGAAACAATCAATATGGTGCAACCTGAATTTTTTGATTCGGATAAATCAAAGGACTTAGTTTGCAAATTAAAGAAATCCATCTACGGGCTTAAACAAACTTCCCGTATATGGTATTACAAATTTCATCAAGCGATCATCTCATATAGTTTTGATGCGAATAAAGTTGATGATTGTTTATACCACAAATTTAGTGGGAATAACATTATGTTTCTGGTTTATATGTCAATGACATATTAATAACATGCAATGATACAGGCTTGTTGCACGACACAAAGAAATTTTTTTCAAATAAATTTAAAATGAAAGATCTTTTTAACGTTTCTTTTGTATTAGGAATCCAGATATACCGAGATCGTTATCGAGGTATACATGGATTTCACAAAAGAGCTATATCGAGAAGGTTTTGAAAAGATTTGGCATGCAAGAATGCAAACCAAGAGATACCCCTGTTGCCAAAGAAGACAAAATATATAAAAATCAATGCCCCTCAAATGACTTTGAAGTTAAAGAATGCAAAAGGTTCCTTATGCTTCGACTGTAGGAAGCTTAATGTATGCTCAAGTATGCATGCGGTCAAATATTGCGAACATAGTTCACATGATAGGTAGATACTTGAACAATCCTAGATTACATTATTGGAAGGCTGTAAAAAAGGTACTCAGATAGTTACATAGAACCAAAGAATACATGCTCACATACAAGAAATCATATCAGCTCGATTTAGATTGGCGAAAAATTTTTTTCACTGCATATCATTTTATTTCTATAATGACATGTGAACTACTGACACCTTCGGTTTCTACTGTAACACCAGAGTCTACTTTTATTGCAGTTAAATGTGCATATGTTGAACGCCGAGGAAGACTTGCACTCGACCTCGTGTAGATACTCATTTGTATGAATAATTAGAACAACGTCATTACGAGAAATCAGCGACGAGATGACGAAATACTAGAAGACTTTAAAAATTTCAACGTCGAAGACTACATTTTTATTTAAATTTGAATATATTGTAATTTGAATTTTAAAGTATTTTTTTATCTTGTAAGTTTTTTGACATTTTACATATTATTAACAATTAGATAGGTATCAACCTAGTTGAAATGTATTTAACTTGTAGTGATTCAAGTGTTAAATTTATAGTGAATGTTATATTTTTTTTATGTACTTGTTTCAAATAATTTCTTTTGTAATTATATGTTAATTTTATATTAATTAAAAATTTTATTATTTAGACCACTAACTATTTTATTTTAACATTACAATAATAAATATTTATTATAGTTTGAATATCTAAAATTTTAAATAAAAATATAATATAAGCTCGTCTCGTTGGGTTGGCTCGGCTCGGCTTATTAGGCTCGTAGCTCACAAGTGGGCTCGGCTTAGATCACTTTTTTTACGTCCTCATGTCTTTGGGGTCAACTCATTAGGCTCGGCTCTTTAAGCTCAAAAGGCTCGTTAGATTTAGTTCATTAGGTTCGACAGTCTCGGTGAGCAGAATCTTTCTAAGTTCGACTCGACTAGTTTAACATCTCTAATTAAGTGGTCATTAATAAAAATAATGAAAAATTATTAACATTTAAGAAAATAATTTAATATTTATTTTCCTTATATAACGAAAAATAAATCTAAAAACTTTAACTACTAACTAACTATTTATTCCTAGGACCAATAAAAAAAAATACTAGTATACTCTCTTATAAAATTTGTTGACATGTCATATTATTATTGGTATAATTAAAATATAATTGATATAATAAATTATTTTATAAAACTTGCTGGTGTGTCATACTATTATTGATATAATTAAAATGTAATTGATATAATTTATTACATCGATAGTAGTATGATACATCAATAAGTTTTTTAAAAAAGCAAAATAAGAGAGTACACTTAATATTAATAAAAAAATATTATAAACCACCCAAATATAATTTCATAAATGTTATTATATATAAGACTTTTACCTCACCTCACATAAAATACACACACTGAGTCATACAAAATAAAATGTACAAAAGTGTAAAACAAACCAATTTTATGTTGTTTTGAACTCATAACCTCATGCAATATTGTCTTTAGTTTTACATCATGAGTTGCATGCCTCGACCTCGTGTATTTGAAAATAAAAAGGATCCAAATAATGAACTTTTATAAAGTCTAGTTAGTTTAACCTCTCTCACACACACGCGCACACATATGTTTTATTTTCCAAAATTTAGCAACTTGGTGTCACTTTTTTTTACCATCTTTCATGTCAAATCTCTAGAGTAATGTTTCAATAGAGCTATTTTGTACTAATCCAAATATACAGAGAACAATATTGATGTATCTATATTCCTAATACAAAAGAGTCATTCTAATTATCTTTTTTATTCTCAAATGTTTTGATAGGAAGTTCAAGGTATTGTGCAATAAGCCTAACTATGTATGGGACATATTGGGGCATACATTAAACTTTCTATCGCTGATGCTACATTTCGTTAATTTTAACTAAAAATTTTGCATTAAATTTTTCGCTTTAAGTGATAGGGGTGTCACATTTTTTTACCATCTTTCACGTCAAATCTCTTGAGTAATGTTTCAACTATATCTAGAGATCAATCTTGATCTATTTGTATTCCTAATATAAAAGAGTCATTCTAACTGTCTTTTTTCTTCTCTAATATTTTGATAGGAAGTTTTATGTATTATGCAATAAGTCTATATTTATTCTCACTGAACTCATAATATATATATATATATATATATATATATATATATATATATATATATATATATATATATATATATATAT
>CM039528.1:9092797-9219275 GCA_022433055.1 Begonia peltatifolia
TATATATATATATATATATATATATATATATATATATATATATATATTATTAACAACATTCATTTCATAAATGAAATAATGTAACTTGATGAAATTTTTAATATCATTGATGAGAATCTTTTTTGTGTCTAGATAGATTTCTATAATTTGCAAACCATGTTCTTTGCATTTTCTTGACACAATTTCTAGTTGCCTATATCAATCATCTATTGAAGATTAAAATGCGCCTTAAGTGCCATCATTATTATCCTATAAAATTCTTTCCATGGAACAAAAAATGTCTTTTATATCCTTAGAATTATAATTTCAGAATCCTAACTCTCTAATCGTGAATGTGAAATAAAAAATTAATAATCAAGAATACAACGATATAACATAGTTTAGACACAAAGTCCTACATTGACGGAAGCAATCCAAATACCTTATTATTGAATGGACAAAACATCAAGAATAGAAAATCGGCCATCCCACTAAGACAGAAACCTCTTACCATCATTGTTACCTTACCGATCTAAAATACCTCGCGAACAATGCCTTCACGCTTATGGCCGATGATTGTTGCAGAATTGTCTCGAACCAAGTTTAGCTTAATTTTGGTGTCACATTTCTAGACTTATGTTTTAGTATTGCATAGTCTATTTTTAATGGGTATTTTGGGGACTTCTCATTTAAGAACATTTACCTTAGTGTATGAGATATTTAAGCTCTTGTAAGGAATTTCAAAAATCATTTTGACTAACAAAGCTTGGGCTTCCGTTGTTCACTGCCATCGATATTGTGTTGTTGTTTGATTCCTACTTATTTTGTGAGTAGTTGAGTGAGGATCTTTCTAGTGCAGCTCTCTTCCATTTTTCTTGAAGTGATTTATCGAGTGAGCTTCATCAAAACTCTCGGATTTCATCAAGCTTGGAGTGTTATCTTGCAATAGGCAGTCGCTGAAGAATTTGTTTTATTATTTGACAACATCTCTTTTTTGACATTTCTCAATACCAAACAATGGGAATCTTAAAGACATCGAAATAAGACAATCTTATGGCTTCCAATCAATGCCTAGTATAATCAAATTATACACTACAATAAATAAATACCAGCACCTGCTCAGATACAAGAAATAACGTGGGACAACTTCTGTTATCGAATGGAATCTTATCTTTTATTTGTAACGGCAGTTGCAATGACCCTGGATATCCAAATGTGTGATTCTATCTCTCACTCTGAGAAAAAGGAGAGGAATTCAATAGTTCATGGATGGTTGAAGCTGTGAACTTGATTTGATTCTAGAAAAAGAATTCATTTGAGAAAGACCTCAGGATGAGAGAGGACATCACTTGGCAATGCTTTTCTTCAACCAAATATATTGAAAATGGCGGACTATTTATCCTACTTTTCCCTTTTACTCATTTTGCTCCTCTTCCATAATCCTTTCTCCGTGAGTGTTTTTCTTTTCTGTTTCTTCCGTTCTTTAACTTTCTCCTCAAACCTGTCTTCTGTCATCTTCATGACCTATACTTGTGTGGCCTTGTAAACCTCCAAATAGAATGGCACAAACCCTATTCATTTGCAATATACTACTAATGCAAGCAATATATACCAGCTGATCTTAAATCTCTATTGACTAATACAAGCCTGATTCCACCAGTAGAATAAAAAACTATGTAAATAACGGTAACACTCATGCAAACATGAAGTATCAATTCTAATGACGAGTAATATTTTTCTTTATAGTAACAGGTAACGTTAATTCTGATTTGTTACATTCTCAGATATTCATTTTCATTTGCCAAAATGAGATTGCGTCGAAATTTATTATTTAGATGCCGAGGTGAGTTGCAGAGTAATTGTGCTATGTTACGTTAAAGGCAGAAAAGATATGCAAAGCAATGACACTAGGAAACTTAATGCATAACTACCTAAGTCATTACATATAACTTACAAGTATCTCACTTTTGTAATACCAGAAAGCACCTTATTCTTTGCATTCAAAGCTCTCCCATTGTTTTTCAGGAACACCTTCGATTTCATGAACAAGATCAACATCATTCTGTACCTTAACAATATTTAGAATTAACTTTACGAATACTCTTCTTCTCTTCCCATCATTATATTTTTCTATACCATACGAAAAAAATATTATTAAATGTTCCACATTCTCAATAAATCATAATATACAAGATGTAAAAGGCAAGTCAGCAGAACTCTACCATCATTGAGAGAGCGGAAGGGAGATAAGATAGATAGACAAATGTTACATATCTAATGAACATTACTCGGTCCCGTATTCACTGGAAAGAGTTTTATTGCATAAATAATATGATAATGTCCCATGAGCTTATTGCCCAACATAACTAACAATAAACATGAAGTAAATAAAATGACGTAGTTGTTATCAAATTGTAAGTAAAATAATTATTTCAAATTGAAAGCTGACACAGCTGTTTTGACGTAATTATTTCAAATTGAAAGCGACATAGCTGTTTTCACAAACCTTCTACTTTCCAAGAATTATGGAAAAATATTTGCAAAAGTAATAAAATAATACGTATGAAAGAAAGAAAAATTATTTACTTGAGTAAAAAACCTGACAGAAAACTCATATATGACAGTTCTTCCTGTTCGCCCCACTCGATGAATATAATCTCTAGGATACCTGAAATATGAGCTCTTATTTTGAGTTCAAAAATTCTTATGTGAAAAATCAAATAAATATCAATAAAAAAAGCAAACCTTGGAATTTCATAATTGATAACGGTGTCAACTGTTGGAATATCCAAACCACAACTATCAACATTGATTGCAAGCAATATAGGGACCTGTAAAGATTTAAATTGATGTAGTGAAGCAAGCCTCAGAGCTTGTGACTTGAATGAATGCAGTATTGCTACCTTCTGATAAAGTTCCTCAACTAATAAACCCAACAGGTGACAACTTCTGTTTCCAGATATAAATGAAAACTAATCCAAATCAAACACACGTACGAATCAAGAATACTAAGATAACAAAGTAGGGGTGGACACAGTCCGTGTCGGTCCTGTCACGACCCATACGTCGCGACACACTTGACATACATTTAAATTTTCATATAAAATTTTTTGAAACTTTAAAATAGTCGAACTTGAACTTTTAAACTCCTTTTAAAATAAGTGCAAAAACATTTGTAAAATAAGTTTGAAAGAATTCATGTAAAGTTGGTTTAGATTTTTTTAAAAAAAAATTGCAAAACATCACTTATAAATTTCATCGAAAATTCCTAATTTTCAAATATGTCATAACCTATAAACATCATCTAAAATACCTAATTTCCAAATATTACATAGATCATAAAAAAAATGAACCAAAATACACAACAAAAATCTAAAAATACTAATGGAACCAATCATCAAAATTTTTTCTATAAATCATAATCAAACTCCAAGTCCAGTATTTTTAAAACATAAATTCTAACTATAATCCATTTTTAAATCTTGAAAACTTATACCAAAACGCTTGGAGTTCACCCACGGATCAAAATTGTCTGGACAACCACAAACCCTCCACCATGAGCTCACTCCTCCAACTGGACCTATCCATCGACTTGAGGCTCAAAGTCTTCACTTATAAAGTCATCACCTACATTACAAAGTTTAAACTAATGAATCTAACGCTGAGCAAGAGATGTAAAATGCAATAAATGCGCGTGCATGCATGTTTTATAAAAATTTGTATATTTTTTACTTTACTTTTCACTTAATATGGGTTAAAAGGGGCTCGATAAGGGAGTAGGTGCAGAGATTACAGTAGGTCTTGGGCAGGGACTGTTTTACATAGTTCGAGAGAAGGACAAATACTATGGGTGCTCGGTTTTACATAGTCCTAAGGAAGGACAAAACACATATGCAATACTAGCTCGGTCCCATAATTAACTATTTACGTATATTACATAGTCTTGTCTTTCTTACATAAAACATGCACATAAAACATTTTGTATGCCTTCATAAAAAATAAAAAAAGTGATGCATGAACCATCTAAATGCATAATACACATAACATAATGAAATGACATTTCAACTGACATAATACCTAACATAGAAGATCTCCTATAACTTATCTACTCATAAAAAATACCTCATAAAATACATAATACCTAGTACCTTTGTGATGTAGGTCATAAGGGCCAAATACATGCAAAAAAAACTTAGCTCAGTCCTTAGCGATATTTTAGGCAATTTGATTAATTTCCTTTGTTGCTTGGAAAATCTATAGCATGTGAATCAAACCATCAATATTACATCGAGTTCCATAATTCAACCATGTATAACATTCATAACAGTCACCCAATTTCAGAAATTCCAAACTAATTATTTTAAATATCCAAAACAAATAGCTTAAACCAATTTTCAACAATAAACAACTAATTTTTAACCATTCAACAATAATTTTCGGAATTGGCTTAGGATTGCTCCAAATTTCAAAATTCCATAACTTAGGCTACACTCAACTGAATTCAATGATTCAAAATGCTATGGAATTCTTATCGAGTCTAGATTAACATGGTGAAATCCATTTATCAAAAACTGAACTCAATAAATGGCAGAAACTTGAAAAACGGAACTACCCTATTAACCGATTCAGATTTTTGCTTAACTTTGAAAATCCACAACTATTGTATACTCAACCAAATCCAATGATTCAAAATGTTATGGAATCCTTAAAGAGTCTAATTTATCATGATAAATTCAATTTATATAAAGAAACAATAGTTCAGCTGAAAATTCCATAACGAGAACCTGTTCTGTTTTAGCCACCTAAAATTCAAAACTTCTTCAAACTTTAATCAATCCACCACTTTATCCTATTTAAACCACATATATGCTCATATAACTTGAACATTCATCCAATAATAGAAGGAAAGCAGCAACTAAATTAGAATTTTCGTGCATACCATTAAGGTTTATGAAGCATCCAAAACTTCCACCAAAACCACTTCTCTTACAATTATAGAACCCTAAACTTGCATACACTAAACCCAATTTAAAGAAAAACCTAATCTTACCTTTAAAGCTTCCAACAAGAGAGGAGTATTGGTGTGTAAAAGGAAGAGTTGTACGTGAGGGAGAGGGAGTGCTAGCCATGAGGTGAAGAATCGAGAGAGAAATCATCGAGAGGGAGAGAGGTTCTCTAGTGGCCGAAGAAAAATCGTGAAGAGGGAGAAGAGAGAATGAATGTGTTGGTGAGGGCGACGATTACACGTGAAGGGAAAAGAGAGGAGGAAGAGAAGAAAGAAGAAAATTGGATGTTTGGTAACAAGAAGAAGAAAGCTTCTTCAATAAGCTTGGATTTCAAACCACCTTCAAATCCACTTAATTCACACTTAATTTAATTTCATTAAACTTTAATTCTATTCATTTAAATTTCTCTTTTAGTTATCCTATGTTTAAAATGACATATACGGTAAATTTTCAGGTGTGACATTCCACCCTACTTAAACAAAATTTGTCCTCAAAATTTGCTTACCTGAATAGTTCAGAATATTGGCTCATCATATCCTATTGTCTCTCCCAAGTGGCTTTCTCCACATTATGATTTTGCTATAAAACTTTCACTAGTTGGATTTCCTTGCTGCGTAGTACTTTTACAGCAGATTCTAGGATGCTCACAGGCCTTTCTTTGTATTATTCACTGGTTCCACAATCTGAGTTGGATCACATATGCACTTTCTTAGCATAGATACGTGAAAAACGTTGGGCACTCCATCCATTAATGAAGGTAGCTGCAATCTGTCAGCCGTATTTCCTATCTTTTTCAAAATAGGAAACGATCTGACGAACTGTGTACTGAGGTTTCCTTTCTTGCCAAACCGCATGACTCCTTTGAATGGCGAGATCTTCATAAATACCTCATTGCCTTCGGCAAACTCAAGATCTCTTCTCCTTTTGTCTGCATAACTATTCTATTGGCTTTGAGCAGTCTCTATCCTTTGTCTAATAACTGCAACTTTTTCTAACATTTGTTGTAGAATCTTTGAACCGACTAGCTTTATTTCACCAACTTCGTCTCAATACAACGGTGATCTACATTTTCTGCCATAGAGAGCTTCATAAGAAGTCATACCAATCATAGATTGGTAGCTATTGTTGTAAGAAAACTCTACCAATGGCAGAAACCTACTCCATATGACTTGAAATTCCAACATGCATGATCTTAACATATCCTCTAATATCTGAATCGTTCTCTCAGATTGACCAATCGTCTGAAGATGAAACGCGGTGCTAAGCTTCAACTTCATACTCATAGAACTCTGTAAACTTTTCCAGAATCTCGAGGTAAACTTGGGATCCTGATCTGAAACAATCAAAACCAAAATTCCATGAAGCCTGATAATGTCCTAGATATATAGTTATGCATATTGGTTTGTGGAAAAGGTCATCCTCACTAGTAGGAAATGAGGTGATTTCGTCAATCTATCTACAATCACCCAAATGCCATTATAACCTTTAGCTGTTCTCAACAACCCGACAATTAAATCCATAGCAAAATTCTCCCATTTTCATTTTGGAATCGGTAGAGGTTGAAGAGTTCCTCTTGGCCTTTGATGCTCTATTTTCACTTGTTGGCAAAACAAACATGATTCGGCATGCATGCATGTGTTTTGCCCAAGTGGGTCTACACCGTAGAACTTTAGGATTTTACGTTGTTGAATGTGGTGTGCGTGCGTATTGTTTGACATGCATCATTTTTTAAAAACGGGAACAAAAATGGTTTTGAGCATATTTTGAGTAGATGATGAGATGCGTGGCGTTGGTACCACGGATCCTGTTAGTGTGCAGGCCGGTGCTGCACCAGTCGCGGATTTTGCTCGAGGAGTGGGCCGGCTGGGCCATCACGCACCATGAATGTGTTAACGGTGAGAGTGATGGGCAGTGGTACCGCGGATCCTACTAGCGTGTGGGCCGGTGCAACACCAATCGTGGATTCACTCGAGGAGTAGGCCGGCTGGGCTGTCGCGAAACGTGTGTGTGTGGCAACTGTGGCCCCGTGCTAGGGAGGCTGGGACGGGGGCGACGTGTCAGGGTGTAGTGTGGCGCGAGGTACACCCTCACCCTGATGTGGTTGCTGTGTGGTGATGCGTGTGTGTAGCTTGTGGGCCTCGTTGCTGGGGAGTCAGGAACGGTGGCGACGTGTCAGGGTATAGGGTGGCGCTAGGTTCCTCCTTACCCTGGTGCGGCTACACTATGCGTCACAGATGTGACAACATGAGTGTGAGTGTAGAGACGGCATGTGATAGGATTGCATTGACGGCTTTTACTTTCATATTGTACTACTTACTGAGGGTTAGTATTATGTTGTGTGTTCTATGGTGTAGGTGCTGACGATATTGCTGGTGAGCCTCGAGAGGCCAGTCCTGAGGCATAGGACGGTGGGTGGCGTGCGACCGAGGCTCCGGACGGCGGAATTTGTTAGGGCGACCCGACCCGTGGTTGTGGTAGGTGATGGTGAGATTCGTTGGGTTGTTATTTTGTGTCGGGTATTATGCGGATAGAGGAGTTTGTATAGACGTCGGTTGTACAGGATTGTATAGAGTGGTTGTAATGTTTTGGGGACGCATACGTATTTTTATACGTTAGAGTATGATATTGCTCTATACTGTGAACTTTTTTCATTTGTATTTGATGGATTGTCGCTATCTTTAAACTCTGATTTTGTTATGGAGATTCTCTAGATGGTTGATAGATAAATACTGTTAGTTTTTGGTGAACTGTGTGCAGGGTTTTAAATTTTTGGGATAGCCAGTTTTTAGGCGTTACTCTGCCAAAATTTCGGGAGAGGGGTTGGGAGTCGAAAGGATATGGAATAGGTCGGGATGTGTACAGCGATTGCTAGAGAAGTGTAGATGAGCGTGTGAGTGCAGCGTGATCGCAGGTGCGCGGAGCACGCGGCCCTGCGGGTGCTCACGGGTCGTGCGGCGCCGGGTAAGTGCGTGCGCGCGGACGTGCTGTACAGAGGCAGGGTGCGTGGGGCACGCGGTGATGTTGAGTTGTCGCGTGCGGCACCGTGAGGGTGTGCGCAAAGCGTCGAAGTGGGGGACGTGAGTGCGCAGCACCGGATTTGTGTAATTCGAGGGGTGTTGGATTCTTTCCTAGGATCTCGAGTCTTATCGATTAATTTAAAACTAATTTAAATTGTTTTCTTTTCCGCTGCGTATTTTTATATTGAGGATTTTGTGTTCCCTCTTCGGGGCGCGAGTTATTTTCGAATCGAGTCGAAAATTTTTCATGCTCACAAATGTTCTTTTGAAGATGATTTGAAAACGAAAGTGGTATTAAATTGAGTGAGTTATGTCAAGTGTTAGTGTGTCATAGTGTGTAGACGTACTGTGGCGCACCAGGACTATGTGGGTTTCTCGGGGTGTTACATATACACACTATGACATACAGAAACTTGACGCAAACTCACTTAATTTAATGCCACTTTCGTTTTCAAATCATATTCAAAAGAACATTTGTGTGTACAAAAATTTCGACTCGATTCGAAAACAACTCGCGCCCCGAAGAGGGAACACGAAATCCTCAATATAAAATACACTTTGGAAAAGATAATTTAAAATAGTTTTAAGAATAAGTTGACAAAACTTGAAACCCTAGGAGGGAGTCCAACACACACCTCGAACTACAGAAATTCGGTGCCGCGCATCCACGTCCCCACTCCGGTGCCCTACGCGCACCCTCTCGGTGGCGCGTGCGCCAACCCCACATCACCGCGTCACGTGCACGCTCATAGCACCGCGTGCCTCACACACCCTACCTCCGTACAGCACGTCCCCACGCACGCCCTTACCCGACGCCGCACGACCCATGTGCACCCGCAAGGTGGCGTGCTCCGCGCACCTGCGATCACGCCGCACTCCCGCACTCATCCACACTCCTCTAGTACCTCACCGCACACACCCCGACCTATTCCATACCCTCTCGACTACTAAACTTTCCCCCAAAATTTCGACAGAGTAACGACTAAAAACTGACTATCTCAAAAATTTAAAACTCGGCACACAGTTTACCAGAAAACTATAAATACCTATTCACCAACTATTCAGAGAAAACTCCATAACCAAATCAAAGTTAAAGACAACATATCCATCAAATACAAATGAAGAAAATCCACAGTACAGAGTATTACCAAGCTCCTACATGTAAAGTATACATGTACGTCACCAGAATCACACGAACTGCATAAATCCCTATACAACTAACACCTATACAACTCGCCTAATCAACTGTACATCAACACAGCAAAAAAAAAATACCCGCAAAAGAATCAAGCCACCAGCTACCATCCCCACAGGTCGGGTCGCCTTAACAAAATCCAACGTCTGGTGCCTCGATCGCACGCCGCCAACCGTCCTATGCCTCAGGACTAGGCTCACTAGCAATATCGTCAGCACCTACACCATAGAATACACAACATAAGTCTAACGCTCAGTAATTAGTACAATGTGAAAGTAAAAGCCGACAATGCAATCCTATCACATGCAGTCTCTACACTCACACTCATGTTGTCATATCCATGACGCGTAGTGTTACACTCTCATTTCTTGATGGGCGCAATACACGGGTTGGCCGTGTCTCATCAAGGCAAAGCTAGTCGGGGGCAGCTAGTTAAGGTATGCGAGGCGGGGACCGAGCATACATCGGTCCAACATGTGGAAAGATGGCACGGTGGGTTGATATCTGACACGGTACGTGGCAGGGGCACGTAGCATGTAGTGGCCGAGGATGGCACTGAGCAGGCGCGGTGCAAAGCCAGACGTGGGCAGTTATATCTCACGAGTGGTGCTAGATGTACGGGATGCCAAGGAGGATGCTTGAGTGGGCAAAGGGCAGAGCCGGGCTGTGTACAACTCCGAGGGGCATGGACGCGCACACAGTCAGAACGATGTGGGATCGAGGTGCTGAGAGGGCAGCACCACTGGACGCATCGGATGCGGACAGGACTAAGTGGCCGAGAAGGGCACGGAGCCAGGCGCCCAAAGAAGGAGCAGCAGCTGGGCTACTCCTCGAGCGCGCGCGGCAGCAAAGATGGGTGCGGCCCATGTGGGCGCGCGGCACCCGAAGGCGCGCGGCCCATGTGGGCGCGCGGCAGCTGGGCGCGCGGCCCGCCAAAACGCACTGGGTGCGCAACCCATGAGGCAGACATGGGCTAAGAAGGCAGATCCGGGGGATTTACCAAAAGTGCTGAAATGGCTAAGTGTTGGGCGAGCATTTAGTGTGCGGGAGTTGCACGCAGCACTCGGTTGGCGCACAGCCAGGGCGTTACACGCCATCAAGGCGTTGGATTTATGAGGGCGCGCAGGTGGCGCACGCGGAGCAGACACGGCTTGGTGATAGCCGTTGAGCAAGCGTTACGGTTTGGGGATAGCCGTTGGCGCACGAGCGTTATGCTCGGACATAGCCGTTGGTGGGGCGTTACACCTCGGCAAGCTAGCCGTTGGAACGGGGCGTTAGGCGCGCACGAGACGCGGCAGGCGCGCGGGACGGACACGGTGTGCTGGATGGCGCTGGCGCAGGGCGGCAGGCGCAGGTTGCATGGTTCCAGGCAAGGCGCAGGTGGGCAAGCCTCACGGCCAAGCACAGAGCACATGGGCGTGCATCGAAGGCACCCGAGCGGCAAGCATTGATGATGCGCACCCGGCGGGCATTGATGGTGCGAGCGCGGCGGGCATTGATGGCGTGCGAGCGGCAGGCATCAATGGGGCGCGCGGCGGGGCTTTGATGACATGCAACCGAAGGGCATTTATGTGGGGTACATTTATGCCGAATTAGATGGCCGGGCCATCATGTGTATTTGTATATATACACCTCTTGAGACACCGAGCCAAGGGGGCAAAATCCGAGAAAGGATCCTTGTGCTATTGTGTGGTGTTCCTCGAGCGAGTTTCCTAGTCTTTATGTTCGGAATGTAAAGAGGGTTGGGGGTTTTCCCCGTAAACAGTTGTGCCGCTTAGTTTGTTATTCCGCATCTACAATGGGAGAAGGCTGGTCAAGTCGGGGACTTGACGCCGCACACCCAACGGAGGTGAAAAATTTCGAGGTGAGAAATTGGGGGTGTGAGTGTAGCCGCACCAGGGTAAGGAGGAACCTAGCGCCACCCTACACTCTGACCTGTCGCCACCGTCGCGGACTCTCCAGCAATGAGGCCCACAAGCTACACACACGCATCACCACACAACAACAACATCAGGATGAGGGTGTACCTCGCGCCACACTACACTCTGACACGTCGCCCCCGTCCCAACCTCCCCAGCAACAGGGCCACAGTGTCCACACACACACGTTTCGTGACAGCCCAGCCAGCCTACTTCTCGAGCGGAATCTGCAACTGGTGTTACATTGGCCCACACACTAGTAGAATCCACGTTACCACTGCCCATCATCCTCACTGTCAACACATACACGCCGCGTGACGGCCTAGGCAGCCCACTACTCGAGCGAAATCCGTAGTTGGTTACGTACCGACCCACATACTAGCAGGATCTGCGGTACCACCGCCACGCGTCTCACTACTTACTCAAAATATGCTGAAAACCATTTTCGTTCCCTTTTTAAAACATGATGCATGTCAAACATTACACACACACACCACAGTCAACAACATAAATCCTAAAGTTCTACGGTGTAGGCCCACTTAGGCAAAACACATGCATGCACTACTTACTTGGCGTGCTAAGCTCACTCGACGCGTAGTTTCGCTAAAAATGCCTCAACCTAAAACGCAAACAATCACCCATAAATCTTCACTTCAAAATTCACCAAATAAGTTAAAAATAACATTCCTTAACTAAGCCCATGAAATTCCTACTAAAACGGGTCACCAATTTGGTTTGGTCGAAAACCAGCCTAAAATTCGGACGCCCATAACTTTTGCGTCCGTTAATGGAATCGAGCAATTCAAGAGCCTAAACATTTCCTTAGGAACCTAGTTTAACACACTTAGACGGATTTCAAAACGGTAAGCCGCACATTGACGAAAAACACTAAAAACCGAATCTGCCATTTTTATCCAAATTTCACATTTTCGTTTCTTTCAACAAAAACTCACTCAAAACTATCTTTACACATTAAAAACAATCATGCTAATATCACGTGTCACAATTCTACAGAAAACACTCACTAATTTGACTCAGTCCAAAATTTGACATAAATTTCCAACGCGCATAACTTTTGCGTCGGATAACGAAATCGAACGATTCCAGCGGCCAAACGTTCCTCTATCCACCTATTTTAACCCACTAAAACAGAATTTAAAACAAGTATTCGCAGCTCGGACCAAACTCCCGAAAACAGAACCGGTTTTATGCTCAGACATGCCACATTTTCAGTTTCTATCCACATCCACCAAATTTTCTCGCAATGCAACCACATTTTAGCTCACCTATGCATACATTAAGAAATTTGGTAGTTCCCAATTAGAAAAACAAAAATGGCAGCACAAAATCCTCACAGTACAAAAATGGCAGCACAAAATCCTCACAGTTTTCTTCCCACAATTATGCATTTCTTAACCGGCTCATTGAACCATGAATTTTACTTCTATTTCTCTTCAATTCTAGCACAAAATCTCTGAAATTTAGAACCAAAAACAACTCCACGCTCGGCCATCAAAACAGAACAAGACCAAAAGAGAAAACTCCATGTTCTCAATCGGGTTTTGTCGCAGGAAGGGCCGAGCCACACACTGACTCCAGAACACACACTAGATTCTAAAACACCTCAAAAACTAAGCTCTAACCGTCGAGAATTCAAGAACGACTGGGCTTCCACGGTCAGTCGATAGAAACCGAAACAGGGGACACTTACCTTCCGTCTTTCAACACGGAAAAGCCAAACCAATTTCTTCGTTCAGCTCGTCGGCACCCCCTTCGCACGGTCGTCGTCCGTCGCAGCACGCTCGGAGTTCTCTCCTTCGGTCTGGCTTCACTCCTCTCGAGCGTTGATGAGCAGCAGCCGAATGGCTTCCTCCCGAAGCCATTCGGCTGTCATATTTTTTTTTTAAGTTTAATTAATTAAATTACCAAAATGCCCTCACGTGTTTTTATCGTCCGTAACTTCGTTAAATTCTCGTCCTCCCGACTTTAGAATTTCGAAAACCATCACAAAATTAAACTTCGAGTTTTATAACTTAATTTATCCGTTAAAATATTTTCTCGAAATTCTAATCAGAGAATAAATTTAAAAAATTTCAGAAATTAGATTTAAAATTCAAAATTTTATGGGTTATTACGCTTGAGCGAGTTCTGTCCACCCCTATAATGAAGATTCAATTGATAAAGATCTAAATATTGTAGTGGAGAAAAAAAAATATCATTACAACATTGAGAAGATATTTATAAACCATGAGTTATATGCTACAGATATTATTATTAACATAATGAAAACAAATCGGTCATCCAATAATGGTGTACATCTATTGAAAATATTTTTTGTTCAATCTATGTTATTCTAATCATGTATCATAAAGAGTTTTCAAAAGATCAAGTTGCAGTAAACAATATACATGTACTGTCCCATCAATGTTCTTGTCACTTTCTAAACATCTACCCTATGCTCTTTCGCTAGTTCAATCTGTGAATCTGATTTAGTTTTGAGGATTACATCTATGGATAATTAAAATATGTGTCAAGAACAAGCATATTAAAGACTTCATTCTTAAACCATTCATTCGAAATTCAAAAATGAATAAGGAAGATGATAAAGAATAAACTTTTGCACAAAATTTTTTGTATGATTACACAACAATATTTGAATATTGAAAATGAGGGAGATGGAATCCAAAGCCTAACATACCATTACACCTAGCATCCAATTATTAGTCAGTAATGGAAATATTACAATGGCAGGAATAAAATGAATAACTAAAGACAGAGAATACGTTAAATATGAATGAGTTTTCACATATAATATCATATCCTTTTTAAGTTCACCAATATCATACAATATCATATTCTTTTTACTTGGTGACTTAAAATGACTGTAATAGCTTATGGCAAGACATACCTGCAAGTTGAGATAAAAATGATACCCGAACAAATTTTCAAATCTTCCATTTTTGATAGGATGTGCAATAGATAAACATCTTTCATATTTTTTGGTACAAAAACATACTACTTCTTAAGAGTGTCAACAACCTTAAATCTTTCATATGCTTTGAAAAAATAAACCTCGTTTGTCGAAAGGTCAAGTAGCACTTGTAAGTCACTAGTCATTGTTGCAGAAAATAATAGAGTTTGACGAGTTTTTGGAAAGCACTTAAATATAACTTTAAGTTCCTTTTCAAATCCTATATTCAAGACCCTGCCTGCTTCATCCAAAACTTGAATTAAAAAGACACATAAGAACTTAAGAAATCATGAAATGAAACAAAACAGAAAAAACTTCAACATACAAGCAGTTATTCATGTACTCTTCTGTTTGCTTTACCAATACAGGAAAAAATAAACCACCTAAAAATTGTTTCAATCGCTGCATTTAAAAAGACCAAATTCCCTCTATTTCCCTGGCTATCCAATGCACAACAATTGAGAGATTTGTATGATCAAATTCCTAGGTACCAAATATTTTTTAATCTTAGCGCAACTAAAACATCACAACTACATCTACAAACATCAGCACATTTACTTGTTCTACGATATTCTGAAAAACATAAATGACATGTGCATAAGAAACAAAAGAATTTGGAGTTGCAATCCTATTTCTGGCTCATGACCCAACCAACTATATAAAAGCCATCTGGCGCCAAAAAAAATAATAATGGAGGGAATACTTTGGTATTGGAGAATAGAGGTGGAATGTCAGGATTTTCCTTGAGCAAGAACTTGACCCTTCATGGAGTCGCAATCACAATACGTGGCCTCTTGATCAAACTTTAAGTCTGGTTCTGTAACGAACTTTTTCCTCCTCAGTAAGATATTGTCTGATTTGGACAACCTCCGACCTTCACAGATTTATTTTCAATGAGAATTTCCCAATCAATTACTCAACCTGGTACTACTCTCACCGGAGCACTCTTAACTACGAAGTTCTTATGGGATTTGTTGCCAAGTTTGCCTCGAAAACGTGTCTTACTATCTTGGAAAAATTTTCTTACATATGTTTCATTCATATTTTTCGTCCAAGAGATGTAGGATTGCGGCCGCAGCCATCACGATACACCGTCCCTCACGGGGGCCTGACGTCCTCGTCTGCCACATGTTGAGCACAGACTCTGATACCATTTGTAACGAACATTTTTCTCCCCAATAAGGTATTGTCCGCTTTGGGCAACCCTCGACCCCCATAGATTTGTTTTCAACGAGAACTTCACAGTCAGTCACCCAACTTGATACTCCCTTCGCCGGAGCACTATTAACTACAAAATTCTTATGGGATTCGTTGTCAAGTTTGTCCTGCAAACGCATCTTACTACTTTGAGGGGTTTCCTTACATATGTTTCATCTATATTTTTTCTCCAAGAGTTCTGGGATTGCGGCCGCAGCCATCACAATACTCTCGCCCCCCCTACACACACACATAGAGCCCGATATCCCCGTTGGTCAGATGTTGGGCACATGCTCTGATACCATTTGTAACGAACCTCTTGCTTCCCAGAAAGATATTGTCCACTTTGGGCAACTCTCGGCTCTCACAAATTTGTTTTCAACGAGAACTTCCCAGTTGATCGAATCTTTGTAAATAAAACGGATCAAATTTTTTATTTTAAATATTTATAATCGAGTCTATTTATATTTAAGAACGTATAAATATACATTGGAAAAGTTGGATCGAAGAAAGGATACGTTAAAAGGATCAATTTTGATTAATATTAATTTAATTATGATTAAATAAAAATTAAATGTGGTTTATTAGTAAATAATCAAATTTTGGACGGCAAAATGGTCCTTTATAATGGATAAGAGTGAGTAAAGAGTAATTTACCCTTAAAAATTGCTTTAAACATGGGAAAGTGACTGGTTTTGAGCCATTTAACGTGGGCAGAAGAAAAAATTCCAAAAGTGAGTGAGAGAGAGAGAGAGAGAGAGGATTTACAGAGAGGGTGAGAGAAAGGAAATTGAGAGAAAAATTGTAAAAAAAGAAAAAGAAAAAGGGAAGAGAATGAGAGAGATTCGTCAATCCGTCCTTTAAGAAAAGTTGTTCAGCTCGGTGAAAGGAGCATTTTGGCATAGAAGTCAAAAGATTCAGTGGAGATTTCTGTTAAAGTAGAGAAAACGACAAATACGCTAAGTAAATCTATTGGATAGATTAGTTAATTTACACTTTAATGCATTAATAGGTGTAGATAGATTTAATTTCCATTGAAATTCCGATTAGATTTGGATATTTTAAGAATTTAAGTAGATTGGATAGTAAATCAAAATAAACGGATATCGCTTTTATAGAAAATTGTCTATTAAATTGTTAAAGTTATTTAAATTCAATTTTTATTGGATGATTAAATTTCGGTTTTTATTGAAGAATTTGAATGTAACATGTTAAACCAATATTTTACATTACATTGAACTCATTGATTTTAAATATAAATTTCAAGGGTGGGTGCGTGTTTTAAACATATATCGCTTTACAACTATTTTTAAAAGCATGCATTTTAGGAATGAGCAAGTTGTGGTAACATAAGAACCCATTGGGCTGAACTGGACTCTTCATGTGAGATGGATATTACTATGAAAATGATTGAGAGACTTACGCAAAGGGTCCTCTCTAGGTTGAAAATCCCTAAATTCTCGAGAATAATAAAACAATAGGAGTCTACAGCCCTACCAGAGAAATCCAGGGAACTGTAGATGGGTTATAGTCATATGAATCATTATAGAAAGAGAATTTCGTTTTCACATTTTAATTTAAATGTGAAAAGTTACATTTTAGAAATTCAAATGAAAAGATAATTTTAAAGCTTGCATAATTATATTAAATTGCATTGGATTTAATTATTATTGAAAACAGTTTTGAAAAATAGTTGGATGGATTTTTAAACTGTTCGAATTACGAACGTGAATGCATTTTTATATAAAATAACATAAGTTTTAAATCAAAACAAATTGATTTAAGTTGATTTCAAAATAATCAATAATAGATGGATAATGGAATGTGGTATTAGTTAGTGCTATAGAGTGTGAGTTACCTATTCTAGTCCTTAGATTTATTGGCTGGGTCAATGGCTCATTACGTGGATATTTATGTTTTTTTTTTTCAGATAACGAGATCGTTCACTGCGAAAGAAAAAGAAAGACAACTTGAAGGTTAAAGAGGCATAGGCAGAAAACCATCGAGATAGATGGTTTTTATTTTGTTTGGGAATAGGATAGACAATCTTAAGTTGTATAGAACATTTTGTACTGGTCACATCTAGTGATCTTTCGCTATAAAACTCTGATAGAATGATGTAAATAATAGAAATTGATAAATACACACTGTATCAACTACTTGGATATTTGATATAGTGTATGATAAATGTCTGGTTGATAATGTATAATGCATTATTTAGAAGATAACTTATTTTAAGATTCCAGATACAATCCAAACATGTTTAGTTAGAAATACAAACATATCCATACAGTTTGAAAACTCTTAAATTATTTAAATTATTTCCCACCTTGGGAATCCAAATCGTCGGGGATCATCAGGTCTAGTCCTAATAGCTTGGTATCAAAGCTATACATAATAATTCTAACTAGTTAGGAAGGTTAGTAACTATGTTTAGAATGCCTCTATAAATTGCCTTAAAGGTGAATGTTTATCTTATCAATATATGAAATTTTTGTAGATGGAAAGAGGAGATTCTACCAATAGAATCGATAGCCCAGCTGATGATGTAGTTTAGATGTGGAGAGCTATCACTGCCTCAGCTGATATTGTGGACAGAAACATCGCTCAACAGAGTAGTGGAAAGTGCAGACTCTTTGAAGATGAAGTTTTTGGATCGATTTTGGAAAGCTAAACCACCAATATTTATGAGAGAGAGCAATCCAGCCATAGCCGAAGAATGACTGAGACAAATGAAGAAAAAGGTTGATATGGTGGGAGTACCAGAGGAATTCAAACTCAAGTTTGTTGTGAATCAACTTGATGACAGAGTTGATAAATAGTGGGACCAAACCAAGACGTCCCTAGGTGACCAGTATACCTGGGATCAGTTTGAGAGTGTATTTCTAGAAAGATTCTTTCCCAGGTACGTACGGCAAGCAAAAGTAAAGGAATTTCTGGAGCTGGTCCAGAAAAACATGACGGTTCTTGATTATCAGACCAAGTTTGAGGAGTTGGCCAAGTATGCAGGCCAGTTCATTCCTGATGAAGCTGTAAAAGCCCAGAGGTTTGAACAGAGTCTTCGAGGAGACATTTCTAACAGACTCGTAGCTCTGAAAATTGAGTCGTACCCAAATATGATCGAGAGGGTCATGCTACTTAAACAAAAACTAGAGGCCAATAAAGATGAATGGGAATCACGAAGGAAAGCAAAAGGGAAGAAATCATAAGGTAGTAGTGGAGGAGATCAGCAGTTTAAAAAGCCTCGATTTACTCCACTTCAATCTCAATCATAGGGTTCATACCAAAATGGACCAGCAAGAAGTGATGATGCCAGTTTCCAAACCATTGACACTCTGACTTGCCATTATTGTGGAAAGGTGGGTCATATGAGGAGAGATTGTAGAAAGTGGAAAGCCGACGATGTTGATGCTTAACAAAGAGGTCAACCAATTCAGTTTCCTATTCAGAGTCCTCCACCAAGTTTTCGACCAACACAACCAGCCTCTAGACAGTATGGAGGCAATACTTCTCAGGTTGCTAGCTCACAGCCAAAAGTGCATGCTTTTGGCCCTTTTGGAGAACAGTCCGACAATGCGATAATTGAAGGTACTTTTTTGCTTTATAATTCTAAAGTAAGAATTTTGTTCGATTCTGCAGGGACACACTTATTTGTGTCAGCTTCAGTCGGTTGTGCCTTAGGGTTAGAAATTGCAGTTTTACCTTATATTTTGAATGTGGATTCCCCTCTAGGAGGGAATACTATGGTAGATAAAGTGTGTCAGTCTTGTGTTGTGCGAATCAAAGAGTATGAGATTACGGCTGATCTGATAGTAATGGAGCGGGAATGGTTTGATATTATCTTGGGGATGGATTGGCTATCCAGATACAAAGCAATTATGGACTGTTACATAAAGAAAATAACAATACGTATTCCCCAAGGTGAAACCATTTCATTTTATGGTGATAGGAACTCAATCCGATACCATTTTTCACAGACTTCTTTTCAATTCAACGGATGAATAGCTAATCTTTTGTTAGAGCCAGATGGTGACAACAGAGTTGACTATATCGATGTTGTCAGTGAATACATGGATGTGTTTCCAAATGAACTACCCAATCTACCTCCGAGAAGGAAAATAGAGTTTGAAATTGAAGTATATCCAGGTATTAATCCGATATTGATTCCTCCATATTGTATGGCACCGGCAGAATTGAAAGAATTGAAGGTGCAGTTGGAAGAATTGCAAGAGAAGAGATTATTACGGGCTAGCACGTCTCCATGGGGTGCTCCAGCCTTATTTGTGAAAAAGAAAGATGGCACTTTAAGGATGTGCATCGACTACCGAAAGTTGAATGGAGTAACGGTGAAAAACAAATATCTGCTTCCTCGAATTAACGATTTATCTTATTAGCTGAAAAGTTTGTGCTGGTTCTCAAAGATTGATTTAAGATCTAGATATCATCAGCTCAAAATTCGAGAAGAAGATATTCAAAAAATTGCTTTCAAGACTCGTTATGGTCATTAGAAGTTATTGGTGATGCCTTTGAGTTTGACAAATGCGCCTACTGTATTTATGGATCTGATGAACAGAGTGTTCAGACAGTACCTGGACAACTTTGTGATATTGTTCATAGACAATATCCTGATGTATTCTTCTTCAAGATCAGATCACAAGAAGCACTTACATTGTGTATTGAGTTTATTGAGACAACACAGTTGTATGTGTAGCATCCCGAGAACCCACACATTCCCAGTGTGCTCACTACGTCTACACACTATGACATACAAAGACTTGATGCGAACTCACTTAATTTTATACCACTTTCATTTTTTTAAATCATATTCAAAAGAACGTTTGTAAGTATAAAAATTTTCAACTTGATTCGAAAACAACTGACGCCCCGAAGAGGGAATACAAAATCCTCAATATAAAATACGCAGTGAAAAAGACAATTTAAAGCAGTTTTAAAAATAAAACGACAAGACTTGAGATTTTAAGAAGAAGTCCAACACACACCCCAAGCTACCCTAATTAGTGCTGCACGCCCCGCACACACCTCGCACGCCCACGTCTCCACTTCGGCGCCCCGCGTGCACCCTCTCGATGCCGCGCGCCAACTTAACACTACCGCATCATGCGCACGCCCACAACGCCACGTGCCCCACGCAACCTGCCTCCGTACAGCACGTCTACACGAACGTCCTCACCCGACGCCACACAACGCAGGGCCACGTGCCACGCGCGCCTGCGGCCATGCCGCACTCCCGCGTCCACCGCCACTCCACTAGTATCTCACCGTGCACACTCCAACCTATTCCATACCTTCTCGACACTCAATCTTTCTCCCAAAAATTCAGCAGAGTAACGTCTAAAAATCGGCTATTCCAAAAATCTAAACCTGCACACAGTTCACCAAAATTTCCAGAATACCTATCCAGAGATTTCCACCAAATCAGAATTTTTAAAAAAAAAATAAAACTACAACAATCTATCAACCATCAAATGAAAAAAATTCACAGTATAGAGCATTACCAAGCTTCTACATGTAAAGAGTAAGCGTGCGTTACCAAAATCACAAATACTCCATGAACTCCTGTACAACTAACGCTTATACAAACTCGTCTGATCAACTATATATCCCGACACAACAAAAGAAAATACCCCGACAGTCCACCCATCCCCTACCATCTCTACGGGTCGAGTCGCCCTAACAAATCCGTCGTCTGGTGCCTCGATCGCGCGCCGCCAACTGTCTTACACCTCAGGACTAGGCTTTCGGGGTTCACCAGCAATAACGTCTGCACCTACACCATAGAACACACAACATAAGTCTAATGCTCAATAAGTAATGCGATATGAAAGTAAAAGCCGGCAATACAATCATATCACATGCAATCTCTACACTCACACTCATGTTGTCACATCTGTAACGCATAGTATAGCCGCATCAGGGTAAGGAGGAACCTAGCGCCACCCTACACCCTGACACGTCGCCACCGTCCCAGACTCCCCAGCAATGAAGCCCACAAGCTACACACACGCATCACCACACAGCAACCACATCAAGGTGAGGGTGTACCTCACGCCACACTACACCCTGACACGTCGCCCCTGTCCCAGCCTCCCTAGCAATGGGGCCACAGTTGCCACACACACATTTTGCAACAACCCAGCCAGCCCGCTCCTCGAACGGAATCCGCGACTGGTGTTGCATCGGCCCACACACTAGCAGGATCCGCGGTACCACTATCCATCATCCTCACCGTCGACACATACACGCCATGTGACGGCCCAACTGGCCCACTACTCGACCAAAATCCGTAGTTGGTTACACACTGGCTCACACACTAGCAGGATCTGCGGTACCACCGCTACACATCTCACCACTTACACAAAAATATGTTCAAAACCATTTTCGTTCCCTTTTTAAAACATGATGCATGTCAAACAATACACACACACACACACACAATACAATCAACAACATAAATCCTAAAGTTCTACGGTGTAGGCCGACTTGGACAAAACACATGCATGCACTACTTATCTGGGGTCCTAAGCTTACTCGACGCACAGCTTTGCCAAAGCGCCTCAACCTAAAACATAACAATCGCTCTTTAATCTTCACGTCAAAATTCACTAAATACGCTAAAATCACATTCCTTAACTAAACCCATGAAATCCCAACTAAAATGAGTCGCTAATTCGGTGCGGTCGAAAACCAGCCTAAATTTCAGGTGCGCATAACTTTAGCGTCCGTTATCGGAATCAAGCAATTTAAGAGGCTAAACGTTCCCTTAAGAACCTAGTTTAACATACTGAGGCGGATTTGAAAATGGTAAGCTGCAGCTAGGTGAAAAAATACCAAAACCGAATCTGCCTTTCACCCAAATTTCACATTTTTGTTTCTTTCAACCAAAACTCACTCAAAACTCACTCAAAACTCGCCTTACGCACTAAAATCAGCAACGGTAACATCACGCGTTACAATCCTACTAAAAACACTCAATAATTTGACTCGATCCACAATTCGACATAAACTTCCTACGCGCATAACTTTTGCGTCGGACATCGGAATCGAACGATTCCAGCGGCCAAACATTCCTCTAACAACCTAATTTCACCCTTTAAAACAGAATTTAAAACGAATAAGTAAAGATAGGCCAAAATGGCCAAAAACAGAACCTGTTTTTCACACCAAAATGCTCAGAATTTCATCTATAAATCCAATCTCACCAATTTCTTCATCCAATCGGTCACTTTTCACTCATTCAATCACAATCTAACCAGAAATCAGAAATTCAATCCTTAACCCGAATTTCGGCTCAACCTCCCCCTTGGTTCTTCTCCCTCTCGCAGGACACTCACTGTCGAACCACTAAACACACACATTCACAACCCAAAAACTGACCCAACACTCGACCTAACACTCGGAATGATGAAAGGAAGACGACCATCACTCGGTCAAACATAACCAGAGCATGGGAGGAATCATACCTTCAGTCCTTAGCACAGGAAACACCGACCCACGCTTCGCCTTAGCTTACAGGAGAAACCCGAGTCCTGCGCCTCTCTCTCCCGTCGCTCGTCGGCCGATCACCCTCTCCCGATTTCACTCGCATCTCTCTTCTCTTGGGCGTCGTCGTTCAACAGCCGAATGGCTTCCTCCCGAAGCCATTCGGTTGTTTTGTTATTTTTTTTATTTTTTTAAAAAATTATAAATTAATTTACTAAAACGCTCTCACGTGTTTTAACAGCCCGTAATTTTGTTAAACTTGCATTCTCCCGACTTTAAAATTTCAAAAACAGTCACTAAAACTAGATTTCGAGTTTTATAACTTAATTTACCTATTAAAATATTTGTTGAAACTCCAACCGAGATTAAATTAAAAATTTCAAAAATTAGATTTAAAATACAAAATTTTTTCGGGTTATTACAATATGCTAACCTGAGCAAGTGCGAATTCTACCTTGAAGAAGTTAAATTCTTAAGGCATGTAATTTTCAAGAAGGGTATTGGAGTTGAACCTTCAAAGACTGAAGCAGTTCAGAACTGGGAACAACCCAAGTCAGTTTCTGAGATAAGAAGTTTTTTGGGATTGGCCAAATATTACAGAAGATTTGTGGAAGGTTTCTCTGAAATCTCAATGTCATTGACTCGATTGACCTAGAAATGCATAAAATACGAATGGGACGGCAAATGCGAGGTGGCTTTTTACTTGCTAAAGAAAAAGCTAGTGTCCCCACCTATTCTGATAATTCCAGAAAAAGGAAATGGATATGTGGTTTACTGTGATACGTCCTTAAATGGTTTTGGATATGTGATGATGCAAGATGAGAAAGCCGTCGTCTACGCTTTGAGGCAGTTGAAATCACATGAGAGAAATTATCCAGTCCACGATATGGAGCTTGCTGCAGTGTTGTTTGCCCTGAAACACTGGAGATATTATTTGTATGGCGAAATATTTGAAGTATTTTCAAAACACAAAAGTCAGAAATACTTATTCACTCAAAAGGAGCTGAATCAGAGACAAAGGTGCTGGATGGAGTTTTTAAAGGATTATGACTACACACTCCATTACCATCCAGGTAAAGCCAATAAACTTGCAGATGCTTTGACCAAAAAATCCTGAATTATGGTAGCTAGTCTTGGCATTAAAGAGAATAAAATGTGGACTAAAGTTGATCAGTTCAATTTGGACTTGAGGGAAGATAATGAACAGGTATATCTTCTAAATATTAATGTGAGGCCTAACCCGGTGCAATATGTTTTGGAAGCACAGGCCAGTAGTGCTGAAATTGCTGAATTAAAAGCTAAGATTGAAGCCAATGAGATTGAAAATTTTTCAGCCATAGCAATTTAGGATTGAGATATCTAGGTCGTCTGGTGATTCCAAATGATCATGAATTAAAGAAGGAGATCTTAAGAGAAAACAACTGTTTGAAATTTGTCATTCATCTTGGAAATAACAAGATGTACCAGAATATGAGAAAACAATACTGGTGGAAAGGGGTGAAAGCATATATATAGCCAGATTCGTTTCTAAGTACATGACGTGTCAAAGAATTAAAGCAGAGCATAAGAAGCCTGCTGGAATGCGCGTTCCATTGCCTATAGCTGAATGGAAATGGAAGTTTATCACGATGGATTTTGTGACAGGGCTACCAAAATCGTCAAAAGGAAATGATACTATATGAGTTTATCACGACCGATAAATTCTTGCTTCCCACTGACACTATGTTATCTCATACAACTTAATTTGAATGCATACGCCCACCAGAAGGCAACATTACCTCGTAACTACAGTCCGTTGACACAGGCCATATGAATGTCATTGCAATGAACGAGTGTGTTGCACCAGAATCAATCAAAGTATATGTAGGTAAAGAGTTTACCAATATATTACCTGACACTACGGCTGGCTGATCATCCTTGCCCGACTCGATCATGGCGAACACTGTCGGTATTGAACGCGTCGGACCCTTCTTTAGAGCTGGGCAATCTTTGCTGACGTGGCCTACCTCGTTACAGTTGAAGCATCGAATCACTCTGGGATTCGGGCAATCCCTAGCCAAATGTCCAGCTTCGTTACAGTTGTAGCACTTTCCCGAGTTTAGTCTACATTCTCCCGAGTGATATCTTATACAATTAGGGCATTGAGGATACTGCGCTGGCACCTGAGGCCTTTTACTGCTTCCCTGGCTACTCGAACTCTCACTGAATCTCTTAGTGCCCCTCTGTTGTTGTTGCTGGGAGGCACTTTTGGTAACCTCCTTGAAAAATCTTCTGGAAGCCTCTCATTGTTTAATACATTTCATCTCAGCCTCCTCCACTTCTAGTGTCTTAGCCACCACTTTCGAATAGGGCACCTCCTGAGTTTCGGCTATCTTTACTCCATTGTATATTTTTGGCTTTAGCCCCTGTACATACTAAAACACATTGTCTTCATTTCGACTCACTAAACTGCTGGCGAACCGAGATAAGGACTTGAATTGTCGATTGTACTCAGTTACCAACCCAATCTGTTCTAACTGTAGGAACTTCATCCTTTTGACCACTTGCACCTTGCTGTTGAAGTACTTGTCATAAAATATCTACTTAAACTTTTCCCACATCACATGTTGCCCTTCAACGGTGGTCTCCACGGACTCCCACCAAAATCGGGCGTTCTTCGCTAAATGGAATGTGGCTAGCGAAACCTTGTCTTCCTCTTTCACCTTCGCATATCTAAAGATGTTTTCCATGGTACGGACTCATTCCTCTGCAGCTGTTGGATCCAACGATTGTCTTTCATACGTCGAGGGTCGTAATCTCCAAAATATATCTCCCGACTGATCATGGCCTGAACTAGAGCCTGCACTTCCTTGCACTTCCCAATTCAGCCAGATCCCTAATTGCTGAGACTGTCTATTCACCAACTCAGTTAACTACCTGATCGTCATGGATTCATCCTCACTTCTTGGTTCGGTTGGCTCTCTTGGTACCCGTGAACGTCTTGGTCGTCTAGACATCTTAGCTAATTTCTTGGACAAGCTTAATTACTCTCATAAGCATCTAATAACTAAAGCTAAACTTAAACACTTACAATTGTCGAAGCACGTCGTGCGGCGATCGGCGCTGTTAGGCAATCGTTTGAACTTTTTGACTTACTGACTCTAACCCCCGTAACATCCCCTCCTACTACTGATTAACTATCCATTCTACTTTTTTCCAAGCGGTGTGGAAATTGTGACAGTCCCTCATACCTTCACAATTCACCTCTCCTCATAGGGGGCCGACGTTCTCATCAGCCACACTTACGGTTGGGTAAACGCTCTGATACCATCTCTTGTCACACCCCGGAAACCCTACACGATTCCCGGTTCGGACACTTCTACTACTCATTCACTACAATCGAAAAATTGGAATAAAAATTAAAACTTTTGTTCCTCGACTTAAAACGATATTTTTGAAAATATTTTAAACAGTATCGTAGCAAAAAATTCGATTAAAATTAGTTTGAATAAACTTCACTTTTTAAAACATAAAAATAGAGAAACTGGTCGACACCTGTAAGTATCGGTCGACACTTGGGTTGTCTCGGGTTTTTCATCGCTCAACACTGGCAAACGCCAGTTGACACTACATTTCTCTCTGTTCTTTTTGTCAGTCGACACTAAGAACACCGATCGACACTTCTACACTCATCTCAGAGAGTGGTTGACACCTTAACCCTCTCTGTCCGCGTAGGTCGACCCTTGCGGTTGACACCGCGGCCATTTTTACACTATCGGTCGACACCTACTACCATGGGTCGAGACTTACTTCGGCTCTGCCCGCGCAGGTCGACCCTCGCGATCGACACTTCCAGGATCTGGTCGACCACTAAGCCTATCGGTCGACACTTTCTCCCCAGAACTCTGTTTAAAAAAACTTAAAAACTTCACAAAATTGATCAGATTTTGACTCAATGCTAATAATAATACAACATACTTTCCATCAACTCAAATAGTTATTTAAATAAAGAAAACGACTAGTCAAGTTTAAAATCCGTCATTACACTCATTCGACTCAAAACAACTTAAAACCCTATCAATTACACTCCCAAAATCCATACCTATGCCTACCATAGTCAAAACGCTCTGCCAACTAGCCAGATCGTCCACGTGCATAATCTTCCAACCGCCTACTAGTCCTAAGCGTGCTCAGAGTACTCACCGACTATGTCATCGTCACCTACATCACAGAACTCAACTATTAGCCTAATGCTAAGTAATTAATGCATAAAACTTAAACACTAAAAACAAATACATCCTAACATATGCAGTTTCTACAGTTTCGTCTCTACTTTCGTTTTCGTCTCTTTCTTAAATTTTCTTTATCTTCTTACTACTGAGTTCTTCTTTACGTGCTAGATCAATGTGACAGACCTCGCGTTCTACCTCTGGAGACAAGGTCAACCTTAATCTAGTAAAGTAACACATCTCACGGTTCACCTCTGGGGACAAGGCCACCACGTAAAGTGGAGGAAAAGTGATACTCTTTGCGGTCCATCTCTGGGGACAAGACCATTCAACCCCACTTTTTTTATCTTCTTACGTATGTTCTCATTTCGTTCGTCTTATCACATCCTACTGTTTCACTTCGTAAAAACATGGAAATTCATTTTCGTCTCGTTCTCCTAATTTAAAACAATGATGCACAACCAAGAAAGTATAACATAAAGTAAGCGTGCAATGCATCTTACTGAACTGTGATGTAGACCCGAAGGCAAAATTCATACTATATTACTTACCTGGCGTCCTAGAAATTCTTCGCACTTCGTAACTTCGTACGTTAACTGGGAAAATCTATAAAACCACACATCTATTAGCTATACTTTCCATTAAATTAGTAAAACTCTAAAGGAAACAACAACTAAACCCCCACTCGGCCTAAACCGAAATCCTAACTCAATTTCTGACTAACCTTAAAAAATTCTTAGCTATCACAATACTCATCCGATTTGGACGATTCGAATTGCTACGGATTCCTCATGACGTCTAGCTTCTAACGGTCTCATCAAATCTCTAATTCAACACATAACGCTTGGCCGGACATGGCCGAACGGAGACCGTTGCACAATTCGAGTACTCGGCTATCCAAACTCTCAATCTTCTCTATAAGTCTCAAAATATATTCCTACTCCTAGCTTAAACATCAATACACGAATACAAATCGACTGAAACTTCCAAATTTCGTATCTCCCTCTTAGGGTTTACTAAAAGTACCCACTACTCACTCTACTTCACTTTTTACAGCTTAAAATCACTGGATGACTAACTATCTATTAATAACTAACTAAAACTTACCATAGATTTGAAAATTAATGGAAGATCGGAGAAGAACCGTGGTTGGAAGAAGGATCGCCGAGCTTTCTAAGCGGGGGGAGGAAAAGAGGAAAATCAGGGGAGGAGGGCTGTGCTGGGGAGAAACACCGTAAGGTGTTTTGATTCCAAATTTTTTTTTAATAAAAATAATAATAATAATCTTAATTACCAATTCACCTTTAACTATTAACCGTTTAATAAATCTGTTATACAGTCCAATTCCGGTTGGATTCTTAAATTTTTCTCTCCTGCATAGCTTCAAAATAATCTCTTACTTAAGGGTAGAAATTCTATGTTCCCAATTCTGATCAAAATTCCACTGATTATAATTACGTACATCTGAAATAAGTTTAACAGAAAATTCTAGGTGTTACAATGAGGATTTACATCTAAATCGATATGGTTTGCGATGAGTTCGATGAGCTATTTCGGTGGTTGACTGATTGGATTGTGGCGGCTTTTTGGGCAAATGACATATGGAGTATTGAGGGTACTTCAGTCAATGGTAGTAAAACAGAATTATGGAATTTTAATTGATAGTTTTATGTTGTATTTTGGTGAAGGTTATGTAATGTGACTTTTTAACTAAACTTTATCATTTTGTATTCTGGTATAAATGAATGATTTATATTTCTATATAAAATCTTCTGTTGTATTTAATGTTTTAAAAGTATAATAAAAGTTTTTCTTAAGATGTTTCAATGGTTATAATGAAAAATACACATATAATAGTTTTGTATAAAAAAAATTAAGTAATAAATGGTTTTACGGTATGGGCGTTGCACCAATTGATGTGTTTGGGATCTCCATCCGTCAAGCACAAGCCAAGGTATTAGTTTTAATTATATTATCAACTAATTGGTTTGTGAATTTTGTAAGAAGGTATTTCTAAAGCTTTGAGTTGAAGCCTAGAAAAGAGAATTTGTCTATCCTTTATTAAATTATGTTACCAAGTTTCTATTTATTTTAAATGTTTTAGAAAACTTTAATTTTATTTAAACATTGTTTATTGACAAGCTTATAGCCATTATTATTGCTAGGATATTTAGATATTTTATTTAGCCATAGAAAAGTTTAGGGATTAAGGTTGGCGCATGGAACATCGAAGGAGCATTTCAGTGAACATTTGGCCCACAGAATGGGATGTTGATCAAGTGATGCACGCAACAGCAAGGAGCCAGCGGTATGGCGCGGACAGAACACCACAGCGCATGCATAAGAGGACCGAGCAATTGGCGCAAGAAGAAGGCAGCAGCGCGCGGAGCAGCAAGACAGCCAAATAGATAAGGGCGCGCGCACGGTAGAGAGATGGCGCGCTCAAGGTAAAGCAGCACGCGCATGGATGAAGCATGGCGTGCGTGAGGAAGACCATCTACAGGGCGCGAGCATCACTTGGCCGCACATCAGTGGCACACAACAGCGCGTGAGCACGCAAGCATCAGCAAGCGCCAGCGCGCGCGAAGGAGAGCACCAGGCAGCGTTTCTGGAGCGTGCAGAAGGGCGCGAGAATAATGAACGGGACAGCAGCAAAAAACTAAACCGGCCACCAATGACTATATTTTGCATAAAACTCCAACGACTGTTTTCTTGCTAAATCTTCACGTCTTCTTCTTCTTCGTCCATATAGGATCTTCTGAACACCATGGTATGCTTTAGACTTGAATTTTGGATAATAGAAATTGTTTTGTTGAAAACCCGTGGGTTTTGATTTCGGAAGGGCAAATTGCCTCTATTCGCCGCGAGGAGTCAAGCCTCCTGATTGTTCCTCTGAGTTCTGATTGCTTGGTGGTGCACTTAATCACTCTTCCTCTTCGAATCCTTGTGGGATCGAAAAGCAGAAGGAAGGTGGAAGCAACTTGCCCTTACACCGTAATCTCCTTCGCTAGCAAAGGGTTTCTTCACCCAAAACACTGAGTTGCTTTTGGGTTGGCCACGGGTCTTCCTTCTTCGCATTCTATAGTGTTTGCAGGTAAATTCGCCTCAAGCCTGACAGGTAATCCCCTCCCCCATTTTATGTGTTTTCCTCTGTTTTTCGTTTGTTTCTCACTGTTTTTTGTTAAACCTGAAAACAATTACCTCCAAATATTCGTTTCGCTTTCGCAACACCTTAGCGAGAGATTCGCAGGACCCAGGTCGCGTCATCTGGTATCAATTGCATTTGCTGGCAATTGCACATTTAGAGCATGAGAGCCCCAATACAGAAGGCATAAAAGCGCATTCAGCATCCATAAAGCGCGCGATCGTGAAGGACAGCTTCGGAAGGAACAAGAGGAAGGAGATCTTGTTTTCAGTTTGAAATGGGGTCCTCTGCTGTCCTTCCAGGAGGAGCAGGAGCTCCATAGAAGAGTTGATTCCATTTTTCTTGAATCTCTCTCATACACGTGTCATAGGTGTAGGCCTCTGCCAGCACCCCAAGGGCGATCACATTCACTTATTAGTGCATATAAAGCTTAAAGCTAGCTAGTACCCTTTATTGTTGCTAGAATCTAATTATCATTCTGCTTTGCCTACCCTATACTCTATTGTGGGTAAAGTTTTGAAAGATTCGTAAGTCAAGATCATGCCTCTAGTTTTGGATCACATTCAAGCTTTCTCTTGTTTCACAAATTGAAAAGTTGAGGATTGTGCTTTGGCTCTCCCCCCAAAATCACAAGTGGAGACAAAAAAACCGAGAAATCAACCTTAGCCTCCATTATGATCTTCATTCATTTTTTATTGATACAGTATTTAACAGCTATGAAAAACATGGGCTTTAGCTTTACTTCAAAATAATAATTTGGGTTCAGATTCATTTGTCTCGTGGTACTCTTGTGGCTTTCCTTTGGTACATTGGATGTATGCGCGGGAATGGAAATCCTGGGGATTACAACCACAACGACCAACAAAAGTTCAATTGCGACCACATATACCCGACCAGATATTTCATCTGACTCCCGACGAGCTCGTCGATGAGAAAGACAAATAGCAATACATATTTACAATCATCATCTCTTTCGACCATCAATATACAGCCATTTAAGTATAACACCAACAGAACGTAATCCTCAAAATCTGACACCAGAGCCTAGACTCTATTCTACACATTGGAACCTTGAGAGATGTGCTGCTTGAGTAGAGTGATCCAACATTTAATCGAGGAGGCAAGACTTGAAATAGAGTGAAAACGAGATTTACGCTGCTGCTAGTCTGTCCCCAAAGCCTCTGAGACGCCAAAGCCTCAGAAGCTTCATCCATGGCAGTTCTTCCCTCCATAATGTCTAATTTCTTCAAGTTTTCAAGATCCGATCAATACTTTCAGTCCAATCCTGCACTGCAAGCCGCTCAGAGATATCAGCAAGTGACTTAAGATTGCATTTAATTAGAGCTTCCACGAAGTAGCATGTCTCGTCCTTTGTGTTCCCATCAGGCACGTCCACTACGAATGACTCAATTACAAGAGTACCTGGCCTCCCATCCATAACCTCGGGATGGAGGGAAATGGTTGAACAGTAATTCTGAAATAGCAAAGGAAAAGACTAGTTTAGTTTGATGGTTAAAATCTCTTGTTCAAACAAACAAGGAAAAATGTCCACAATTATCTAACACTACAATTGATGGTTATTACATTAACAAAAGCACATAAAAAAAATTCAATAATTCAATAGAGATTCAATAATTGACTTATGCTAAGCTACTAGCCAACCAGCACCCAATATAAAGAATAAGCTCACATTTTTCTATCAGGTAGATAACCGTATGCTAAGAGAAGAGGTAGGAGACAATTAAATTCATATAATTTCTTTATGAGCTAACAGCCAATTTTTTTCACATTTGGAGGCATTAAAAGAAAAATCAATTTACCTTTAGCAAATTACCACCTTAGAAAAAGAAAAAAAAACAAATATGACAAAACTTTTAGTACGACGTCAAAAGACCAGTCTGGCCAGACAATGAAATTTTTTTGATACGGGACTGAGATTCAAGGAAGATAATAAAAAAATCATAAGATTTAATACCCTAAGTCTGTGATCCCCACCAACTATCCTGATGCTAAGAATATGCCTGTCGTCATCAAGTAGTTCCAATCTTTCAGTGCTGGTGGTAGCAGGAAGGCCAGACTTAACATCGACTTCTCTTAGACTTCCAATTTCAAAATTACCCTGCACAACACACCTGCTAACGAATGGCTTATACTTTTGTGGTTGATCAAACCTCCGCACTAAAGACCAGACCTAAAAAAGTCAACAAACATAAGAATCCAAAAGAAAGCTACCATAAGAAAACATGAATTTTATTATATAACAGGGCTTCTTAACTCCAAATGTAAAGAAATTGGTCCCATTATCAGACAACTTAAAACAAATCACCTCTATACATACTCGTCCCAGTTAGGGTTCGTAAACTCCGTTGATCAAAGGAAAAGGAAAAACATCAAGTCTTGTTGGAGGGATAGACATCGACGTTACATTTGTTTTAATTGCCTTAATTTAGCCAACTTTTATTCCCATTACCATAAAAATACCGTGGAAAAAGGTTCAGAAATCAGCGTGCTCAAATAGAAATATGAACTCGTTTTAACCAATAATAGACAGACAAAAAATGTATATTTTGATTGTTAAACCTTGAAAAGAAACCTAAAGCTAAATGGCCACTTTGACAACAGCAAAAACTATTGAAAGTTAATTACCCCCTTTTTGGTTTAACTTATCAGCAATTCTGCAAAACCAACCCCAGCAGGTATAGATTTTAATCACGAGAGGTTAGTGCTTACCATCAAATTATCAGATTTTAATAAAAATGATGGAAATGGAAAATTAATCCATCACAGATCAAGATCAATCAAGATCAGATATGAGATATTATACTGAATTCCTGACAAAAGGCAATGTGAGATAACAAAAAAAGTTTTTATTCACCTCGAGAATCGCAAAATAAACATCAATCCCGAGGAATTAGAAGAGAGAGACATTCATATACAAAAACACAAACAGATGAAAGACAATAACCTCTGCTCACATACAACATGCATGCGCACTAAACAGATATCACCACAGGAAGAACAAGAAGACTTACAAGAGGAACCGGAGCCTTAATTCGTTTGACGAGCTTAGAGCTACACTGATTGTCAGAAGGCTCGTGCCTGTGGTGCCTCCGTATGAAATCCCACTCAACTCCACTAAATCCTTCTCCATTAGCATAGACACTGCTATTTCCATTCATTTTGAGAAATTCAAACTAGACGCCAAAACAAATTATAAGAGCACAAAATTAAGAACACAGACAACAAATCCAACCCTGGCCTTTTCACAATCACTCTTTCGCCAGCATCATGAGACGAAAATCAAGGGGAAACTCCTCCGAATAATGATGTGGAGTCCGATCTCCCACCGGATAAACTCCGGCCGGAGCTCCTGTTAGTAAGACAGAGAGGGAAAGAGAGAGATCTGGTGGTTATATGAGTCGCCGCCGTAGAAGAACTACCTCAGGCTACTCTATCGTCCTCATCGCTTATTAACTACCACTTTTCCATTTATTTACAGAGCATTCCAAAAGTACCCCCAAACTTCCAAATAACTACAGATTGACTCATTGTAGTTTTGTCTTCTTGCGAAGAGGATGTTGTTTTACTATAATACCCCAATCGTCTCTTCCGTTATAGCGTCGTCGCCGCCGCCGCGGCGGTGGGAGAAGGCCGCAGAACTATCGCATGGCAGACAGCGAATTGGTTTTAATAAACAAAGGCTAAACAAGAATCAGAACCAGGGGCTGGGAATTGGGATTGGTGATTAGACCCACCGCCAGATTCTAGCAATTTTTATATCGGGAGTGGGTCTGCTTTTAATACATTTATTTATTCCGACTGTGGTTGTGTCCCGCCTGGCTAGAAGCAACCATTGAAATAGAATAATATTATGTTTATTTTTTATTTTATAATTTTAAAATATTCAAAAGAAGAATAAACATATCATTAATCTTTCAAAGAACCAAAAAAAAAAAAAAAAGCAATTCTAGAAATATTTGTCTTGTCCTGTTTTTTCTGAAAAGTGATTACCGATTCCCAATTCAGAGAATAAAGTCTCTTTCTATCTCTATTTGTTCCGGCTCATCCGATTTCTAATCCTGACCAAATTTAATCAATGGTTTCATCTTACGTGATGTGATAATGTATTCTGCATTGTACACAAAAATAGAGGAACCCATCAATGGCTCAGATTCAACAGTCAATCAATCCCCCTACCATTACACTCTTTATGTATGATAGAATTCTCAGTATCATGCAATTCAGTTAAAACACAGGTAAAGCATGATAAACTATTCTGAAGCTTTTAATGATGAAAAAGAATGATCAACGAGCAAACTCCAACAAACAAACGTGAAACTAAGACTCTTGCACGTCAAAATCCGCCCCATATGCTATGTATGGAAAGGAGGCGTGTTCATACTTGTATATAAGTCCCTATTCAGACCAAATTGAGTGGTAAGGAAAGGAATTACTTGCCTTTTTAATCTTTCGGGTCAAGAAATTCCCAGAAGAGCCTTTGAACTTTGAGCAATACAAGTGTGGCAACAATGTAACAAAGGAAGTCGCTGGTCTTCACAGACTTAAATGATATGGTCATCAATGAGTCCCTCGGATAGTAACTAAATTGTTCCGACCGTGCCGGCTGCATGGCCATGAAAATGAAATAGCTTTGATCCAATTCTTAGGGCATAGTGAAGCATTAGGCAAACAAAATACAAAAAATATCATCTAATTGGTTATCTTCAGCACTATCAACCTGTTCAGCTTCCTTGGCCTACCCTAAAAACCATCACCTGATATCCAGGGTACGTTCATGGTCCTCTATCATGTCATTTTGCTTCGGTCATAGCTTCTGCAACTACACGAATGTTTGATCTCGAGGAAATAGATATTGGAACATCATCATTTTGTTCCTGGACAGTAGCTGTTGAAATTTCTTCTTCCGCTGTTAAATTCTTCTCCACTCCCTCGTTGTTTTTTGATATTATCTGGAGGAGATCTATTGGGGTAGCTGCTGGATCGAGCTCTCGATAACCTTTGGGAGCATTGGGAGCTTCTTCACCTGTAAGCAAGTAATTAGGGACCTGATGAGAGAAACGAAACATCTCGTGTTTAGGAATTCTTCTGACTTCTTCAGGTTCCATGAGCTTACGAAACACAGTTCGAAAACCAGTTACTTTGATAAGAGGAGCAACAGACACACCATCATCCTCGTTAAAGTCACTGAGCACTTCTACCATATCATATTTATGTACCACTTCATCTGGTGTATCTTTGTTCCAATTGGGGGACCAGTTCCTAAAAAGAGCCCAGATTTCTCCTTTTCTAGGATAAATATGAATAACCCCTCGCAGACCTTTTCTCCAACATACCTTGTGAGAGAAGGAATTTAGTGTTTCTGTTATTTCATGTCTGCCAGGCCTGAAATCTCCACAGGTTTTAGTGAAACCTGAACCTATCCAGTCAACTGAGCCTAATTCACTGTTGCTTCTTGAGTTCAGCCAACTGATTCGCATTTTGAATGGATTGAGGGAGATCACTTGGTGAATTCGTGCGTAAAAACGAGGCATTCCATCATTGTCATCATATGCAGCCCAGACTTGTTCAGTTTCAAAGGAACTCTCGGAGCGGTCCAAGTCAAAATTGTGAAAATCAGGATCTGGAACATTTATGGAAGTTGGCCAATCTTCTTTTTCTGTATCATCATTTAAGGCAGCTGAAGGAGACTTCTTGTTTTCGTAACCCATATTGCCATCAACAGATTTAACATTACTTTTCAAAGCCTGAGGGCCACCATTCACCGCACTTTTGTGTTTCTTGTTCCATTTATCAGGTGCCAATTTGCTCCATTCTTTAAGTTTCTCACGAATTTCACGTTGTGCCTTGTCTACTAGCATCTTTCGGATTTCAAAAATAGATAGTTCTCTTCGGCTAATGGACCTACCATACGCACCATAATAACAATGTGTCCTCTGTGTTTCTAGATCTCCCTTGCTTGGTTCAGATAGACCTACCATCACAGATCCTCTATCTCCCCGGGCTATTTGATTTTCTGTGTGGCTCGCGTGACTGTTCTGACTATAATCGATTTTTGTCTTCTTTAAAGGAAAACCGTGACTCTTCTCCCATTCAGCAGCAACTTGGACCTGGGCTTCATCACGCTCTCTCTTAACCTTCTCACTCGCCTGCTGAACAATAGATGCAGCTTGAGCTGCAGTGGAAGTTGATGAAACAGATCCGTCTGTCCTTGAGAAAGGGGCCCACTGAAAGTTTGTGTTAGAATTTTGGGAAACTTCAGAGTTTCTTCCTGGAAAATAAGAGTGATCTCTGGTGGAATTCTGCTTTAAATTTTGATGTGGCTGGCGAGAAGACCAGTTGGATGATTTAAAAACATTTGGAGGGGGTGCCTTTTCCACTGCCAAAAAAGCTTCGTGACAGTTTGGGCAAAGGAGGGTGTGATTTAAATATATTCTCAGGTATTCATAGTGAGTCTTACATCGAGTACAAATAGTCCAAAAAGTATCAGCCTTTCTATGTGGAGGATTGTATGAGGGAGCACCTCCCCCGATATTACACTTTGTTGTCCTTGAATAAGAAGGCACATTACTGGAGAAATGTGGAAAGCCATTTTCACTAGGTGGTGGTGCTGGATGGTGGGTAGGAACTTTTGGTCTATTTCCTTTCATATCTCTTTTCTGATTATGTGCTAACCTCTTTGCCTTGTCAGATAATAAACTCCATGCCTCTGAAACCAACTTGAATGCACCCTCTGCACCTAGAGACTTGTTTTTGTCAGGGTGAAGCATTAAAGCCAGCTTTCTATATTGCTTACGAATTGTCTCTTCATCAGCCAAGTAGCTTACACCAAGTATCCCGTACCAATCCATTTCCCCGTTAATCTTATTCTCTGCAGCAATATAAACATCAAGAGTTGTCATCATTTGAGGGAGACCTTCAAGCTCCGGATACAAATTTTGAGCTTTCTGAGAAAACTTCCTGGCAGCAGAATAATTTTTTTCTGTAAACTTCCTCTCGGCAATGTCCCTAGCCCTGATTGCCTCGTCCTTATTGCAATCCATTATTTCTTCCAGGTGTTTCAGCTTCCTTAACAACCCTCTTTATACAAAACAAAAGCAGGAAACTTATATCCTTTAGCACAAGGGAAAGTACAAGGGAGCTTTAACAATTTGGCAGTTCAAGTACCTAATTCAAGGAAGAAAAAAATAAGAATTGCTAAACTTGTCACAAATAACTGAGTTTTTTTTAGAGAAACTATATAATATAAAAAAGTCTTCTTATGCATATTCTTTTCCTCATCGAATAGCATTCAATACAAATAAAAAAACATCCATATTATACTTACTCTATCCACCCAATGACATATCCTTCAAGAAAACATGTGCATTTACAAAACATATTCCGTTGAAACATCATCAACCCATAGCAACTACAAATATCCATTTCCAATTACAAAGACCATTATCTTCTCAGGATTGTTTTTTTTTTTTTTAAATTACACATCGCTAACCATTTCAAGCGACCATGCACAGGTTAGTAGATCCTTTATTTGGAATGCGGCTAAACTTGCAGCTCAACCTCCCATATGTGCTAAATTAAAAAAAAAAATATTACAAGTAACACATAATATTGTCCTGGAAAATTAGCTAATCTCTGTATATTTCTAAAAGAGAACATTGAGTTTTAAGACCTGATACACTATCTGAAAAAGATCCTCTCATTTTCATAAAATATACAAAGTGAATTTACTCAATCTATATGCTCTAGAGCTTCCACTTTTATGACCATATCTCATAGTAGTACGAAAAATACTTAAAATAAACAAAATATTCAGTTGGATCAGCAAATATTTGCTGAGGAATTCGTGTAAGTCAACAAAATCCTACCCCATAATAGGAACAGTTTTGTCTGATGATTAGTAAGTATATAGAAAATGATTAGACTATAGACTGTGATTCGGTTTACTTACAGGAGATAAATTGGTGAACTTTCGAGTAAAAAAGAAATGATAGCAAAAATACGCACAGTAGAATTTTAAGTTTTAGTAATTACAACAATTGATCGACAAAGATAATGTTATCAAGCTTTAAGACTAATAAAATGAACTATGAACAGAGAAATCAAATGATCACGCTAGTCCACTCTAAAAAACAAAAACCAATAAAAAAAAGGTAAATCTCGACACCATGGCACCATGCATAACTCACGAAAACATAATCTACTATTTCTTTTCAGCATTTTCTCCTCAGAACAAATAAAACAGCTGAAATTAACAAAAATCCAAAAACAATGACAGTTAATTAGCAAAATCACGAAGTCCGAAAAAAGCAAAAAATCAAACAGCCAGCGAGCGTCTGATCCGTGAAGGCAGAAGTTTGAAACACAAGTTAAGGTTCAAATTAGAGGAAAAAGTCGGGAATTCAAGTCCCGCGTTGAAACCCTAGAATCACTGAAATTCAAAGGAAAAAGGTAGCCAATCATAACACATGGCATTGGAGAAGGAGACAAAACATGGAGAAAGAAAGGAGAAATTGTACCAAAACTCAGTGTAGCAGGTTTGAAGAAATTTGAATCAGAGAAGACCATCACCATGCACAGTAACCCATTTGTCAAAATCCCCCCTCAGAACCTCTCAGATTTTCCAAATGCCCCATCTTCACTTCACTCCAAATTTATTTATTTATTTTTTCTCTCTTGATTAACCAAATTCCTTTTAACCATGGTTAATTTCTAACTCTGGTACACATTTTCTATATACTAAATTATATTTCAATTCAATTATTTACATTTATCCCCTCTCACACCCATTTTATATTATCTTAATCAACCATATCACATGCTTAATTAGCTTTGACATTATGTACTAAACTTGGTTTTTAGAATTTTATTTTATTTTATTTAATAAAAATTAAAATATAGAATAAAATATAACCATGGTTAACCTTGTCAATCATACATACATGTATACTTGTACATCACATATGCAAAGTAGGACCCATGGACATGTGGTAGGATTTGCACGATCTCTTTGAGGGTTGGTTTTTTATATAAGTTTGATGATTATTACTAGTATAAAGTTTACCACTAACAAACTCTGATCGCTATAGGTCTCGTTCGAACATCTTGTCATGGCAACCGAGAGACTAGTTGAAAAGGTGAGTAACCAAGCAAAACGTATACAAGTTAGAGAGGAAATACAAGTATTGGGTATTGATGTTTATAATTGAGTTTTCTCAAGTCATGAATGGCTTGCTTCTTGGTCTTGGAAAAGATAGAAAAGTAGTTGTACTCGTGGTAGTAATCAATGACTTGGTAGTCTGATGCGCATCTGCTATTATTTTTCTCAAGATAGGTGGTTGTAGTTTGTGTTATGATAACAGAAGAATCTCATCGCGGTGCATGCGTCCTCAGTATTTGAGATGAAAGCAAGTTTTGTTAGCTACTGTAGACTGCAGACTGGTTCAGGCTCTCGAGTTCATCTCCATATTAACGAAATGCTAGTCAACAGAGACAAGAGAGGCCATTGAGTTGGGTAGTTTGTAGAGAGTGAGTGGATGAAGCAAGCTCAAACGGGTTTTGGATAATTGGGATGGCCCTTACTACTTCCATATTCTGTGCTTCTTCTCCTTGACGATCTTGTGACTTATTTGGCTTTTAGACGGGAAGAAAAGAGTGAAGGGGGATAGAAATCAAACGATAATCTGAAAAAAAAAAAAAAAAGTGATATAAGACGCTAAATTTATATAAAAAAAACTCATTTGAAAGGAAGGCAATTGAGACAAACCCACACTCTTTGAATTAATGCAATTATTGAATAAGCCGGGGTACTTATTAATTTAAACTACATTGATTTTCTTCTTAATAACAAGAGTAATATTATATTTATTTTTTTAAAATACTCGTCAAATAATGATTGATGCAATTAATGTAATATAATTAATATACTACGTTACTTATATCATAAATTATTTGATGCGTTATCATTAAGTATTTTAAAATAGTATAATAAAAAAATAACATAATATTATTATAATATAATTAAAAAAAAGGAAGTGCTTTTAAAAGATTGGTGACCTACGATTTCACTTGATCAATAGAAAGAGAAAGTGTGCGTTGAATAATTATTTGTATAATTAATGTAATAATTATAAATAGATAATTAATTAGAATAATAATTATTTGACACGTAAATAAATATTTTAAAATAATCAAAGAAGTATTATTCATTTTTAATTTATTTATTAACAATAGATTTCTAATTCTAAAAAAAACTAACACGTGACTATATTTTATTTTGGTCATTTATTAATTATAATTAAAAAAAACGAAAGTACTATTTTACCCTTAAAGAACTGTATGTAAAGTAGAGAAGGCAACCGTAGAGAGGTTGCTTCATCTGCCAATTGTGAAGTAGGAGTTCACCGTTATATGTTGAAATTGACTTCCATCTTTTCTTACAAGAAACCACCGCGAAACTTCCCTTCTTACATGACCAAGTCCACTTCTTACCCCCTACGACCACCTTGTCTTGCTCTTGTCTCCCCTTTCCGACGGCTTTTCTCTTTCTCTTCGGACTAGGGCTGGATCTTTCACTTCCTCCGTATGTTCTCTCCTTGTCTATTTTTCTTTTTCTTCTTTCTCCCTTTTTCTCACTTTCTATTTTCGATTGTTCTTGGAATCTCCATAGCTTTTTTGTTATTGTCTTACTCGTGGTATGTTGTTTCCTGATTTTTATAAGGCTTCAATTTGGTCTATCCGACTTAGGATGAACACAATTTGGTCATTTTTGATGAATGAATTTACCTTTTGGAAGTATAATTGAGACAGGACAAGTCCTCGTCGTCATGTCTATGTAGGGATTTGGATAGTATTGATGTCAGTTACTTTTATATCAACTTTCTTCTTTTCTGCTGCAAATTGGCTATTTAGATGTCGTTCAAATTCCCTGAGATGAAAAGCAAAGTGTTTTAGTTTGAAAATTCTGTAGATCATCCATTTCAGGTGGTAATTGTTGAGAAAATTGCGGTATATGAAGAAGCTACTGAGTATCGTTGCAGATTCATAGTTCAATAACATATTTGGATCTTGCTTGTCAATTATCATGGGTTATCCACCGGAGAAAACTGTGAGGTCAGTTTAGAAATTACATTTCATTATTTCTTAAATTTGTGGTTATTGAAGGACTGAATCACATTATAAAATGAGTGCCAAATACGTTTAAAAATACATTTTCTTTCATTAAAAAATAAGTGAAGATATGAAGTAAATGTCTCTTTTATGGCCCTTTTGAAATTGCTTTGATGAAGTTACCAGGAGTGAGATTTTGGTTTTATGAATAGAAGCATTGTGTTTTTGGTCCTCTTACTATTATTATGTGCTATCACACACGTATTTTCTGTCGTTGCTACTGATGACGCACAATTTACTACTATTATGTTTCTATTATATGGATTGAGGCGCAAGTGAAAGTACCTTGGAACCTGGTAATAAACAGGTGGTCAGAATTTCCATTCGTGTGGACATAACACATCATAATGTTCACTATCCAAGCGCATTTTTACGCCTTTGTTTTTTGGTCTGCACTTACTCTTACATTGCCATTTTTATTTAAATACTAAGGAATTATACATTGCTGCACTTCTATCTAAGTAGTAGGTATCATAGTTAGTGCTCTTACCCGTGCGTGCTTTATGATTCATTGACTACAGTCATTTATACTTCACACTCAGATCTGTGTCATTTCAGGTTTCAGAATTGGAATTCTGAGAAAACTACTGGCGAGTTATTTTTCACTGATGGCGGAACAAATTCAGAAAAGATCATTATTAGGGATAGATCAGTTTCAGAAAAGCTTCAAACAGGGTTTGAATCAGGGGCAAACAGATTTATAAGAATAAAGAAATCATTGAGATCATCTTCATTTAATAAATTTGTGGCCAAAGGCTTAGGTTCTGGAAATAAATTTCTTGATCCACAGGGACCTTTCCTGCAGAAGTGGAACAAGATATTTGTACTGTCTTGTCTAGTTGCAGTTTCACTGGATCCATTGTTCTTTTATGTTCCTGTGATTAATGACTCGGAGAAGTGTCTTTGGTTGGATCGTAGGATGGAAATTATGGCCATTATCCTACGATCATTTACTGACATATTCTATGTAGTACATATTATTTTTCAATTTCGTACTGGCTTTATTGCCCCCTCTTCCCGAGTATTTGGTAGAGGTGTTTTGGTTGAAGATTCTTGGGAAATAGCAAAGAGGTACCTGTCATCATACTTTCTAATCGATATTCTTGCCGTCCTCCCTCTACCTCAGGTGGGAATGGCTCTACTTCTGAAAGTTTTTACTTCTGAAAATGATTGGAGGATTTTGAAAGAAATTGATCATTCTTGTCTGTGAATTATCTTAAATTCATTGTTTAGTTATGAAAAATTTCGTTTATTTATTTACGACACCGAAGAGTTTGACATCATGACCTTTAATCAAGTGTATTCGCAATTTATGATTAAAGTTCTTTGACAACCTTAAGATGAATGGTTGAAAATTCATGTGCTGTTTAGATCGAGTGCTTCTTTTTCTTTTTTTATCTCCTTTCTTGTTTTATATTGAATTCCTAAGTTGTTCTATGTCCAGGTGGTTATTTTAATAGTCATTCCAAAATTAGGAGGCTCAAGATCTTTGAATACGAAGAATATATTGAAATTTGTTGTCCTCTTTCAATATATTCCGAGGATTCTTAGAATTTATCCGCTATACAAAGAAGTTACAAGGACCTCTGGCATTCTAACTGAGACTGCATGGGCTGGAGCTGCATTTAATCTGTTACTTTACATGCTAGCAAGCCATGTAAGTTTGGATTTCTATCCGGACTTGTTTGTAGAATATAAAAGCTATTTAAATCTGGTACACCGTAGGCCTTTATTTCTTATCAAAGTTTTTAAAACTATCTATAGCATATGGCACTAGATAGATTTCATTTAAGACAGCAAAATTATACTTGGCCTGGTTGAAACTTATGTGACTAGATTTCTGAATGAAAATCTAGCAAGTGTATATTGCTTTAATAGTTAGTCTATCTTGATTGTATGGGGGATTTTCTTGATAATGTTGTACTCTTTCAAGTCGCTATGGAACAGGATTTTGGATTTTCATTGGAAACTGTTTTGAGATGAACAAATATGCAAATTGGCCGATAAGTACAAAGTAATTATTTGACTAATGCAGATGTATCATAAACTGAAGTGAAACTCATTTAATATGTCTTATAGGTGCTTGGAGCATTCTGGTATCTGGTTTCCATTGAACGAGAAACCACCTGCTGGCAACAAGCTTGCCTGAATCAGACTAATTGTGTTCTTGATTCATTGTATTGTGATGGGAAGAGTCCTCGAGGAAATTTATTTCTGAATACATCTTGCCCAATTCAAGACCCAGACAAGAAAAAATTTGATTTTGGAATATTCCTTGATGCTCTTCAATCTGGCGTTGTTGAGTCCATGGATTTTCCACAGAAGTTCTGTTACTGTTTCTGGTGGGGACTGAGAAATTTGAGGTGTGCAGTGCTCATATCTTCCTTGTTCTTATATTTTCAACAATTCTGAAGTGTTTTTTAAAAAAATCTGATATGATTATGCTACTCTGATTTGTTAGATTTTCTTTTACAATTTACAGATAACATATTTTTGAAACAAGATCATTATCATCCTTTCTTTTGCGTTGTTTTGTTAAGGACTTTGCTTTTGGGTTGTCTGCTGTTTGGGTGATTATTTGAATGACTCGTGGTTTAGTGTTTTATATTGAATCCTTGAGTGTTATTTTCTTGATCATTTGCTAAGATTATTATTAATTTATATTCTGGTATGTAAATTTAACTAGGGTATTTTTCTAGAATATGTTATTATCAGTCATCAATAGTATGTAGTTTTTTTTATGTACAGGCTATTGTATCAGAAAGTGGATGATTCGATTTTCCTCTTTTTTTTTTTGCTTAATGGTGATCTAAATGATTGATTAAATTTGTAAAACTTATGTAATAGTCGGACTTGATGTTTTCTGTTTTGGTATCAGTTTCTCAATAAATCTCAATGTATTTATTTAGTAATCTAATGGATGCAGTTCTCTTGGGCAAAATCTTGAGACAAGTACATATGTTTGGGAAATTGGCTTCGCAGTTTTGATTTCCATTGCAGGCTTGGTGTTATTTTCCTTTCTCATCGGCAATATGCAGGTGGGTGTTGGCCATTTTTCTTTTTTATTTGCTTTTGATCTCTATTACTTGCAAGTGGACCTTTGTTCGTGTGCGAGAGTCACTTCAATTATCATGTGCTGTTTGTTGGGATCTGAGTAATTTTTTCAGACTTTTTGAAATGTCAGTAACATATGAGCTAAGTAAGCAATGTAAAAGCTTTAATCATCACGGCATTAATAGTTTGGATTGTCAGTTAGAGGTAATGAATTATAGGCCTCTTTTAAAGTAAAATATTTTCTTGATACTTATGTTCTGAAGGTGAATGCTCTTGAAACAGACGTATCTGCAATCAACGACCACAAGATTAGAGGAGATGAGGGTAAAAAGAAGAGACGCAGAGCAGTGGATGTCACACCGCTTGCTTCCTGAGAGCCTGAGGGAGCGGATTAGAAGGTATGAACAATACAAATGGCAGGAAACTAGAGGTGTTGATGAAGAGAACCTGGTTCGAAATCTTCCCAAAGATCTTCGAAGAGACATCAAGCGGCATCTCTGCTTGGATCTTCTTATGAGAGTGAGTTTCCACATCTTTACAGTTTATTCATGGAGACATTGTTTTGCTGTTTCAGTTCTTTGATTGGGACAACTCTGGTGGAGGATTTTTTCTGCATCAAATGTTTTGTTCAACTAGAGCAATTTGTAAAATAAAACTGTTGGATTTTTACTTTAAAGCTTCTAATAAATTGAATATGATGTGGGACTTTTAGAGAAATGATAGATTGTGGAGATTAGAAAGAGTAAATAGATCGAGAAATAGATTATTCAATGATTATGTCTAATTCGAAGTATAAATTTTTAAATACTGCCAGTATCTCAAGAATGAAACCTAATTAAGACAGATACTGAATGCCTAAATAATAACTTTACTAGCTTATTATACCCTTAATGATACTTCCATATTCCCCATAAAAATAATTTGGTTTTTCTGTTTTGAAGGTTCCAATGTTTGAAAAGATGGATGAACAATTGTTGGATGCAATGTGTGACCGACTCAAACCTGTGCTCTATACAGAGGAGAGTTACATTGTTCGGGAAGGTGACCCGGTGGACGAGATGCTTTTCATCATGCGGGGGAAGCTATTAACGATGACTACAAATGGCGGACGAACTGGGTTCTTCAATTCCGAGCACCTCAAAGCAGGGGACTTTTGTGGAGAAGAATTACTAACATGGGCCCTTGATCCTCACTCCTCTGTTAATCTCCCCATCTCGACTAGAACAGTTCAAGCTCTTGTAGAAGTCGAGGCCTTTGCCTTGAAAGCCGATGATTTGAAGTTTGTGGCCTCTCAGTTCCGGCGGCTTCACAGCAAACAGCTCCGCCACACTTTTAGGTTGTACTCTCAGCAATGGAGGACATGGGCAGCATGTTTCATCCAAGCAGCCTGGCGTCGCTACAGCAAAAAGAAGCTGGAAGAGTCGCTCCGCGAAGAGGAGAATCGATTGCAAGATGCATTGGCAAAAACCGGTGGTAGCTCACCAAGCTTGGGTGCCACCATTTATGCATCTCGATTTGCGGCAAATGCCCTTCGTTTAATTGGACGGAACAGTGCTCGGAAAGCAAGGGTGGCTGAAAGAGTTCCGCCTATGCTCCTTCAGAAGCCTGCCGAGCCAGACTTCACGGCCGAGTAAGTAGAAGTAGATGATGTATTTGTAATGTTCGTGTTTTTCCCGATAGAAGGCCACAATATTTGTAAGAAGACTAAGTACGCGATTGAGTGTAAATTATCACACTCCCTTTGTTTTCTGGTTAGGATTCTATTTAAAAATATAGCTCCCAAATTGGTGGAACCATCAGTGGCAGTATGTTTCAAAACATCATCAGAATTGCAACCCATTTGGGACATCCTGCGGCAAATCGAACTTCAACCGTTTATGGATTGGTGCAGTCTTACAAATGAAACAAACCACTAATAATAATAACAAATGGTAAGGTTGCAACATCATAATACATAAGAGGCCATTTCTGGTAATTTGCATAGCTCACTGAAGTTGAACCCCACTTTCCATTTCCAGATAACAGTAGTTGAGGAAACTTTGTTCCATTCCACTTGACCTACAAAATCTTTCCTTATTTGGATTAGGAAACTATTCCAATTTCCAAACACTAAGCTTTCCTTTCCTGCTCCTAACTGGACTCCCTTTTTTTGTGCCTTCTACAAGTAACCACTCTGTCTCCTTCAATCTTCTGATTCCCTCCTCCTCCTCCACTCTTGCTCCATGGGAAGAACCTCTTCCACGCTCAACCTCAATGGACCAGGTGCTGTCCAGTTCTCGGGAAATTGGTCCAGCTTTTCTACCTTATTAGATGTTACAGCAATGTTGAAAGAAGAGGACATTGCCAGAGAGATGGAGGTCGCACGGTTTGCTCAAAAATATTTGAAACCTGTTAAAAACATAGAAGCATCACCTGAGCCTTCTTCACAGCCGGATTTGCCGCAAAACTTAAAGAACGCCATCACTGGGGTGGGAGGGACTGACATTATTCTGGTATTGCAGAAGAGTCTCTTCAAAACAGACATCGAATCCAATAATGGAAGATTGTCGATGTTGTTCAGCAAAATCCAGGGAGATTTCTTGTCAGACACAGAGCGAAGAGCGATGGCAAATGGGGAAGACAAAATAGTGACGATAATAGAGCCATCGCTTAAAGAAAGAAAGATAACCATGACCCAATGGGATATGAAGAAAAAAACAGGCAAAACTTGCTCCATGTACGCGTTGAAGACAAACTGGAATGGTATCGTGCGTGACAACGGCTTGAAGGAAAACGACAATGTCCAGGTTTGGTCGTTTCGCGTTGAAGAAGAGCTTCGTCTTGCTCTAGTTCTAGACAAGTGAGCCGCTGGAAGACGGTGAGGATAACAATTAACAAGCAAGTCTCATAATCAACTCATGGCGGCAGAAAAAAAGAGTTACAGACTAGACATACTTTTTACCATGTGGGGTACATGATAAAACTATGTAATTTTTATCTATTTTGGCTTTTGAATTCTTATATGAGGTATTGACTGCCTTTGCAAAGTGGAGGAAGAATTTAGAAGAAATTGAGATCCACGTGATTATGGTGTATAGGTTCTTCCATGTGATTTCTCAGACAACTATTTCAATATTCTCACTATTCTCTATTCATTGTCAAGTTTTTCTGCAGTAGAAACAATCAGCTCCAGACTTAATAGGCATCTAAACTACCGAACCCGAATCCATGCTCATTTGCTAATCCTAAACCTAAATTTCTGTCCTAAAAGTCTGACATAATCTCTTTAGTATCATTGAATTTTCCATATAAAACAGTATATTCCCACCAGAAGCTATTATTTGATGCCTGGTTTGTACTGGAGTGTTCCTAATTTATGGAAACTCCTATTGTTTTGTTCATAGAAATCTACCCAAGCACAATTTCGAATCAAAGATTCTGTATTAAATTCACACATTTTATTTCTAAAACTGCTTCTGATAGTTTTAGAACAAATACAATACTAGATAACATCAGAAATCGGAGCACCGACCGTTTCGTTCCCAATCACCATATCGGGTAGGTTCCGGGCCTCTGGGCCCACCAATTTCACCAGTCTCTCTATTGACGTGGTCCTCTTGATCTTCACCATGATTCTCTCCTTTTTTATTTACGACGGTGTTTCTCGCGGGTTTTTCTTCCTTTTCGGCGCGGTTTTGTTCCTGCTCTAGCGATTTCTCGAAGGAGGCGGTCAGGAGTCGTATAGCAGCGTTGGAAGCGACAGGAGCCAGTGAGGGTAGAGCCAGCTTTGAAGTGGAGAAGAGAGGGGCGAGATGCGTCGCCATTGTTGTTCTCACCCACAATTTCGATTCCTTCAGGGAAACAAGCTCTGCCCGAGGGTTTTTAAGATCCGAGCGAGGCGCTTAATACGACGTCGTGAAGGAGAAAAAGCAAGGACACGTGGCGTTTGGAGGGGCGATCGGATTTATTTGCAGTAAATAATTAATTAAAATAATAATAAAAGAGAGATAGTAGGCCGCGTAGCGTTCAATTGCGGGGAGGAAGACAGAAATCGCAGAAGGTTGTGGAAGAAGATGGGAGGAGAAGGCCAGATTCTGAAGCGAATTCCACGCATCAAGTTCCCTCAAAGGCACCCTAAATCCTCAGCTTCAGGTTTTTTCTTTTTACCGATCGTCCTTTTCTTAGGTTGATCCTCTTTTGTCGCTCCGATTCTGCTGCAATATAACCTGTTCTGAGTGGATTCTAGTGTCTGTTGATTAAAACATGATTCGCTGCTATTTTGATTGAGCAACTTTCTGATTTTGACGTCTTTCCTTTGTTAACGTGTTGGTCACTATGATTTTTACGTTTGGCCAAACCATTATTTAGTGGATAAAACTGAAGGAGAAGTTTTAATAGCAATCATCGAAATACTTCAGCTGGTGCAAAAATGAATGCGATTAATATATTTTTGCATCCATAAATTTTTCTGAGATGCTTCTATTTGAAATCTAGCTCGTGAATGTTCAATAAAAATTCATTCGTGGTGCCCTCAGCATATTGTTGGATGTCTATGGATGGAACTATGTTGAATTCATGAGAGAAAGGTTGATGTGTAATAGTAAAATCTTTGTTACGAAATTTGTACCATTTCTTGTTGGTTTTCAAGTACAAGTGGTGCATTGTTAGGAGTCTTTATTTAAATGAGTACTTATCGGAAATACCACAATTTCTTTCTTAGGTCAGAGCCAGCTCGAAAACTCTGTAAATAAAGACGCTAATCATGTAAGCTTTTCAAGCTCCGATGTACGTCCACTGCCCAGAAACACGTCGGTGGGAGGCAAAGCAACCCTCCAACCAAAACGTACGCCCCTCTCAGATGAAGAGATTGAAGCCATTCTGGTGAGTGAAATATTCAGGTGTAGTGTGGTAGAATAAGAACCATATTACATCCTCAAAAATTGTGGATAGTTGAGCCATTTAGACTTGGAACAACGTGTTGATTAGGATAATTGTTGAAGACACCATTATTGAAACTTGAAACCAAGAAGCCTTGGATGAATATCTTGTTTAAAATAATTTTCCATGATGATAGTTTGTGATTTTACAGTTGGGTGGATGCATCTGAAGCATTTGGCTCGGGAGGAAGGAAGGATGGAGATAGTGTTCCTAATTCTTGGGATGAAGCAGGGAGGGTGCTCTGAATTGCAGCAGTGTCAATTTTCCCGCAGCTTTTATATTAATCATAACTTATTACATGTTGTGCATCTGTCACCCCAACAATTGAAGCCTTACTTGTGAATAAAATGTTTATCAATTATTTTACACTTGCGAGTTTAACTCTGAAACCAATCTTATTCAAGTCAAGATGTCATTCTTCATGCTTGTGTGTCTAAGCTCCAACTATCACAGTAGATTGTTTTTAAACACTCGAAGACGAAGACGGATGTCTTCATGCAAGATAAGATGGATATCGAGGCCGTGCATGTCTCCAAACGAGGAAGACAGAGGAGGTTGGATGCCAGAAAGAAGATAGATTTCATTTTTACAATTAATACATGGAGAAGGTATGAACTGAATGAATGATGTACTTGCTTCAAATTCCTTCCATACATGATCTTGTAAATAATAGCGCAGACCCGTTTACCCCTCGGAGAACAAGTAGCCTCGAGTCCACGCATGTTCCACACACTATCTTCGACAAATCAAACATCTCTGGTGGAATTTGTATTCTAACTTCTTTAACAGCATCTCTTGCCATCTCAACTTCTCGATTTAAGGCATCGTCAATACTCATCGAAATGTCATTGTCGCTCGCCGCAAGTTTTGCTACCGGAAGACTTGAGGGAAGCTCTTTAAATGGAGTAACTTTTCTCCATTTCTTACCCGACAGCTTCCGAGCTATTGAGTCCTCGTCATTTGATGGGCCAAAGGAGAATTGTCCACTGCTCTTTTCTTCTCTGAGATACAGCCTTCTTCCGGCCATTAATCTGAATGAAGACTTGCTTTCTATTTTTCCACAAACGCCACTCTTGTTGTGGGGCCAACTACGGCCAACCATGATAGTGAATCCAATGTCTGCGATAATTGTGAGATTTGTGTTTGATTTGGACTCTCTCGAGACATTTAAGTAGACATCTCCAATAAGAACTCTAGAAGGTGGGTCGCGAAGGGTCAGTCCAATGTGCTTCCCAGTAGAGTACAAGAGACGCCACTTTCCAGGCATCAACTCCAGCCAATGCTGATTGTTCAAATAATTTCAAAACTCAGAAGCAGGCAATGTGCAAAAGTTTAAGTTTTTGCACATCAATGCGACAATTCATTACCTTTGGCTTGGAGTGAGGGTTCAACACCTCCATCAAGTCAATGAACTGGGAAAGCCTTCTACGCTACAACATGGAAAAAAAAAATATACAGATTGAGATGGCAAGTCAGTCCACGTATAACTTTTTATACCCTTTTAGTTGATATTTACTAAGTGATTAAGGTGGCAAAGCAAAGAGAAGAGGAGGCTGACATGGCATGCCGATCAACAAAACGTTTTCTGGTATTTCAATGGAGAATGAAGCTCGACTTTAAATATAACGTATCTTAATGAAACCAGATAATTGATAGCTTTATTATAACTCTTCTTTGAAATGAATCTTCCTGACAAAAATGCGATTACTCTCTTACCTATTGACCAAGGCTAAGGCTAAGCCGGACAAACACCCACTACCAAATCTTCGATCCTTGCCACCAAAGGAAGGATTTTATTTCAAATTTTATAATTATCTTCGGAACATACAGGTAGAAATAAAAATTCTTCAGAACAGAGTGATAATTCTCTAAGGAGATTGACAATTTAACCAAAAGAAGTTTCACCCGTGGCATTACCAATCAGTTAAATCATTCTTACAGTTCACTACAATCAAGGATCATGTCCAGTTAGATATTACCGCAAGAAATGAGAAGGGGCAATAACTTGCAGGAAAGTAATAGAATCTGTGGTACCTGAGGCATGCTATAAATGTATTCCTCCGTGATTCTAATGGCAGTTGAACCAAGACTCCATCGAACCATGTCCACGGATGGTACTACTCGCCATCTTGGCCCACAAAGAAAAGGATGCCTCAGAGCATCTAAACAGCTGCAATGAAGAAAGTTGAAATTCTGAAAGTCAAAATACTTCTCCAAGGCGTAGATCTACTTTACAGACAAAAGCCAAGACGCATTTTACTTTTGATTTCAACAGTAAGATTTTTTTTTTTGTTTTGACACAAAATTTTGATTTGAATACCTGATTCTTTTAGAAGGTTTCACAGCGAGCAATAAGGACAATAGATTCCATCCTGCTCCCCAATTTCTATCAAGAATCTACAGAAAGAATAAATTAATTATACGTAAAAACATTTTTATACAAACACTGAAAGATGATGGCAAGCAGGGAATAGAATTGAAAACATACCTGGAGTCCAACATTTCCAGAAACAGAACTCCTCTTGAGGATTTGCAATAGAAATTCACGCAAGCATGAAGGATCATTGTTCTGCACTTGAATAAAATAGAAATTTTCAATGTTACTGAGCTGATAGTCAAAATTTAAATGGCTCGCGTCAATGAAAATAATTTCTTGCAAAAGTCAAACGCTGGCACCCAGGTTCTGGATATGAAAGACAAAACCAGGTTTCAGCAAAGCGAGATTTGGAGAGAAAACATGAGTAATACAGATATAATTGTTTTTGGAAAAACTTCTTTTTTTTTTTTATCTATAGATATTCATTGTTAACAACAGAAATTAATGAAATGTAGCAAGCTGGAAAGCCACTGCAAGAACAATTCAAGAATCTTCTGAAAGGAAATAAAAAATACAACTCCCTTTTATTGGCACCAGAGAAATAGAACAATTTCTTCATTCTTTGAAAACGAGACATTAGGCACACCATACCTTTGAGAAAAATGATTTGAATTTCGTGTATATTAATGGATCCATGAGTTCCTGCAACACCATCTTTGCCATCATAAATCCGAGGCATCTTCGACATATACATAAAACAAATAAGCAGGGAGAAAATTTCCAGAAATATGATTTTACTATCTACAAATATGTAGCCATGATCATCACTACATACCTCATGTCAAAAGCGATCATCATTTGTCGTCTATCCAGGTTGTTATCCAAGAGTATGCTGCTAGGGCTGTTTTCGTAAAAGTCAGCAGCATTGCCCAAGATTCCTACCTAACTTAAGTTAGGTCCAATTAGATCTTCAGAGAGCAGATATATATTAACATGTGAAAACAAATGAGCAAAACTTGTTATCTCTTAATTATCAACAAACCTCAAATGAGCTAAAAAAAAATCAATTTTGAAGATAAACCCTATGAAATGAATTTTGAGGGTAAAAATATGTGTTTTACTATTGCTAAATAAACTTATTATTCTGTATTTTTTAAGATATATCCTTTTAGTTTTGTTCTCTCTAATTGGAGAGAAATGGATTTAAATTAAGTGGTTGTCTTTTTTTTTTCTTTAGAAGGGTTCTTCCCCTCTCTTGTATTGTACATTTCTTCTTTCAATTTATGTCATATCTTAAAAAAAAAGGTAAAAATATATAAATGCAAACTTATTGGCATAATCCATGAGCTTAATAAAAACCAAATAAGTACATAGTCATCGTAACTAGTTTTCACTAAATAGGATCACAATTCAGTTTCTTTTGAATTTATTAAAAACTTAATCGAATAAAAATAAAAAATTTCAAAGTGATATACAAATATTTGTTCTAATAATCTTCCATAAAAGTGGTCAATCAAAACCAAGCTGGATAGGTTAATTATTCATAAATCACGATCATCTATAGCAACATGTATAGGAATAGATTGTCCAGGACATGTGTTCTTACTTTGATATGCCTGTCCACGGGACTTATGTGCACATTCTCGAGTCTCAACTCTGTATGGGCAAGTCCATGGCTGTGCACGTAATTCACCTAGAGAGAGAAAAAAAGACATAAACTAGCCACTCTTAACACAAAATGACCAGGAAAATTTTTATTATTAACCAAAATAGAAGAAACATACTCCAATCAAGAGATCCCTCATTAATATTCGAATGATCCGCAGTTGACGAGACACAGCAGGTCCCCCAATGGAGTCATCTCCAACCTTCCTCGCAGATTCTTCATCCAATGCCAGGGTAGCTTCCAAGGTAGGAAGCCAATCTGACTGCTGAAGCCAGTGCCTCAACGAAAAACTATCATGATACTGGATGGATAAGACATGATAAGTCTATTATTTTCTCATACAAATATCAGTTTCCAAATAATATTGCAAAATTAAGAAGAGAGGACATGCTAAGTTTACATCGATATGGAAGATAATGGTCAGACATTTCATCAACACATCTTTAAGGGACATATATCAAGAAGGTGTAAAGCAATACTAATGTTGACTATTATTACTATTTGGAGACCTACCCCATGGACCAGTGTAAATGATATACAACCACTGCTTGTAGTAGACGAGATGAATCCATGAACTTGGATAGAATAAGAATGATACATAAGCCGACGACGAACTAGCTTTTTCAAAACCTAGGACAAAACATCAAAAAATAATCAAGAGAGAATAATAAGCTCATTTCAAAAAAAGACTAAGCAAAATAGACAGCACAGACCTGTATGGCTCTTTTACCCCTACGCTGAGCTTGAGCGCTCTTGAGGCGTCGAAGCACAACTTTTGTGTTATACAATGGGCTGCATTAAAATATGCTACATTCAAGCACACATCAACCTCCAAACATATAATAAATTGAAAAAAAAATTACCTAACCTATTAAAATTTTTCACCACTGCTTCAAAAATTACTTCATCCGTCTGCAAAAAATAATATGACATTCAAATTACATGTAAGAGAAGGCCAAGCCAGGAATGATAGGGCTAAAATTTTAAAAGCATACCCGACCCTCAAGGCCTAAGCTGATAGAATTAAGGATCTTAAAGTCTGATATCTTGAACCTTGCAACATGTTCCATTTCTTCATCCACAGAAACCGGTAAAGCAACATGAGCATTTGTTTGTTCTGACCACATCGAGGTTACATTTTTCCTTGCTGACAAACAATTTACTCTGAAACATCTTGTGGAGTTGAAACGCGATAACTTTTTCACGGACCTCAGGGTAATAGGTTGAAGAAGTTTCGTCGACAAATTGAAAGTAAAATTATCACGGCTCGTGATGGAAGCAACTCCACATAGTGCCATTGACTGCAGCTCTAATAATTAGAAATGAATGACGCTGGTTTCAAATTTAAGAAAAGGTTTCTGTAATAGCTAAGAAATGTAAAAAAAAAGGATTTGAGTATGAAATCTAAACATAATTTCATCTCAATCGCAAAGCTATCAAGTTATGGAAGCAAGAAAGATATCAAGATATGCACTGTATCATTTCAATCACGATTCCTAAGTAGATAGATTCAGAAATGCGGAAAAATGAGTAGAATCAGAGCATGAAAGAGAAAAACACAAACAGATGAAGGAAAAAAAAAAGGAAATACCTGAAATTGAAAGAGATGGCGAAAGGCGTGATTCAGAAAGAGGAGGAAAGGAGTAAAGTATAAATAGAGGAGGAGGACGAGGGCGACGACGACGAAGGGTGGGGGCTGGAGAGGAGTGTGTGAGAGTTGCGTGCAGGAGAACGCCACAGACGCTTTGCCATGGGCTCTACGCGCGTCTACCTCCGCCCTCTCTCCAAATATCTTCCCTCTCTTTATTATTACTATAAAAATGTTGCAGAAATTTGATACGTGATAAAAAATAATAATATTTTAAGTTTTTTTTAAAAATTTAAACCTTAAATTATTGTTTTTTTTTAACGTGTTAATTTATTTTTTTTTTAAAATCCTAAACTAACCGCACTAACAAATCAAATTTTAAACTATCAAAAATCTAACAAATCAAATTCTGACGATTATCTAATCACCATCCGTTCGTTAAACAACGGGCGTCTTGACTTGACTAACGAGCCAATTAAGTCAAGTCGAGTTGAGCTGAGTTGAACTGAGCCAAGCTAAAAGTAGTTCAGTTCATCAAGTCTAATGAGTTAAACGAGTCGAAATTAACGAGACAAGTCTAATGAGCTTACCGAGCAAAGCCTAATGTGTCAATTTAGAAAAATTTCAACTCGAGCCGGCTTGCGAGCCACGAGTTAAACGAGCCAAATTTAGTAGGCTCAACGAGTCGAGCGTATATAAATATTTTTAACTTATATTAAATTTTAAAAATTTTCATTTAAAATTATAATAAGTATTAATAATTATATTTGAACGATATTTAATAATTTAATTTAAAAATTAGTTATATTAAGGTATATAAAATTGAATGTACTAATTAAAAAATTATTTGAGACTATCAAATAAAAAATATCATTAAAAATATTTTGACTTATAAAAAGAAATTACAATTTGAAAAAAATTATAAATTTGAAAAAAAATTACAAATTTGAAAAAAAATTATTTCAAATTACAAAAAAAGTTCAAGAAAAAAAAATCTCTAGTCTTCAACATCTAACTGCGCAAAGTCTTCAAGAATTTCATCACCTCGTTGCTGATCTCTTGTCTTTAAGGTGCATTCAACTTTCAAAACCCTAAACGATGACCTTCGAACACCGGTCGAGTCGGAGGATGACGAAGTAAAAAATATACCAGTAAGGGAAGAAATTTCTATGAGTTTTTTTTTGGTAAAAAATATAGTTCTCTACAGGCCATTAGAGAAGAAATAATCGAATATGCTTTGAATAATGGATATAACATCAAATTCATTAAAAGTGAAATTCAGCGTCTCATTGCAGTGTGTGAAGACGGATGTGAGTGGCGACTGCATGCTTCGATCATGCAAAATGAGCTTACATTTCAAATAAAGAGTTGCATCGATTCTCACAGTTATGCAAGAAAAATTGAAAATTTTCTCGCTATTGCAAAATGAGTGGCAAATCATTATTTGGATAAGTTCAAAAGTCAACTTATATGGAAAATTCCTTCTATCATTCTATTATCAAGACACTGAGGAATGATTTGAATGTGAATATTACACATAGTCTTGCCAGAAGAGCAAGAAACGATACTCGAAAACTTAATGACGGGAGGAGCGACGAACAATTCAAGATACTGCATTCGTACGCAGCAGAGATATTTAGATCAAATGCGAGTAGCATAGTGAAAATACACGATTACCTGGTGGGCTTGGCCATAATGAATCATGCGTATTTCAAAGAATGTACATGTGTATGACTACTTTTAAGGCAAGTTTGCTGCAGCGTGCCAGACCTATTATAGTTTAGATAGTTGTCATCTGAATGACTCTTGTCCCGGTCAATTTTCTCACAGCTTTTAGTCTTCCTAGAAGAGCAAGAAGCGATGCTTGAAAACTTAATGACGGAAGGGGGGACGAACAATTTAAGCTATTGCATTCGTACGCAGCAGAAATATTTAGATCAAATTTGGATAGCATAGTGAAAATACACGATTATCTGGTGGGCTCTGGCCAGATTGAGTCATGCATATTTCAAAGAACGTACATATGTATGGCTACTTGCAAGGCAAGTTTGCTGCAGCGTGCTAGATCTATTATGGTTTAGATGGTTGTCATTTGAAGGGCTGTTGTTCAGGTCAATTACTTACAGCCGTCAGTATTAATGGCGACAATGACATATATTATGTTATCGTCACCAACGTGGAGTCAGAGTGCACAGACTAATGGAAGTAGTTTTTGCAAACATTAAATGAAGATCTAAACACTCAAGATGGAAGCGGATGGACAATCGGATCAGATCAACAAAAGGTACAATTGTGTCGGATCACATTTGTTATTGTTTTTCGTGTCGCTTATTTAGTGGTGTAATTATATTGCGTAAAGAAGTTCTGCTAAGAGCCTGGATTTTAAGTGGGACCGTTTATGATCTTTCCAGTCCTCTTGAAAACTTATTTGGAAAGATAATTCTCTTTAAGAGATTCTCTAGTACAGTCTTTTTGGGATTTATCCTGATCAGTACTCTCTATGTTTTACAGCCTCGGTATTTTTATTATTGTTCTCACTATTTTTATTATTTTCCCAACGCAAATTTTGAGGCGGGGTGATTGTGATATTATTTTTGTTGACTCTATTTTTCTTTCACACGTTAAGAGTTGTCGCGTGCTGTGGAGGAAGAATTAGGCTCAACCGAACACTGCTACTGCCTTCGATATATGTACGTAAACTTCAAAAGCCAATTTTGGAGTAGAGCGTACAGATATGCAATGTGGAGTGTGGCCAGGGCAACCACAAATTATCATTTTGAGATAGAAATAAGGAAACCGCAATAAGATTAACCCGGAGTTCCATGCATGGTTTCGACAAACACTGCCTAGCTATTGGGCTAGTCATGCATTTTCCTCGGTTCCCAAGTGTGACATGAGCTTGAATAATTTATGTGAGTCATTAAATGCAGTTGTATTGTCAGCTAGGGACAAGCCGATTCTTACTATGTTTGAGATGATTCGAAAGCACTTGATGAATCGTATTGTAAAAAAATATGAGAAAATACTCTCGTCAACAGACCTCCTGTGTCCTAGGATAAAGATGGGAAGCTAGAACTTCCAGCTCGGAATTGAAGTGCTGAGTTTGCTAGCGGTGTATAATTTGAGGTCAACAACAACCACAAACAATATGTTATCGACTTGAATGCGGGCGCATGCAACTAATGCAGGTGGAAGCTTACTGAAATCTCAGGTATCCATTCGATTTCATGTATGTATTTCATGAGACTGAACTATCACCGGACGACATATGTGTAAAGTTGTTTAATGGGCAAGCTGGATAAAACTGTTGCTCTCTCATTCTCTCTTTGCTGCAATGCTGCCCAATCCCCCCTCCCCCCTCCCCCTTCTCCTCCTTCTCCTCCACTTCTATAAATTCTTTTCCACTCTCTTCATTTTTGTCACAAAATCACTTTCAATCTCTTAAATTCATTTTTCAAAGTGCTATCAGTCAATTTCTCTTTTATTATAATTCACTATTTTATTCGTTCAACAAGGTATATTTTAATTTTATTTTATATATATTTACGTAATTTTTAATTGTAGTTATACTAACTAAATTTTTTTTAAGTTTCGTATACGTGGAGTTGATCAATTCACACCACCTACAAACTTTTATTAGACATTAGTTTTGTGGTATCAATTTATTATTAGCAATTTAATTTTATATTTAATTTTATTTATTATGAATCCTCGCAATTATATTATTGATGATAATGATGATGTAGAAGAAATTAGAGAATTAATTCTACATTTTTTATGAGACAATCATTTGCACAAACATTCACTTCATCTAGAATAATAAGACATAAAACTTCGGATATATGGAAATATTTTTGTTTAAGAGATGTTAAAATTGCGAGAAAAATAGAAACCAAATTTCAATGTAAACATTGTGCTAAAAATTATATTTACTTTTGGTAGCTCTACTAGCATCATTAGTAAACATTTTGAAAAATATCATTTAAATGCGAAAATACGAAATTCAATGCAATCTCAATTAAATATTAGTAGTAGTAACATTTTCACATATTTATAAAATAGAATGAGAGAAGGAATATTACAACTTGTAGCACAATTTGAATTACTTTTATCATTCACCGATAGTGAAGTATTTGAAAATTTTATGAAAGAATATGCTACTTCTAGTTTTAAACGTATCCCTAATAGTACTACGAGAAATGATATTATTAAAATGTTTATGGATAGGAAAAATGAATTAATTATATATTTTTTTTAAATGTTCCTTCAATGTTTATTTGTATTACTTCTAATTTATGAAGTGTACATAATGTTGTTGGTTATATAGTTGCAACATCTTCTTTTATTGATGAATTTTGATAATTAAATAAAAAAATTTTAGGATTTCGTAATTGTGAATATCCTCATTCTGGCACCACTATTTATAAATTTATCATGACAATATTGCAAGAATATTCTATTAAAAATAGAATTTTTACCGTAACTCTTAATAATGTTAGTGCTAATGATGTTGTTATTTCTCAATTTAATAATTATTTACAATTAGATGTTACTCGTGATTCTTTTTTTCACACGAGATGTGTGTACCATATTTTAAATTTAGTTGTTAAAGATAGTATGTTATCTCATATTGAATTAATTAAGTCCGCAATTTCTTATACTATTGGGTCTAATTCAACACAACATGAATATAAAGATTTTTGTAAAGATGTTTAAGTTAAACTAAGAAAATTAAAAATCGACGCAGATAATAGGTGAAATTCAACTTATTTGATGTTGCAAAATACTAGGATATATTGGCAAGTTATTTGTGCTTTTATTAATGATAAAACGCAAAGTATTAACCTTGACAAATGTAGTTGTGATATTACTAATATATTTCTTGAATTTTTAAAACATTTTTATGATGTTACAAATCAATATTTTGGAATTTACTATTCTACTTTTAATATTATTCTTCCTATTTTTGTGGAGTTAACATATAATTTTGTAAAATATTGACAAATAGATGAATTTAGTAATATTCTTAATAAAATGAAAATAAAATTTAAAAAATATTGCTATAACATTTCTCTTATTTTTTGTTATGTCATGGATTCTATATTTAAATTAAAAGGAGTATGGTTTATGATCAATATGATTTCTACAAATTTATGTATTGAACCTTTAATTACTAGTAATGACATAACAAATGGAGTTGCTAATTTATATTTTTCTTATGAAACAAAATATTCCAATATTAATCGTTTTTATTCACGATCTCTATATATCGAGAGTTATCTTAGTAGTGATAGTGATGGAGGTAGTTTTAGTCAACAATATAGTATTGATAATATATTGAGTGAATTACAAATTGTAAATTATTCTAATTCTTCTACAAATGAACTCAATATTTATTTTGAAGTTTGTTATCAATTTTCTTGAGGTGAGAATTTTGATATTTTAGATTTGTGGAAAAGACATTCTACCATATATCCTATTCTTTCTATAATGGCACGTAATCTACTAACACCTCATATTTCTACTGTAGTATCGAAATCTATTTTTAGTGCAAATGGACGTATTTATGATAAACGAAGAGGAAGACTTGCACTGGACCTTGTCATAGCGTTCATTTGTATCAAAGATTGGACCGACACCAAGACAAGAGATCAACAACGAGATGATGATATTCTTGAAGAGTTTACCTAGTTGGATGTTGAAAACTAGAGATTTTTTTTATATAACATTATTTTGTAATTTGAAATAACTTTTTTTTTCAAATTTGTAATTTGTTTTCGAATTTATAATTTTTTCAAATTGTAATTTCTTTTTATAAGTCAAAATATTTTTAATGATATTTATGTGATATTTTTTATTTGATAGTCCCAAATAATTTTTTAATTAGTACATTTAATTTTATATACCTTAATATAATTTATTTTTAAATTACATTAGTAAATATCGTTGTAATTATTAATACTTATTATAATTTTATATGAAATTTTTTAAAATTTAATACAAGTTGAAAATATTTATATACGCTCAGCTTGTTAGGCTCGGCTCGTTAAGACTCGTTAGGCTAGTTGAGCCGGTTCGGCTCGACTCGTTTAACTCGTGGCTCGTGAGCTGGCTCAAGTTGAAATTTTTCAAAGATGGCTCATTAGGCTCGGCTCGGTAAGCTCGTTAGGTTTGGATTGTGAGGCTCGACTAGTTTAACTTATAGGCTCGGTGAGCCGGATTACTTCTTATTCAGCTCGGCCATCTCATTTTTCATGTCTATATATATGGAGATGCACTCACAAAAACCTACACCTATTTTTCCCTTACATTCTTGATTTTTTCTCCCTAAAAAATCCTCACTATTTATCTCCCTCTTCTTAGACAAGAACTTCGTCTCTTCTCTTTTCTGCAGGTTTCGGATAAATTAGGAATCCTGTAACACCCCGAGAACCCACACGTTCCCGGTGCGCTACAGTACGTCTACACACTACACACCTTAACCCTTGACATAACTCACTCAATTTAATACCCCTTTCGTTTTCAAAACATTTTCAAAAGAACATTTGTTAGTATGAAAAATTTTCGACTCGATTCGAAAACTACCCGTGTCCCGAGGAGAAAACATGAAGTCCTCAATATAAAAATATGCAGCGGAAAAGAAAACAGTTAAATTAATTTTTAAAAATAAAACGGTAAGACTCGAAATCCTAAGAAAGAATCCAATGCACCCATCGGACTGCACAATCCAGTATCGCGCACTCACATCCCCACTTCGACACCCCGAACGCACTCTCGCGGTGCCGTACGTGCAAACTCAACGTCACTGTGTTTCGCGCACGCTCACAGCGCCGCGTATCCCACGCACCCTGCCGCTGTACAGCACGTCCGCGCGCACGCCCTCACCCGGCATCGCATGACCCGTGAGTACCCGCAGGGCCGCGTGCCCCGCGCACCTGCGATCACGCCGCACTTCCACGCTCATCTACAATTTTCTAGCATTCATTGTACACACCTCAACCTATTTCATATCCTCTCGACTCCCAACCCTTCTCCCGAAATTTCGGCAGAGTAACGGCTAAAGACTGACTATCCCAAAATTTAAAAAAAACCTGCACACAGCTCACCAAACTAACAGTGTTTATCTATCCATCATCCAGAGAAATCAGCATAATCAAATCAGAGTATGAAGACAACGAAAATTCATCAAATACAAATGAAGAAAGTCCCCAGTATAAAGTAATATCATACTCTAACATGAAAAATATCTACGTACGTCACCAAAATCACACGCACTCCATATACCTATACACTGACACATATACACCTCATCTCATCGACTGTACATAATCATCACAAAAGAAGAAAACCTCCAAAACCAACCATGCCACAACCTACCAACTACATGGGTCGGGTCGCCTTAACAAAAATCTGCCATCCGGAGCTGCGGTCGCACGCCGCCAACCATCCTACGCCTCTGGACTAGGCACTCGAGGCTCACCAGCAGTATCGTCAGCACCTACACCATAGAACACACAACATAAGCCTAACGCTCAATAAGTAATGCGATATGAAAGTAAAAGCCGACAATGCAATCCTATCACATGCAGTCTCTACACTCACACTTATGTTGTCACATCTGTGACGCGTAGTGCAGCCGCACCAGGGTAAGGAGGAACCTCACGCCACCCTACACCCTGACACGTCGCCACCGTCCCAGACTCCCCAGCAACGAGGCCTACAAGCTACACACACGCATCACCACACAGCAACCACATCAGGTTAAGGGTGTACCTCGCGCCACTCTACACCCTGACACGTCGCCCCCGTCCCAGCCTCCCCAGCACGGGGCCACAGTTGCCACACACACACGTTTCGCGACAGCCCAGCCGGCCCACCCCTCGAGTAGGATCCGCGACTGGTGTTACACCGGTCCACACACTAGTAGAATCTGCGGTATCAATGCTCATATCCTCACCGTCAACACATTCACGTCGCATGATGGCCTAGCCGGCCCACCCCTTAAGTAGGATCCGCGACTGGTGAAGCACCGGCCCGCACACTAGCGGGATCCGCGGTACCACCGCCACACATCTCACCTCATACATCAAAACATGCTAAAAATCATTTTTGTTCCCGTTTTTAAAAATATAATGCATGTCAAACAATACGCACGCACACCACAAGCAATCACATAAACCCTAAAGTTCTACAGTGTAGGTCCACTTGGGCAAAACACATGCATGCATTACTTACCTGGCGTCCTAAGCTCGCTCGATGCACTGTTTCGCCAAAAGAAAGCCTCAACCTAAAACACAACCAATTTCTCATCAGTATTTATCTCAACATTCACCAATTAGCTAAAAATAACCTTCTCTAACTACACTCATGAAATTCCAACTAAAACGGTCCATTGGTTTGGTTTGGGCCGAAAACCAGCCCAAAGTTTGGACGCGCATAACTTTTGCGTCCGTCAACTGAATCGAATGATTCAAGTGGCCATACGTCCCTCTAACAGCCCAATTTATCCCACAAAAACAGGATTTAAAACGATTAGCCAAAACTAGGTCAAAATAGTTAAAAACCGAACTGCCCCTGCACAAGCAATGGTTGATTTTGATTTCAAACTTCAATTTACAAACTTCCACACACAACTAGCCCTATTTCGTCCATATCTCTTGGCCAAGCTCACTACAATTGCAAGGAGGCCGAGCACTAAGCTCGGCCAAAACAGGAAACCGACAGGGCTCCCTTCGGTTTCCCTTAAACTCGCGGCATTACTCTCGTGCTACGCTATAACCTTGCGACCAATTCCATCAATGACGAAAGTAGGCCGAGCACTAAGCTCGGCTAAACCAAAAATAATGAGGCGGGCAGCAAGAGGAGAAAGACTTACCGAGCAATGGAGTTCTGCACACAACGGGAAAAAGGGACTTCAGCAAGGCTCCCAAATCGTCGGTGGCAGACTTGGTCGGAAATTCGCCCTTCGCAGTCGTCGGCCGAAACACTCGGCTCTCACTTCAGGGACTCGAGCTGCTGAAACCGGACGGCTTCGGTTCGTCGGGACAGCAGCACCGGCTCGTAACTCGCACCTCGCGCCCACGCTCGTCGGCAGTCGATCGCAGCTCCGACTACGGCACGCGATCGCCCTCTCTCGGCACTCGAGTGTTTGCAGGAATCAGCCGAATGGCTTCTTCCCGAAGCCATTCGGGTGATTCATATATATATATTTTTTTATAAATTACAAATTACCAAATTGCCCTCACGTGCTTCAATCGTCCGAAATTTCGTTAATTTCTCGACCTCCCGACTTTAAATTTTGAAAACCAATCGCAAAAGTAGGCTCCGAGCCTTATAATTCAAATCTTTCCCGTTGAAATATTTCTCAAAACTCCGACCGAGATTAAACTAAAAAAAATTCCAGAAAATAAAAATTAAAAATTGAAATTTCCGGGTTATTATAAATCCTCTTCAGACCTCTATTTATAGAGCCTTTGTAGGGACACATTTCTTAAAATAAAGAATGAAGGTGCCTAAAAGGACTTTCCTTCTTTTTGCAGCAAATGAAGATTTTTTCTACTATCCATTTATTACATGGGTCCCTCATCATTAAAGAGGAATCATTCAAATCTCCATTTCTTGACTTATGATGAGGTATTTCCAATTTTGCTGTGCTTCTACATAATTTGTGTTTATTCTGCAAAGTCTTTGTCATCATATCTGAGCCATTGTCATCCGCGTGAATTTTCTCAAGATATACTTGCTTAGTGTCCAAACCATCTTGTATCCAATGATATCTGATATCTATGTGTTTCGACTTTGAAAGAAAACTCGGGTCCTTGCTCAAATGAATAGCATTTTGACTATCGCAATACAAGATATACTTATCTTGTTTATGACTCAATTCTTTTAGAAATTTTTGCATCCACAACATTTCTTTGCATGCTTTTGTAGCCGCAATAAACTGTTATAGATAATGCAACCAACTTTTGCCTTTTCGATTGCCATGATACAACTCTCCCTCCAAATGTAACCATATATACCTTGATGTTGATCTTCTAGAGTCAGTATCTTCCATCATGTCTGCATCAGTCTAGCCTACTAACGAAGACTCTTTACTTTCAAAACACAAACTGAATTCATAAATACCTTTAAGATACCTAATAATATAGAATAGGCTGAGAATTTTCTTGATATATTTTTCTTGTGATAGCTATAATTTTTCATTTTTCCTATCACGAGTGTTCCAAACATCTGTTTCTTTAGTTCTAAGTCTTTCATGGAAAAAAATTTGTCAAGTTTATTATTTAACTTAACAATTTTTTTTTGTTTGGGCCCACGATCAATATGTTGTAAATATAAAGTTGAAGGATTATAAATGTATCATCTGTGAACTTTTTCACAAACACATAATGTTCTGATGAAGTGTCCATGTATCCTTAATTTTTTATAAAGAAATAGAATTTTTTGTACCATCGTCTTGGGGCTTGCTTTAATCCATATAGACTCTTCTTCAATCTATATACCAGATGTTTCTTTCCTTTAACAACGAACCTTTCTGCCTGTTTCATGTAAATATCTTTTTCTAATTCACCATCCAAGAAGGTTGTCTTTACATCAAGTTGCTCGATCTTCAAATTGAAACTTGAGACTAATGCAAGTACCACTATATGGATGACATTTTCACGATAGGTGAAATTTTTTTTTCAAAGTCAACCCCCTTCTTCTAACCAAAGTCTTTCACTACCAGTCGTGCCTTATACTTTGGTTGTTAATTTTCTTCTTTGAGTCTGTATACCCAGTTGTACTTCAGTGTCTTTCTTCCCTTTAGAAGCTGAACCAACTTATAAGTATGGTTCCCATGCAATGATTTTATCTCATCTTGCATTGCATCCAATCGGTTCTTTTTTTGTTGATATTCTTTAACTTCCTCATATCACTCAGGTTTTTTGCCACCAGTAATCATTATATACTCGTTTACAAAGTATCTTCTTGATGGTCAACGATATCTCGTGGACCTTCTTAACTCTGGTTCTGCAGCTGGTTCATAACAAGTCTTTGTTTCTCCATAGTCAACATCCACAATTGCTTGATTATTAGATTTTCCAGTAACTCCCCCGTCAAAATTGATTTAACCTGATCAAACCTTTATTAGATGCTCATCAGAGATCTTCGTATCTTTCTTCTTGTCTTCAATGACTTGATCTTCAAAGAAGACAACATCTCGGCTTCTGACAATCTTCTTGCTAATCGGATCATAAAATCTATATCCGAGGAATATGCATTCTTTAGCTTTGATATCTAGCTTGCTCTCTCTCATATTTAGGAATATGAACGAATGCTCTGCATCCAAACATTTTTAGATGTTTATAAGATACATCTTTTCTTGTCCGTATTCTGTTTGGCACTTCTCCACTCAGAGGTGCTAATGGAGACAAGTTGATGACATTTACTGTAGTATTCATTGTTTTTCCCCAGAGTGTTTTGGAAAATTTTTAATATGATAACATGTGCCTTATCTTCTCCACGATTGTTTTGTTCATTCTTTCTGCAACGCCATGTTGTTGAGGAGTCTTTGAAACAGATCTTTCCCGTCTGATCTTGTGCATTTTGTAGTATTCATTGATTGATCTCATATATTCACCACCATCGTCTGTGTTATTGCATTTTAACTTCTTTCCAGTTTCTTGCTATGTGAAAGCATGAAACTGTTTGAAAACGTTAAACACCTCATCTTTGGTCTTGAGTGTATAAGCCCAAACTTTTATTGAGTAATCATCAGTAAATGTGAGCATGCATTGGGCCCCTTCTAACGTTTTCGTTGACATGATGCTGCAGACATCTGAATAAATAATTTCTACCATGTCTGGTCTTCTTGATGTAGGATTCTTTTGAAAGGAAAATCTGTATTATTTTTCTACTAAACAATGAACAAAACTTGACAGAGGTTCATTTCTGAGATGTAACAAACAATATCTTTTGCCAAACAATTGAAGTTCTTTTTTGCTTTAGGTGACTAAGCCGTTTGTGGCATAACTCAATGGACGAGTCATCTTATGTAGCATTTACTGATTCTTTCTTTACAATAACTTGAATCACATACAAACTAGATTCTTTGATTCGTTTTGCTATGATTAGCAAGTCTTTGCTGAGCTCCCATTTTCTGCCAACAAATTTGCTCTTGTAACCAGCCTAATCAAGAGTATCGATTGATATTAGATTTAGTTTAATATATGGAACATGTCTGATATCTTTAAGCACCAATTCACATCCTGTGTTGGTCTGGATACAAGTATCTCATTTTCCAATTATTCTGGAAACGTGACTATTTTTTATTTTAATAATGTCAAAGTCACCGTTAGTGTAATAACCCGAAAAATTTCAAATTTTAAATCTAATTTCTGAAATTTTTAATTTAACCTCGGTTGGAGTTTCGAGAAATATTTTAACGGGTAAATTAAGTTATAAAAACTCGGAGTCTAGTTTTGTGATGGTTTTCGAAATTTTAAAGTCGGGAGGACGAGAATTTAACGGAGTTACGGACAATAAAAACACGTGAGGGCGTTTTGGTAAATTTAATAATTTAAATTAAAAATAAAAATAAAAAAAATAAATAAATGTAACAACCGAATGGCTTCGGGAGAAGTCATTCAGTTGTTACACCTTCACGCCCGAGAACAGAGGGAGATGCAAGAGAGAGAGAGAGAGCGATCGGGAGGGAGTTCCGTCCATCGATCGCCGAGAGTGAGACGCCGGTCTGCGGAGTGTTCCGACGAGCTGAAGTGGAGGCGCGGGTGCGGTTCTTCCCGAGCTGAAAACCCCAGGGGAGTTCTCCCCTGTTTCGGCTCTTGTCGACCGAGTGTGAGAACTTGATTCTTTCTAGCTTTTTCGAGGGTTTGGCTCGGTATAGGGGGTCGATTTAGAAGGGTGAATGTGTGTGTTTAGTGGATGGACAATAGGTGTCTGGTGAGAGGGAGAAAAGCCGAGGGGTGGGTTGAGCCAAAATTCAGCTTTGGTGCTTGAATTTCTGATTTCTGGTTAGATTATGCTTAATAAGTTGAAATGTGATTGTTCGGTAGAGAAGTTGGCGAAATTGGATCGAAGTTGAGATTTCAGATTTTTTCGTATAAAACAGGTTCTGTTTTTGGGAGTTTTGGCCTAGCTTCGGTTGATCGTTTTAAATTCTATTTTTGTTGGTTAAATTAGGATGTTAGAGGAACGTATGGCCACTGGAATCGTTCGCTTCCGATATCCGACGCAAAACTTATGCGTGTCGGAAGTTTATGTCGGATTTTGGTCTGAGTCAAATTAGTGAGCGTTTTTCGTAGAATTGTGACATGTGATAGTAGCATGGCTGTTTTTGATGACATGTGATAGTGAGCGTCAGAAGTTTATGTCGGATGTTTTGAGTGAATTTTGGTTGAATGAAACAAAAATGTGAAATTGGATAAAAATGGCAGATTTGGTTTCAGAATTTTTTCACCTAGCTGCGGCTTACCGTTTTAAAATCCGTCTTAGTATGTTAAACTAGGTTCTTAAGGGAACGTTTAGCCTCTTGAATCACTCGATTCCGTTAACGGACGCAAAAGTTATGCGCGTCCGAACTTTAAGCTGGTTTTCGACCGAAATAAATTGGTGACTCGTTTTAGTTGGGATTTCATGGGTTTAGTTAAGGAATGTCATTTTTTAACTTATTTGGTGAATTTTGAAGTAAAGATTGATGAGTGAATTATTTGTATTTTAGGTTGAGACACTTTTAGCGAAGCTGTGCGTCGAGTGAGCTTAGGACGCCAGGTTAATAGTGCATGCATGTGTTTTGCCCAAGTGGATCTATACTGTAGAACTTTAGGATTTATGTTATTGATTGTGGTGTGCGTGTGTATTGTTTGACATGCATCATATTTTAAAAAGGGAACGAAAATGGTTTTGAGCATATTTTGAGTAAGTGGTGAGACGCGTGGCGGTGGTATCGCTGATCCTACTAGTGTGTGGGTCGGTACGTAACCAACCGCGGATTTCGCTCGAGGAGTGAGCCGGCTGGGCCGTCACGCGGCGTGTATGTGTTGACGGTGAGGATGATGGACAGTGGTACCGCGGATCCTACTAGTGTGTGGGTCGGTGCAACACCAGTCGCGGATTTCGCTCGAGGAGTGGGCCGGCTGGGCTGTCGCGAAACGTGTGTGTGGCAACTGTGGTCCCGTTGCTGGGGAGGCTGGGACAGGGCGACATTTCAGGGTGTAGTGTGGCGCGAGGTACACCCTCACCCTGATGTGGTTGCTGTGTGGTGATGCGTGTGTGTAGCTTATGGGCCTCGTTGCTAGGGAGTCCGGGACGGTGGCGGCGTGTCAGGGTGTAGGGTAGCGTTAGGTTCCTCCATACCCTGGTGCGGTTACACTACGTGTCACAGATGTGACAACATGAGTGTGAGTGTAGAGACTGCATGTGATAGGATTGCATTGTCGGCTTTTACTTTTATATTATACTACTTACTGAGCGTTAGACTTATGACGTGTGTTCTATGGTGTAAGTGCTAACGATATTGCTGGTGAGCCTTGAGAGCCTAGTCCTGAGGTGTAGGCCGGTTGGCGGCGTGCGACCGATGCACCAGACTGTGGATTGTTAGGGTGACCTGACCCGTGGAGATGGTAGGTGATGGTGAGATGCGTTTGGGTTGTTGTTTTGTGTTGGGACATTTATGCGGATAGAGGAGTCCGTATGGACGTCAGTTGTACAGGATTGTATAGAGTGGTTGTAGTGTTTTGGGGACGCGTACGTATTTTTATATGTTAGAGTATGAGTTGCTCTATACTGTGGACTTTCTTCATTTGTAGTTGATGCATTTTCGTTGTCTTTAAACTTCGATTATTTTCGTTATGGAGATTTTCTAGATGGTTGATGGATAGATATTTCTAGTTTTCTGGTGAACTGTGTGCAGGGTTTTATTTTTGGGATAGCCAGTTTTTAGGCATTACTCTGCTGAAATTTCGAGAAAAAGGTTGGGAGTCGAGAGAATATGGAATAGGTCGGAGTGTGTACAGTGAGGTACTAGAGAAGTGTGGATGGACACGGGAGTGTGGCGTGGTCACAGTTGCGCGGGGAACGTGGCCCTGCGAGTGCGCACGGGTCGTGCGGCGTCAGGTGAAGGCGTACGTGCGGACGTGCTGTACGGAGGCAGGGTGCGTGGGGCACGCGGCGTTGTGAGCGTGCGCATGACGCGGTGATGTTGAGTTGGCGCACGCGGCACCGTGAGAGTGCGCACGGGGCGCCGGAGTGGGGACGTGTGCGCATGGCGCCGAATTTGTATAGTTTAGTGTGTGTGATGGACTTCGTCCTAGAAATTTCAAGTTTTGTTGTCTTATCTTTAACACTATTTTAAGTGGTCTTTTCCGCTGCGTATTTTACATTGAGAATTTCGTGATCCCTCTTCGGGGCGCGAGTTGTTTTCAAATTGAGTCGAAAATTTTTATATTTACAAATATTTTTTTGAATATGATTTGAAAATGAAAGTGGTATAAGATTTAGCGAATTCGCGTCAAGTCACTGTATTTCATAGTGTGTAGACGTATTGTAACACACCGGGAACGTGTAGATTTCCCGGGGTGTTACAGTTAGTGTAATATGAAAAATATTCAACTTTTAAAATAACATGATAAGATGTTTCAGAGTCACACACCTAACGTGATTCATTCATCATGAGGTTGACAACATCTTCGCATATAATGATATCTTTACCTTCAGAGGGAGTTGCAATTGTACCATTTGTTTCTCCTTTATCACCTTCTGTTCTTTATTCTTTCTTCAACTTCCAGCTATATTTTTTCATGTGGCCAATCTTGCCACAATGATAGCACTTCACACCTTTTTTACTTTTTGATTTAGATCTTTCTAACGTGTTGGATCCAGAGGTCGCACGTTTCTTTGATCTCATTCTTATTACTGATAAAACTTTCATAGAAGAGTGCTCCTTATTATTTCGCCTACTTTCGTCATTAAGAACCGCAGCTACAATATAATTGAACATTAATGTTGTTTTTACAGTATCATTGAACAAATCTATAATGAGATGATCATATGAATCTGGCAAACTTTAAAGCAAAAGTTCAACTCTTTCATTTTCGTCGGTTTTATGTTTCATTGCTGTAAGTTTCCAAGAAAGACTGGATGAGTCACAAACGGTTCTACTTAAAATCCAGTCTCCTAGACAGTATTCATTTACACAGTACAATTATACCACTAAATAAGCAGTACGAGAAACGATAGCAGATGCTATTTGAAAAATACTAGGAATATTTTTTGACCCCGTAAAAAATATAACGACCAAGAAGTAAGAAAAATAATGGCTAAAATGAATACTGAATATTTTTACGTAGAAACCAAATTGGGAAAAAATCACGGAAATCGAGTCCAGAAAGATCTCACTATGAAAAACAAGATTTATAATATTTTTTTAAATATCAAATATTCTAGAAAATATTCAATAAGAGACCTCTCTTAAAATTTATAATGTGCACAAAAGATTGTACCTATTTTTTCTCACAGTCTTTCTTTTCTCTACATAAAAATTTTTTATTATTTCTTTCACTGTTTTTAGAGAATACCTTCATCACTTCTCTTTTCTGCAGGATTAAGATGAATTAAGAATCTTCTTCAAACCTCTATTTATAGAGCATTTTAAGATGACACATTTCTTAAAATAAATAATGGAGGCGCCTAAATGAAGTGCTTTTCTTCTTCTTGCAGGGTCCTCGTCATTGGAAGGAGCCTACAAATAATACAAGCAGTCTCCATGCTTTCTTTTACGAAGAAGCTTTAAACATGCAGTAGAATTGAAAAATATACACAAAAAACAAAACAGAAGGAATAAACGGCGTACTCTGCTGACGAGCAGTGCGAAGACGATGCAACAGTGAGGAGACATGTGCTGGAATTGCAACCTTATGCCTTAACGAACTGCAAGAAGAAAAACAACAGATATAAAAATTAACCAAGATCAAAGATTGGGGATCACTCTACAGCACATTAACAACAACATTATCAATATTTTACTCAAACACCAATTCACTAGTGAGCACAATGTTATTCACCAAAGAGAAAGTAGGAAAAACATGCAACATTTGCCTTTTTCTTGGCAACAACAATGTGAAAGCTGGCTCTTGCATGTTCATATCTTAATGCACAATATAGAAAGAGACAACTCAAACAACACGATAAGATGAACAACAATGGTTAAAGCAGTTTTCCATTCACACAGTCATAAACAGAGAAAGAGAACCAGACAACGATGGTAAGGTCGTTTCCTTGGCAGAAGAAAACACAACCACAACAGCACACATCAACGAAGAAAACTTACAAAGAGAAAAGTAGAAGATAAATCAATAACCACATAACAATAAATAAGAGAATGTAGGAAAGAAAGAAGAACAAAAACGAGAATAAAGAAGAAATTGCTGACACCTAGAAGAAATCAATAGCAGAAATCGTAGATCTCCTCAGCATAAATCGTACACGTCAACAGACACGAAGAGAGGAGCAAGACAAAAGACAACAAAGAAAGTAGAAAAAAAACCCGAACAGAGAAGGAATGGCCGAATCGAAGAAGAAATCAACCGAAAATATAGCAGACCTCAACAGAGAGCAAGAGATCACGAAACAGAAAGGCGCAAAGAGAGAAGAACAACAACGCCAACAGAGAAGCAACGACAAGCATGAGGGAAGGACGACACAAGTCTGCAAATTTTGGTTTCCCACGAAAAAATAGTGGCAAATCCAGACTCCCCCATGCAATGAAATGACAACTAAAAGAGCAGTAGATTCATTTATTTTTGGATTCAAAGAAATTCGGGAAATTGTCCCTTTTAAGGATAGGATGACATTATATATATATATAAATATATTAAGATTATTAGCTTTAATAATAAAATAATTAATTATTAATTAAAAGCTTAATCACTTCATATAATAGCATTCTCACATCCCTATATTATAAACTAACTTTAACACATTCGAATTGAAAGGTAATGTTTTTAATCATGTATAGTTTTCGCAGCTGACCATGTACAATTTAAATCCACCAATTGATGTTTATCAAAAGAAGTTTTCAAATATAATATATTTTCTTGGGAATGCATACATTTTGGTAAATAAATAGAGCGCAATAGATTGTGAAGATAGAACGAACAAGAGAAGAACCACGTTCAGGCAGTGGTTTTATTTGTAAAAGAAATTAAATTTTTGTCACGTGATTTTATAAATTTAGGAAATTTTTGTCCCGAAAATCGACCCAAGACGGTGGTTAGAAAAATACGTCATTTGTTAGGGTGTACTAAGGATATTATAAACAAGGAAAATATAATAGAAAGAAGAAGAAACCAATTAGTGATTCATATGCAAATAGTATGGAGGACTAGATGGGTTGGGTCAATATGGCAGACAGGGGAACTACTTCAACGTTTCCTATATTCCTTGCTATAACCTGTTACTACGCTCTCTACTTATTGCTTCTTTACATGTTCAGGCTCTTCAGTTTTTGCCGCCAAAGCCTTCCTGCAAGCATACTAAATCCAACCAAGTTCTGAGCTTTTGCCGGCAACGAATCGAAATTGCATAAGAAAAGGAGAGTGAATTATTTACCTTGATTTTTCTTCCCATGTTCCTCTTTGTTTTCTTGTTCCTGTATCGGGTGAGCTTTTCCTTGCGTTCCTCGCTGCTGCAGATGGCTACCATTAATGGCTGCTCGAGAGGGTAATGAATCGGACTTGCTTTTCCATTATTACCAAGTGTCTGTCATAAAAACTGAGTGTGTCAATGAGGCAGCCCCATCCTATGGAAATTGCAATAAACATCTAAACATTTTTCGGTCCTTACACTTTGCTCCACAGCAACTAATCAAATGCTTACTCGTTACTAACATCCATTCTGTTTGATTGTAACAACAGATTAAGTCTGAAATAATAATGACTACGAACAAGATGTTGAACATAGGCAACTGGCTCATACGAACCTCGATCTATCTTGATATTTACAATTTAAGGGGAAATAGAATTACTCCACTTCTCAACAAAACTAATCTTGAGTGCATCGAGAAGAGAATGAGCTAAAATATTAGATTTTGGTACAAAGCCTTTCAGAAATCTGTTTATACTGTTGTTATTTTTAAATAGAGAGAAAGAACATAGCAATTGAACTAAAAAAATAAACAGAGGACAACTTAATCTTAGAGTCACGTTACTAACTACGCATTAAAAACTTCAAAAATTATACAATTTAAAGCTTGAAAAATAACTGCCCACTAAAGTGAAGATTCTAAAATAAAATCACAATTCAAAACATGATTAATAACAGCAATAGAATAGGAACTAATTTAAAACATTCAACTAAACAAAGGTTATGACTCTACGTCACTGGTCCTAAACACAACTTCTAACACTCCTTGTTTAGGATTTGCAAACACCAAGTTTCTCCCCCAAAAATTTAAATCTGGGTACTGGCAATGGCTTGGTAAATACATCTGCAACTTGAACTTTTGTTTTGCAGTAGACAAGAATAACTACTCCATCTTTATGTACTCCTCGCAAGAAAAACAACTTGATGTTAAAGTGTTTGATCTTTCCATGAAACATAGGATTATGAGAGATAACAATAGCAATTTGATTGCCAACAAAAATTTTTAAAATTTTCTCCTGCTCCATGTTCAGTTCGATTAAAATCTTCCTCAACCACAAGGCTTGATCAATAGTAGCTGTTGCTGTAATAAACTTGGCTTTAGCAGTAGATTGAGCTACAATTTCTTGCTTCTTTGAGCTCCATAAGAAAAACACCAGAACTAAGTGTAAAATAGTAGTATGAGGTGTCCTTCATATCATCAATGGAACCTCTCCAATGACTATATAAAAAATCGGCTTGGAACTCCTTGCTCCTCGTGAATTTGATGCCAAAATCACATGTGCCTTTCACATATCTAAGCACCCTCTTTACTGCTTTAAGATGCAATTTGCTTGCACAATGCATAAATCGTGAGAAAAATAGTTACAGCGTGTAAGATGTCAGGACAAGTTGCTGTGAGATACATTAAGTAACCAATCATGTTTCTGAAATATGCCTCACCAATCTTGTTTGTTCCATCTTCTTTGTAGAATTTTTCTTTTTGGTTCATTGGAGTACTCATTTCCTTGCATTCTTCAAATTAGAATTTCTTCAGAATTTCTTTGGCATATTTCTTCTGACATATGAATACTTCATGTTTTTTTTGTTTAATTTTCATTCTAAGAAAGAAAGTCATTAATCCAAGATCTGTCATCTCAAAAACCTCTATCATCTCTTATTTAAACTTTTCAACAAGATTGATGTTGTTTCATGTCACAAGCAAGTTATCCACGTAAAGAAAGATGATAAGAATGTTGGCACCTTCTTTCTTATTGTACAATGTTGATTCGGACAAGCTTTAGCAAATCCCAACTTCTACAAATGTTCATCAATCCTTCTATACCAAGCTCGTGGAGCTTGCTTCAAACCATAGAGTGCCTTTTTTAAGAAGATAGACCTTGTTTTTTTCTTCTTCCTTTATATAGTCTTTCGGTTGCTCAACATAAATCTCCTCCTGCAAAAACCATTTAAGAAAGCTGACTTGACATCTAATTAGTACACCTTCCAATTTTTTTGTGCAGCTACAATGATCAACAATCGGATGGTATCGAGTCTGGCTACCAGTGTGAAAGTGTCTAAGTAGTCTACCTCAAAGATTTGAGCATAGCCTTTGACCACGAGTCTAGTCTTATGCTTGTTGATAGAGCCATCAGAGTTAAGCTTGATTCAGTATACCCACTTGACTCCAATTACTTTTATGTCTTAACACGATCCACCAACTCCCATGTCTTGTTTCTTTTAATCATGAGCCCCTCCTCCTTCATTGCAGCTGTTCAATTTCAATCCATCTTCATAATCTGCAAGTCCACACACTGCAATGTTGCATGTGTCATAAATATCTGACAGTTATCTTATGCCTCATATAGGAATTTGATCCACCATGTCATATTTTCAATCTCTGACATTTTCCTCTTCAATTCCCGATACAGATAAGTTGACGTTTGCTCTTTTATGGTTGGTTCTATCTTATTTTCTTCATCCCAATTCCACTTTTCATCTTCCATAAAGTGCACATCTCTACTTACAATAATTTTTCCAGTTTGTGGCTGAAAATTTTTATAAGCTTTGGCAACCAAGCTGTAGCCAATAAAGATATTTTGTAGTGCTCTTTTATCAAGTTTATCTCTGTTGATCTGTGGAACATGATTGAAACACAAACATCCAAATATTTTATGAAAATTAAAAGATGGTTTATAACCAGACCATACTTCAAAAGGAGTTTGATCATTCACTGTTTTTGTGAGGAGACTATTTTGCAAATACACAACAGTACTTGCTGTTTCAGGCCAAAATTCCTTTGGCAAATTCTTCTCATGCAACATGCAGTGCGTCATTTCCAATATGAATCAGTTTCGTCACTCACTTACTCCGTCTTGTTGCAGAGTGTATGAAGCCGTTAGTTGGTGTTGAATGCCTCCGTCTAGACAAAATTGATTGAATTCTTCAAGTGTACTCTTTGCCATTGTTAGATCTAAGACTTGAACTTCAAAAAGAAAATCCAGCACATGTAAGTGAAGTCGTCAATGGATGCAACATAATAGCAACTACCTTTTAGAGAATGCATTCTTTGAGGACCCGAGATGTCTGTATGAATCAATTGCAACTTCCTTCTTGCCTGCCATGTGGCCTTGGGAAATGGTTTCCTACTTTGCTTTCCAAATTGATTTGGAATTTTATCATCGAGGTCAGGAAGATCGTTCACCATTTTCTTAGATTTCATTTTCAATAACTATTGATGATGGTAGTGCCTGAGTCTCTTATGCCACACTTCTATAACATTTTTCTTCATTAGAAGAGCAGTTTGCTCCTCCTCTAGTGGATTGAAAGCAAAGCTTTTTGTTTTCATTTTTACTTTGAAAACATCGGTGCAAGCTACATAATTTATTAAGCAAATTTTGTCTTAAAACACAACTTGATAACCTTTTTCAATCAGTTGTTCGACGCTTAACAAATTTTGATTAGTTTTAGAAACGTACATTACATCAGAAAGGAACTCTGCACCTGAACAAGTTGAAATTGCAACTGTTCCTTTTCCTTTCATAGTTATGTACTCACCGTTTTTTATTTGAATTTTCGATGTGTCTGAATTCCTGAGTTCTCGAAATAGATCCTTGTCATGTGTCATGTGGTTGGTACAACCACTGTCAATGAGCAAGCTATCACTTGATTTGATGTCTAAGAAACATGTAGCAACGAACAAGTGATCTTCCTCCTCTTGTTCAGCAACTTTTGCATCTCCACCATGTTGTTGATTTTTGTTTTTGCAGATGAAAACTTCATGTCCCAACTGATTGCATTTGATGCATTTAGCATCAACTCTTCTCCAACATTTGAATGGAAAGTGGCCCTTCTTTCCACAGTGTTGACAAGGTGGAAAGAATTTCTTCTGATTTTCATTTCTCGTTTTTGCATTTGCTGTTGTTGTACTTGCTTCACTTCCTTCAACATCTTTCTTCTTATTTTTGTTCTTGGTAGTGTTTTGATGCTTCACAAATAAAGCTCCTTCAATCATTTTATCCTCTCTCATCAGTTTTCTTTAATCTTGAGCTTGCGCATTTAGCAATTTTGTCAAAGAAATCTTTGACATATCCTTGATATTTTCCAAGGTAGTTATGGTTGCTTCATATCTTCCAGGTATAGTTACAAGAATTTTTCTACAATTCTTGAGTCAGTAAATAAAGATCCATGAAGCCTTACCTTATTTGCAATGCTCAGAAGTTTGTCGGAGTAGTCCTTAATTGTCTCATAGTCTTTCATTTTTTGAAGTTGAAATTCCCTGATTAAATTTAGAACTTTCATTTAATCCTTTCATTTCCTTCATATTCATTCTTGAGATTATCTCATATATCTTTTGCTGACTTCAGAGACATGATACGTGTGAAGATGGAGGGTGAGACTTCGGCAAATGAGCATGTCTTTGCTCTTGCTTTCTTTGTCTTCTTCTCCTTATACACTTTGATTTGTGACATGGTGGGGTTGTTCGGAAGAGACGGAATTTCATAGTCTTCTTCCACTGCTTCCCAATGATCTAAAGTTTCCAAGTATGATTCCATACATACTGCTCAGATTTGGTAGTTGTCACCGTCGAACACTGGCAGAGCAATTGAGGAGAAACTTGCTTCGGCTTCCATGATACGGCAAACTCACAAATCCCATAAGAAGAGAGCTTGGATACCAATTGTTGTTATTTTTGAATGGAGAGAAAAATAATAACAATTGAACTAAAAATGAAAAGAGAACAACTTGGTCTTAGAGTTACATTACTAACTACACATTAAAAACTTCAGATATTATATAATTTAAAGCTTGAAAAATAACTAACTACTAAAGTGGAGATCCTAAAATAAAGCCACGATTCAAAACATGACCAACAACAGCAATAGAATAGGAACTAATTTAAAAATTCAACTAAACAAAGATTATGACTCCACGTCACTAGTCTTAAACACAACTTTTAACATATACAAGTAAGCATCAAATTTTGTCTTTCCAATCTTTGTATCAAAAGTAAGAATCTAAATACAAGGAATGGATAATACTAACATTAAAAAGATCATGTCAAGCCTTTATAACTCCTTCACTAAAACTGCCTTCCTCGTGCCATAAACAGTGCCAAAATATTCCATGGAAATCAAGAAAACTAGGCTTCATTGTAGCACGTGCAAGTCATGCGAGTTATGACTGTGCTCTCGTCACCACGTGTAGACCATGCACGTGACTTAACAATTTTAAACGGAGAGGATATCTTTTGCTAACATGTGTTACTATGAGGTTTAATGAGCCAAAAAACAAATTATAATGTGGGTAGAATCGAATCCCCAAGGTCTAGGTTGGTTCTGCAATGGTTAAGAACTGAGAACGATTTAGGGACCTCAAAACCATAGTCCACGATTCGGTTTACAATTTTGGAGGTAAAAAACCTATCCAACTATGAGAAACCAACCGTGGGTCAACATGGAAAAAATCTGTTTAATCGTGGATAATTTCTCTCTCTTTCATCTCTATAGTTCTCCATTTTTTTCACAATTTCTTTCTGCATAAAAAAGTTCTTGGACAAATGTATTGAACAGAGGGAAAACTTTCTCTTTTATTCGAGAAGGGGATTAAAAATTGTGAAAAAAAAATCAAATCGAGCCCATCCAAAAATTAAAAATCGAATGGGACCTAAACTGAACCGAACAAAATTGAAAACCAAGGTTTAGTTTTTGTTCCGTTTTGAACTTGGATTGGTTCGGTTTTGATTCTCAAAATCAAAACTGAACCGACTAAGTTCAGTTCAAATTTAGGGTGAAACCGATTTGAAACAAACCGAACTGATTTCACCCCTAAATAAAACATATAAAAGTATGCAAAATGTTTGCAAGAAATTTAGACAATAAGAAAAATACTTTGATTTTTAGACCTAAAGAGAGCAAAAATCCTAGTATGCTCATATTTATTATAATGGTTGCTTGAAAATTTCTTACAAAAATGACTTATTGGATGAATTGCCAATAAAAGTGATTGTAGGAATTGCTTTTAGAACATTTGTCTCTGTGTCAATTAAGTTTATTATGTCTTCTAAAAGAACAGTTGCAAGAGATATTCAGAAAATATTTGAGAAAGAAGCAAGTAAGTTGAAAGAGTAATTTTTTATAACATCACAGAGGATATGTTTTACCACTGACACATAGATCTCTATTCAAAATTTGACTTATATGGTGTTAACCTATCATTATATTGATGAATATTGGAATGTCCAAAAGAATATTTTGTCATGTGAATTAAGTTTCGGCAAGCCCAAAGTCAAATATCTATGTCAAGATATTAGAGGCTCAATAATAAGATTAAAAATCAAGAAAATGCATTAAGCCTTACATGGATTAATTCTATAAATCCTATAGAAAGATTCCTTTCAATAAGAGCTAACATTAATAAATATGTTAAGTATTGAAGAGGATGCTTAAGAGAAAAGAAAGACTAAAATTACTTAAGGATTTAGAGGATATTTTCATGGCTAGTGGGATGAAGTGCGACAACCTTTCAGCGCATGCAAAAGTTTCCTTTTTCAACTTCATCCACGATCGCAAACAACTAGACTCTCTAGAAAAACATAGTTTCATTTTCTCAATATTTTTTGCAATCACTTATTTCAAAATTCTTGAAAAATGGTGGGGTAAAAAATTAACCTATTTGTAAAGAGGAGGCACAACACAAATATCATTTAAACTTAAAGAGAAAGTCGCGACACATATACATCAAACTTGGCTCCCAAGCAAGACTTAATTCCTGTTTATAATTTGTTAAATTTTCTAATATATAGATGTTGCATATTTACTTTCTTATTATCTTAAAATATTTTGATTATTTTAATTACTTTTAGTACCTTATTTATAGGCATAAACTATGCAGCGTTAGACATAACAATATACACGATTTTGAGTTTATTTTTTCTGAGAATTTTCTTTTTGATTCTTTGTGAATAATTAAATCTTCTTCAAGTTAAAACTTGAAAAATCATGTTGATAGCTTTGGTTATAATCACAAGTTTGGTTACAGGTCAAGTTTCTTGTTTGATAACTTAGGTTCCGTTGGCAATGTTTGATTGGAGTTAAATTCCTTATACTTGATTCAAAGACATTCTTGAGTTTCTATTCTGCGTTGTTGAAATGTTTCGAATTTAATATACCCATAGTTCATATCATTTTGAATTTTTGTATGATTCCAAATCATAAAGATAAATCTATTGGTAAAGAAATAGATAAACGTTTGATTAAGTTGAAGATTGAAAATGTTATGATTGTTGCAGTTGACCATGCGTCTTCTAATAACGTTGCTATTTTGTATGTGACTAGGACAGTGAGAAATTGGAAAGAACTTATTTTAAATTGCGATCTTATGCATCTGAGATGTTTGCACATGTTTTCCTTCTTCAGTGGAAGGATTTTGTTCGGAAGTAAGTTTGAAATGTTTAGCAAGTGGAGTACTGACCGGCTTCGCTTTATCCATATTGAATCGGCTTAGAACTTTCTTGACATATTTCTCCTGCGATAACCATAGCTTTCTGCTCTTTCTATCACGAGTGATACTCATCCCAAGAATCTATTTTGTAGATCCTAAGTCTTGCATAGCAAAAGACATGTTAAGCTCATTCTTTAACTTAACAATCTTTTCTCTGTCTGAGCCCACAATTAATATGTCATCTATGTAAAGTAGGAGGATTATGAATGTACCGTCCGTGAAGTTTTTCACGAACATACAATGGTCTGAGGAAGTTTTTCTGTATCTTTGATTTATCATAAAAGAGTCGAACTTCCTATACCATTGTCGTGAAGCTTGCTTTAATCCATACAGACTCTTCTTCAATCTACATACTAGGTGTTCCTTTCCCTTGATAACAAACCTGTCTGGTTGTTCCATGTAGATCTCTTTTTCTAATTCACCATGCAAGAAGGTTGTCTTTACATCGAGTTGCTCGATCTCTACATTAAGACTTGAGGCTAATTCAAGTACCACTCGTATGGATGACATTTTTATGATAGGTGAAAAGTTTTTCTCAAAGTCAACGCCCTTCTTCTGTTCAAAACCTTTCACGACCAATCGAGCCTTTTATTTTGGTTGTGAATTTTCTTCTTTGAGTCTGTATACCCATTTGTTGTTGAGTGTCTTTAGCCCCTTTGGAAGATGAACCAACTCATAAGTATGGTTTCATGTAATGATGTCATCTCATCTCGCATCGTATCTAACCAGATCTTTTTTTGTTGATACTTCATAGCTTCTTCATAGCACTCAGCTTCATTACCATCAGTGATCATCACATACTCGTTCACAGAGTATCTTCTCGATGGTTGACGATATCTTGTTGACCTCCTTGGTTCTGTAACGGATTCAGGAGAAACCTGTATTTCTCAACATCATCAGCTGTTTGATCACTGGATTCTCCAGCATCTCCCCCTTCAAAAGTTGATTTTTCCAGACCAAATTTTACTAGATGCTCATCAGTGACATCTTTCTTCTTGTGTTCAATAGTATGATTTTCAAAGAAGACAACATATTGGCTTCTGACAATCTTCTTATCCACCGGATCCCAAAGCCTATATCTGAATGCATCACTTCCGTATCTGAGGAATATGCATTCCTTATCTTTGTTGTCTAGCTTGGACCTCTTATATTTGGGAATATAGATAAACGCTCTGCATCCAAACACTTTTAAATGCTTATAAGAGATGTCTTTTCTAGTCCATAGTTTATTTGACACTTCTCCACTCAAAGATGTTGATGAAGACAAGTTGATGACATTTACTGCAGTATTCATTGCTTCTCCACAGAATGTTTTAGGAAGCTTTGAAAGTGATAACATGCACCTTATCTTCTCCACGATTGTTTTGTTCATTCTTCTGCAACGCCATTTTGTTGCAGAGTCTTTAGAACAGATCTTTTGTGCTTGATTCCGTGCATCTTGTAATATTCGTCGAATGATCCCATATATTCACCACCATTGTCACTGTGATGCATTTTAATTTCTTTCTAGTTTCTCGTTTTGTGAAGGCATGAAACTGTTTGAAAACGTTGAACACCTCATCTTTGGTCTTGAGTGCATAAGCCCAAACTTTCCTTGAATGATCGTCAATAAATGTGACCATGTATTGGACACATCCTAACGTTTTCGTTGACATGAGACCAAATACATCTGAGCAAACAACTTCCAACACGTCTGACTTTCTTGATGCAAAATTCATCTGAAAGAAAACTCTGTGTTGTTTTCCAGCTAAACAGTGAATACAACTTGGCAAAGATTCATGTCTGAGATTTGGCAGACATTCTTTCTTTCCAAGCAATTGAAGTCCTTTTTCGTTTATGTGACCAAGCCGTTTGTGCCATAACTCAATAGATGAGTCATCTTATGCAACATTTACTGATGCTTCCTTCACGGTCACTTGAGTCACATATAAACTAGACTCTTTAATTCCTCTCGCTACAACTAGCGAGCCTTTACTGAGCTCCCATTTTATGCTAGCAAATTTGCTCTTGTATCCAGCATCATCAAGAGCGCCAACTAATATTAGATTTAGTCTAATATCCGAAACATGTCTCACATCTTTAAGCACCAACTCACATCCTGTGTTTGTTTGGATACAGATGTCTCATTTTCCAATTATTTTGGAAACACGACTGTTTTCCATTTTGACAATGTCAAAATCACCGCGGGTGTTAGATGAAAAATACTCCACTTTTGAAGTAACATGGTAAGATGCTCCAGAATCACACACCCAACATGATTTATTCATCGTGAGGTTTACATCATCTTCGCATACAATCACATTTTCACCTTTAGAGACAGCTGCAGTCGTACTCTTCATTTCTCCTTTGGCACCTTCTGTGCCTTGTTCTTTCTTCAATTTCCAGTAATCCTTTTTCATGTGGCCCACCTTGCCACAGTGATAACATTTAACTCCCTTTTTATTTCTCGATTTGGATCTTCTTGACGTGCTGGCTCCAGAGGCCCCACGTTCCACTGATCTCCCTCTCGTTACTGATAAAGCCTCCACAAAGGACTGTTCTTTGTTTTTCCGTCTACTTTCTTTGTCAAGAACGGCGGCTGCAATATCATTGAACATCAATGTTGTTTTTGTAGTACCATTGAGCAAATTTACGATGAGGTGATCATATGAATTTGACAAACTTTGAAGTAAAAGTTCAGCTATTTCATTTTCGTCGATTTTGTACTCCATTGCTGTTAGTTGAGAAAATAATGTATTGAGAGTATTGATGTGGTCTGTCACTGTTGTAGATTCTGACACCCAAATGATATATAATTTATTTTTCAAGAAAATTTTATTATACCATGATTTCTTCTCGTACAAATTTGTCAACGTATCATATATTTGTTTTGCCGTTGCCATTTATGAGATACTTGACAAAATTCTATCTGCTAGAGTAAGTTGCAAATTAGCCATTGCATTCTCATCAGATTTGTTCTATTTTTTGTCTTCAACGTTCGTAGGTCTGTCGTCGATGGCAATCGCACAACCATCTCTCCGCAATAGCGCCTTCATTTTTAATTTCCACAAAGAGAAATTATTTCCGTTGAATTTTTCGATTTCAATCTTTCCCACTATAATAACTTCTAAAAATTTTTCTGATGTGGAAGATCACTTAAAAACGGAAACCTCTACAGAAATTACCCGCACTCTGATACCACTTAATGGGAAAAAATACCGACGAAATACGGCGGGAACGATGATAACAATATCACCGCAAGTAGTACGAGAAACGATAGCAGATGCGATCTGAAAAATACTAGAAATATTTTTTTACGTCGTAAGATTATAATGGCCAAGAAGTAAGAGAAATAATAGCCAAAAATGAAAACTGAGAATTTTACGTGGAAATCCAAATCGGAAAAAAACTACAGGGACCGAGTCTAGAAAGATCTCATTATGAAAAATATAATTTACAATATTTTTCTAGATATCAAATCATCTACAAAATATTTACTAAAAAAAATCACTACTTTTAGAACTCTTAATGTGCACAAAAGCACCACACCTATTTTTCTCTCACTCTTTCTTTTCTCTCTCTCCAAAATAATTCTCACTATTTCTTTTCCTTTTCTCAGAAGTGATTTTCTTGTTCTTTTTTGGATAGAAGATTTCACTTCTCTTCGGATGATTTTCCTTTCATCAAGAACTCTCTATTTATGGAGAAACTTCTTCATAAGAGGACAAAACATCACACATCATGCAGAAGAAAGTTTCAATTTTTCTTCTGCATTTCTTTTATGACGTGTAGAAATAAAATTAATTTTTTTTTTTAATAAATGATGTGGGTCCCTCATTATTAAGAAGGGACCCCACGCTTTATTCGTCTATTCATTATTTCATATGTTTTTCGGTCCGCTGTCAATAAAATTTAGGTGTAATTCAACTTTAGAAAGGTTTAACTAATGTTTGCTCAAGTTTTTCTTGTATTATCATAGGACTCTGCCCTCGATTACATGACCAGAAGTTAAAAGAAAGGTGAGTGCCTGATGATCATTTATTTTTATAGTTTTTATCTAACCTCTTTTAGAATTGCCTTATATTTGAATATAATCTCCGGCTTTTAGGTTTGTTATGTAATTTGGAGAGAGTAATTTATTGTCATATTATCAGTTTAATTGTTATTTGATTTTGTTGGTGATGATAGCTTTGAGTATTATCCGAGACATGATACTTATGTTCCAAAGTTTGAGGCTGACCTTGCTCAGTTTTCTGAGAAATTAGTGAGTATTCATGTCTCGCGTTTTGTTTTCTTGTCCTGGTAATTTCCTTTGTTATTCTTCTACTCTAAGATTTATATTCTCTCTTTCTGTTATAGGTTATGGAGTTGGATCGAAGAGTTAGGAGGGGGGTGTGAGGAAGGCTTGCTCAAGAGATGGAACCCGCACTAACACCTCCACTCTCTGCAGAGAAGTCCAAGGAGCTATCTATGATGGAGAAGAAAATAAAAAATTTGTTGGAACAGGTGGAGGCTCTGGACGAAGTTGGAAAAGTGGATGAAGCTGAAGCATTAATGAGAAAGGTGCTGTCATTATCACAGGCTTTGTTTTAATGAATTCAATGCTTTTAACATAACAAAATGATAGTTCCTCACATGTTTCAACTTCCAAATATTTCTAGCATCTTCTTTTCTTGTTTTGATTTTCTTCAGGGCCTACTTTTGTGAAGTACTGTTTTTTGACACTTTCATAACAAGTCTGAAATTCTAGATTTCAAATCTTTATACAGGGAAATGGGACTCTAATTTGAGCTTCATGTTGCTTTCTCTGGCAGGTAGATTTAATTAATCTTCAGAAAACCGTCTTGACTCAACAAACCCACAATAATAATGTCTTGATGCTTGCACAAGAAAAAACGATGGCGCTATGTGAGATTTGTGGTTCGTTTCTTGTAGCAAATGATGCAGCAGAGAGGGTCCAATCTCATGTCACTGGGAGGCAGCACATTGGTTATGGAATGGTCAGGGATTTTATTGCGGAGTTTAAGGTCAGTCTCTGACTCATTCAAGAACAATCCTATTTGTTGTTGCTCTAATGTTTCTTGAATAAGATGAATGAGGTGGTAAATGTCAGGCAGCAAAGGAGAAATCTCGGGAAGAGGAGCGATTAATCAGGGAAAGAGAAGTGGAAGAAGGAAGAAAGATGAGAGTAGGAGAAGTGATTCAGGTTAGAAGGAAAGGTATCATGATCGTGACCATGACAGGCACAGAGATAAGCATCAAGGCAGGTATCGAAATCATGAAAGGTTTCGAGGATGGAATGGGAGAGGCAGTTGTGATGGTGCAAGAGAGACGACATGGAGGTCAAGGAATGGGGGAAATGCCGGAAGGGATAGGCATCGTGATAGAAGCAGGTCAAGATCCCCTGCTAGGCGTAGGATGAAAGCTAAAAACAAAACTTTCAATACTTTAATCCCTTTATAACATTGTTGATTCAACCATTATTTAAACCAAAAATTACATGATATACTAACCTTGATCCATTTTGAGTGAATGCTTTGTCTTGCCTTACTTTATACCGTTTTCTCCCCTTAATCCCTTTTACTTTGATTATCTCTTTGATGATATTTTTCTTCTCTTGTTGGAAGGAAGAAGACAACCACACAAAGGTAATCTTCCATACTTACCCTTTCATTCATGTCTCTTCAAACACACCTCTTCATTCGTGTCTCTTCCAACATACCTCTTCAATTATAATTTATATAACTTTATAGGGTTAAGGAGAGGGAATTAAAACTCAATTAACTTTATTACCGTTATGCTTAACAATCATCACATTAAGCACTTTAATATAAAGTCAATATTACTATAATTTATATGAGCCACTAATAGATTATTAAAATAATCTAACAATCTCCCACTTGGCTCATATTATGAGATCTCAATTTCTTTTATTTAATCCTATTTGGATTAAAATCCATCACAACTTGTAATCCACAATCAAATAGTGTATCATAATGTGGATTAACCAAGTCGTCCTTCATAATGAATTGAAAAATTGAATCATGACAGGCACAAGTCATTGACGACATGATTCTTTCCTATGTATCACAAATTTCTCAATCCATTATAACTTTAATTGAAGAAACACTATAACCTTTCACTTTAAATTTCATAAAGTATCACATGTCATTTGCAAATAACGATAATGTATACACCATAATGCAAACAACATTATACATACAAAAACATGTCCATAATGAATTCAAAGATGTTCACATAATACAAGTTACACTATCATAATCACATCAATAAAGATTTGTCACCTAAACCCATCCTTTCAACATGTTCTTTAAAGATCTTAGGTGATAATCCTTTAGTTAATGGATCCGCTATCATTAAACTTGTACTTATGTGCTCAATGCACACCTTTTGTTTTTGTATTTCTTCTTTGACTGCCAAATACTTCAATTCCATATGTTTTGCTCCTTTCGAGTATTTGTCATTCTTTGAGAAGAATACAGCTGCGGAATTGTCACAATAAATTCTTAGCGGTCTATCTATACTTTCGACTATACTTAGACCCAAGATTAAGTTTCGCAACCACAACGCATGAATAGTGGCCTCAAAGCATGCCACAAATTCTGCTTCCATTGTAGAAGTAGCGATCGAAGATTGCTTTCCACTTCTCCATGATATGGCTCCTCCAGTTAATAGGAACACGTAACCGAATGTAGATTTCCTCGAGTCTACACATCCAGCATAGTCTGAATCCGAGTATCCAACAACTTCAAGTTTATTGGATTTTCTATACATGAGCATGTAGTCCTTTGTTCCTTGCAAGTATCTAAGCACTTTCTTTACAACTTTCCAGTGATCCATTCCTGGATTACTTTGATATCGGCCTAACATCCCTACTGCAAAACTTATGTCGGGTCTAGTACATGTTTGAGCATACATTAAGCTCCCAACAGCTGATGCATATGGAATTGATTTCATTTCCTTTCTTTCCAAATCACTTTTCGAACATTGCATTTGACTGAATTTGTCCCCTTTCTGAATTGGAATTACACCAGCATAACATTTTTCCATTCTGAATCTCTCTAAAATTTTATCGATATATCCTTTTTGAGACAATCCTAGCAATCCTTGTTGTCTATCACGGAATATTTCTATTCCAATTACATAGGATGCCTCACTCATATCTTTCATTTCAAAATTTTTAGAGAGAAACTCTTTTATATCATGTAACATTCCTTTATTGTTAGAAACTAGAAGAATATCATCAACATATAGGACTAATATGCTAAATTTGCTCCCACTGACTTTCATATAGATACACCGATCAACAGTGTTTTGTATAAAACCGTACGACGTAATAGTATTGTTAAACTTAATATACCATTGTCTAGAAGCTTGTTTTAGTCCATATATTGACTTCTTCAATTTACACACTAACCTTTCATTTCCCGGAAGTGAGAATCCTTTTGGTTGATCTATATACACTTCTTCATCTAAGTCACCATTCAAAAAGGCGGTCTTTACATCCATTTGGTGAAGCTCTAAATCATAATGAGCTACCAAAGCCATAACAATTCTTAATGAATCCTTCTTTGAAACTGGAGAGAAGGTTTCCTTATAGTCAATACCATCTTTCTGAGTGTAACCTTTGGCGACAAGTCTGGCCTTATACCTTTCAATATTACCTTTCGAATCACGTTTGGTTTTATAAACCCATTTACAACCGATTCGTTTAAAACCTTCAGATAATTCTACAAGTTCCCAGACTTTGTTGTCATCCATCGATTTCAACTCTTCTTTCATGACATTCAACCACTTTTCAGAATTTGAACATTCCATGGCTTTAATGAATGAGTTTGGATCATTATTATTGCTCAAATCACATTCATCTTCAAGTGAATAGATCACGTAATCATTAGGAATTGCAGGCCTTCTTGCCCTTACTGACCTTCGCAACTCTTGTGATTGTTCACTAGTGATTTGTATACCATCATTATGCTCATCATTAACTTGATCACTTTCTGTGGTTTGAATATTCATTCGTTGTTCCAGTATGTTGTTAGACTGTGATACAACAAGAGGAACAATAACTTAATGAGAATCTTCAGGTGTAATTTCCTCCACCCGATTCTCATGAATATTTACTTTTCGTGATTCATCACTCCCACTGATCTGGTCATTCTCAATGAATCGAGTATTTCTAGACTCTACTATCCTCGTACTATGGTTTGGACAATAAAAAATGTACCCTTTTGATTTTTCCAGGTAGCCGATGAAGTAACCACTAATGGTTCTTGCATCGAGCTTCTTTTCATGTGGATTGTATATCCTTACTTCAGCTGAACAACCCCAAACATGGAGATGTTTCAAACTAGGTTTCCTACCCGTCCACAGTTCATAAGGGGTCTTAGGAACTGCCTTACTAGGAACCCTATTCAATAGATATGCAGCGGTTTTTAAACTGTGCATCCACAACGATAAAGGTACATTACTTTTATTTATCATACTCCTAACCATTTCCATTAGCATACGATTCCGCCTTTCAGCTACACCATTTTGTTGTGGCATGCCAGGCATTGTATACTGTGCACAAATGGCTCGACTTTCGAGAAACCTTGCAAATGGACCTTTACATTGTCCACTTTCATCGAATTTTCCATAATATTCACCACCTCTATCAGACCTCACAACCTTTACTTTTCTATCTAACTGTCTTTCTACCTCATTTATGAACACTTCTAAAACATTCACAGATTGAGACTTCTCATACAGTAGATACAAATAACCATAACGTGAGTAATTATCAATAAATGTGATGAAATTCCTTTCACCGTTCCAAGACGGAGCATCGAATGGACCACATATATCAGTGTGTATCAATTCTAATAGTTCATTACTTCTTGTGCCTTTAATTTTAGATATGTGTGTAGTTTGCTTACCTTTAATACAATCTATACACACATCCCAGTCATTAAAATCTAATTGAGGTAAAATATCACATTTCATTAACCTCATTATCCTTTCTTTAGATATATGACCTAATCTTTGATGCCACAAGAGCTGAACTCTCATTAAGTGCACTACGTTTAACACCAACATTATTATCAACATGAAACAGAGATTCTATAAACTTAACATTGAGATTAAATCTATACAAACCATCTAATAAAATACCAAAACCATAATAGTATTTTTGTTTGTACAATGTAAATAAACCATTCTCAATCTCAAAGTTAAAACCTTTACAATCCAACTTAGAAACAGAAACTAAATTCCTAGCACATTCAGAAACATAAAGACACTTTTCAAGATCCAAATGACAACCAGTATCCAGGATCAACCTATACGTCCCAATTCCTTCTATGCGAGCCTTCATTCTGTTTCCCATATACAAAAACTTTTCAGTTCCGCTTATGGGCTGGATCGAAAGAAATCCTTGCATAACATGAGACACATGAGTAGTAGCACCAGAATCTAACCACCAAGTATTATTAGGTACTTCCATAATGTTTGATTCAAAACATACTGAAACAAATAGTGTACCTTTCTTTTCGAACCAGATTTTTCTTTTCGGGCATTCTTTCTTCAAGTGCCCAACCTTATTACAGAAGTAGCATCTAAGCTCTTTTCGGATATGTTCATCTTTCACAGTTAATGAGGCTTTTCCCTTCTTCCGGTTCTTTTTACTTAATCTGTTCTTGTTGCCATTACCTTCATGCTGAAATGTCAAGTTTATGGCATGATCTTTTATTTTCTTCAACCTCCCTTCCTCTTGAACCAACATGGCCTTTATTTCCTGAAAGTTCCATTTTTCTTTTATGGTGTTATAATTCACCTGGAACTGACCAAACTCAAGAGGGAGTGAGTTGATGATAAATTGAACCAAAAATGATTCACTCACATCCATGCCCATCGACTTTAGCTTTGCAGCTAGATTCGCCATACTTGTCACATGATCATGAATGGGTTGTGACCAATTAAATTTCTTGGTCGTTAACTCACTCATAAGATTTCCTACAATGGATTTATCTGTAATATCCGATTGGGAGTATTCCTTTATTCTCAACAAGAATTCCTTAGCATTGTCAGTCTTTGGCATTGATGGCTTAACATTTTCAGCCATCGTTAACTTCATTAAGCTCAAACATAGCCGGTTAGACCGCTCCCAAGTCTCAATAACAGACTTGTCAGCTTCCGTACTGGTCTCATTCATGGCTACTGGCTTTTCACAAACTAATGCTGCGTCCAAACCCATTACACCTAGTTGAAACTGGATTTGTTCGGATCAATCCGCATAGTTTAAGCCGTTGAACTTAAGCAAGTTGTTACCGAAAGATAACAAATTCATAAATGCTGCAAAACATACATGCTCATATTTTAAAACTTTGAATAAACATAAATGGATTCAAACAAACTATAATGCATTTCTTAAAGCTCACCTTTGGGCAATACTTAAAGAAATAACCTTTAATTATCAACGATGCTATCAACATATACTTTAATAGACAAATAAATATATTCAAATTAACATACTCAATATCTTTGGATATATAATCATATCAATCAAATATACAAACATGTCTCTTTCATATCATCAATTACAAATATTGGTCCATCTTTGGATGACCTCATAATGTTATAATTAACAATCTCAAACGTTTAGTTCATTCAATCAATAGCATCCTTTCATACTAAATGAATGACAATTACACAATCGAATATTAATCCTTTCAAACTAGGTCACTTTGGTGACTAACAAGTTTCCATACATCAAGTATTCAATTGAGTAAACTTTCATTTTGGAACACCATTATTGTTGAGTGCAAAATCAGTAGGTTCGGTCGAAACAATTATTGGATTCATTCCAACGACTCTCTCATCAATCAATGAAACCCAAAACTCTTATGTGTTTCAAAATCGACTAAACATTTATATATAATTTCAAAAATGATCGGAAAACATAATCGACCAATCTCATCATGCAAACATACTTTCATGTAATTCATTCAACATAAACGGTGAATAACATGTTATAGAACCATGCTCTGATACCAATTGAAAGCTAAAAACAAAACTTTCAATACTTTAATCCCTTTATAACATTGTTGATTCAACTATTATTTAAACAAAAAATTACATGATATACTAACCTTGATCCATTTTGAGTGAATGCTTTGTCTTGCCTTACTTTATACCGTTTTCTCCCCTTAATCTCTTTTACTTTGATTATCTTTTTGATGATATTTTTCTTCTCTTGTTGGAAGGAAGAAGACAACCACACAAAGGTAATCTTCCATACTTACCCTTTCATTCATGTCTCTTCAAACACACCTCTTCATTCGTGTCTCTTCCAACATACCTCTTCAATTATAATTTATATAACTTTATAGGGTTAAGGAGAGGGAATTAAAACCCAATTAACTTTATTACCGTTATGCTTAACAATCATCACATTAAGCACTTTAATATAAAGTCAATATTACTATAATTTATATGAGCCACTAATAGATTATTAAAATAATCTAACAGAGGAGGTCACCTAAAAGTCCTGGTCAGCCATTTTAGTGGATTGTGGACTTTGGGAGTGATTGAGGTAGTCTTTTCGTTTTATTAAGTTCTATGTGTGTGTGTGTGCTCGCTTTTGGTAAAACCTTTTTTCCCTATCTCAGAGATTTGTTGACTATTCCATCTCCTTCCGCCAATATTATTTGAGGTGAAAAGGGTTGAGGTAGGTATTCTATCATGACATTTTCATGGATCTAATTAAATTTAGGATGTGCTCTCTCCATTGAAAATGTTCAGTTTTCTTGCACATTCTTCAGGACACCATATAAATCGGTCAGGTTCAAACACATGAATTATTGACAATCTTAATTTGAACTAGAAATGTTTCTTTCTGTTGAAGTCATTTTCTCTACCGCTGGGATGTGAATATAAGCCATCCTATAATGCCATTACTATGCAAATTTGGAGTGTGATAAGGTAGTTGGCAATGATAATACAGAGAATATTGTTGTCTAATCATAATTTGGAGAAATGGTTGGTAATCTAAGTGAAGTCTGATAGAGGTTTTCTTGAAAATTGCTTTTTACCCCTTTTCCTTCTTTTCATTTACAGTAAAACAACCTTATGCGTCGGTTATTCCATCCAACAATAGTTGTAGCCTTATAGTAAGAAATGATTTGCGCAGGCGATCAAAATTTTACAAAGAGGATGCTGCTTGCTGGACTATTTAGGTTGCTTCAAATGTCAAATATGGTAAACCAAATGCGATTAAAATTCTGTCTTTATGCAATGCTTACTGTAGCCTGAAGGGTGTGACAATTAGAATCCTTTTATGTGCTTATAATACCTATATTACTCGTGTATTTTATTACTTGAAAATTTTATTTCTGAGAGTGTTGATTTTAGTTGATGAAGTACGAGGAAAACTTTATTGAACACCTCAAGTAATTGTCGTAGATTACAAGATTTTTTGGGAGGTATGTCTTTTCTTTTGGTTTTTATTTTAGCTTTATGGACAGCAAGAAATCTCCAAGTGCACTTAAAGGCTTCTTTAAAGGCTTAACTGAAAATGGATATTCAATGTATGTTCGATAGTAGTTGAATTATAAGGTTTTTGTGGAGTCTGAAATTCAGCAAAAGCGTAATTTAAACTGTTTCTTGCTGTTCAGCCGGCAAAATCCGAGTATTTTAAAAGGGGTTGTCTCATACGATTCCTGGATTGGTTGTTTGTTTGTTGTTACACTACATTAGTAGATAATCGATTGTTGGAATGCATTTAAAGACATTTGATGATTTGTAATTTGGGCATCTCTCTCGTCTATCATTTATTCATTCCTCTGTACCTTTTGTAATTATTATTATTGCTGCCCACACCCTTTACTTCCTACTTTCACTTCATTTCATTTTAACATATTGTAATTATGCTACATTCCCTGCTACAAAAACTATGGTCAATAGACAACGTTTTGGGCAACAGTCGACGTGTTTTGATGTCACGACAGTTCGTTGCTTCAACATCTGGAGGTGGACAAAACTACAGAACATCTATTAAACAACTCGAACCTTACATAAAATATTTCAGTCACCAAATGAAATTGGTTGGTATTGGTAGTCAATAATGTTGTACATTATTCTTGGTGTTTTTATTCTCTATCAAGGAAAAATTAATACAATTTGTGAGCATATCTTATTTTGTACATTCAAGCACGTTATATGTTTTGTATACAATCCTATATTATGATAGGTGAGATAGAGTTCAAGTTAAATTAATTTATCTATGTTCTTGAATGAATATAATAATTTAAAGTTCTATAACTAGGTATTAGAAACGTTAACTCAATTGTTGTCTCTATATTTAATACTCTTACCAAAATGTAATAGCTAGATACAAGCGAGGAATTATGTGAGAGGAAAGTAATTAATACGACTTAAGAGCATATTTTAAATTTAATCACGTGTGATCTTTAAAATAATTTGGTAGTTGAGTTCCCCAGTAATTGCGAAAATGATGTGTTTTTTTCAGTTTCAGTCATTAATATAAAAAAATTGACAATAAAAGCACACAAAATAGGCAGTTGAATGATTCAACAATTGGAAGACACCAAAGGAGATTCCGAGAGAGAGAAGTTAGAGAGAGAGAGAGAGAAAAAAAGAGAGAACAACAAAAAACACTACAAATCTCTCACTTGGGTTAACGTTTTTTGTTGTTCTCTACTAAAATGAATTTCTACTAAGATGAATTTCTTTTATCAGGAACTCTTTATTTATAGAGAGAAATCCCCGTAAAATAACAAAGAAACAGCAAGAGCCAAAGATTTTGATGAAGGAAAAAATTTCCTTCAACTTGTCTTTTGTCTTGTAAGGTTGTGAGTACATCGTCATTTATGGAGGAACTTTACAAATCTCTTCCTTTTGACTTATAATGAGATAATTTGTAGTTTTGTTGGAGCTTCTAAAAAATTCATGTTTTCTTTACTGTAAGATATTTGTCATCGTATTAGAGTTATTTTCATTTGTGTAAATCTTTTCAAGATATACTCGCTTGATATTTAACACATCACATATACAATAATATCTAACATCTATATGTTTTGTCTTTGAATAAAAACTCAGATTCTTGTTCAAATAAATACCACTTTGACTGTCACAATATAAGATAAATTTGTCATGTTTATGACTCATCTCTGTTAGAAATTTTTGCATAAACAAAACTTCTTTATAGGCTTCTATAGCTATAATAAACTTAGCTTTCGTTGTCGATAATGCAACTAATTTTGTCGCTTAGATTGTCATGATATTACTCCCTCTCCAAATGTACCTAAATTCTCTGATATTGATATTCTAGAGTCGATGTCTATAGATGTTTCTGCATCATTATAGCGTACTAACAAATGCTCTTTACTCTCAAAACACAAACTGAACTCAGAAGTACCTCTAAGATATCTAATAATCTATTTTATTGTATTCTAATTCTCTTTGCTTGAATTTAATAGAAATTGGCTAGCTACTCTAAGATAATGTAAAATATCAGTTCTCATACAAACCATAATATACATCAAACTGCCAACTGCTGAGCCATAAAAAACTCTCGGCATTTCGATTTTTGCTTCTTCAGTAGAAAAACTTTGTTTCAAAGTAAGCTTGACCTGTTTAGCAAGTGGAATATTACCCGGCTTCACTTATCCATATAAAATCGACTAAGAACTTTCTTGATCTATTTTTTCTATCATGAGTGATATTCATCCTAAGTATCTGTTTTGTCGATCTCAAGTTTTTCATGGCAAAAGTATTACCAAGTTTTTTCTTCAACTCAGCAATCTTTTCTTTGTCTAAGTCCATAATCAGCATCTCATCGACATAAAATAGGAGGATAATAAATGTACCGTATGTGAACCTTTTCACGAATACACAATAGTTTGAGAAAATTTTTTTGTATGCTGGATTGACCATAAAGAAATCAAACTTCTTATACCATTATTTTGAGGCTTGTTTTAATCCATATAGGCTCTTCTTTAATCTACCAATCAGATATTTCTTTCCTTTGACGACAAACTTTTCTTGTTGCTCCATGTAGATCTCTTATTCTAGTTCATCGTGCAGAAGGTGATCTACATATCAAGTTAGTCAATCGCCAAGCTTAGAGTTGAGGCTAATCCAAGTACTACTTATATGGAAGACATTTTCACGCTATGTGAAATATTTTCTCGAAGTTAACTCTTTTCTTCTAAGAAAAGTCTTTCACGACTAACCGTGCCTTATACCTTGGTTGTAAACTTTTATCTTTATCTTTGAGTCTGTATACCCATTTGTTCTTAAGTGTCTTTCATCCTTTTGGAAGCTGAAAAATTTTGTATATATGGTTCTCATACAATGATCTCATTTAATCTTACATCGCATATAACCAGTTCTTCTAGTCTGAATGCTTCATAGTTTCGTCATAGCACTCAAGTTAATCGTCATCAGTGATTATCACATACTAGTTTATAAGAACATCTAGATGATTTACAATCTCTTGTTGACCTTCTTAGCTCGAGTTATGAAATTGATTCAAGAGAAGTCTATGTTTTTCCCTGGTTAATATCATCAGTTATTTGATTACTAGATTTTCTAGCATTTCCCACGTTAAAAGTTGATTAAACTGAATCAACTCTTACTAGATGCTCATTAGTGATTTCTACATCTTTTTTCATGTCTTCTATGATTTAATCTTCAAAAAAGACAAAATCTTGACTTTTGATAATCTTTTTGTCAACTAGATTTTAAAGTCTATATTTGAATGCACCACTTTTATATATAAGGAATATACATTATTTTGCTTTGTTGTCTGCATCCAAACACCTTAAAATGCTTTTGAAAGATGTCTTTTCCTGCTATAGTTTGTTTGCCACTTCTTAATTGAGAGATACTGATGGAGACATGTTGATGATAGTTATTGCAGTGTTCATTGCTTTACAAAATGTTTTGAGAAATTTTGAATGTGATAACATGTGTCTTATTTTTTCCATGAACATTCTGTTTATTCTTTCTACAACACCAAGTTTTTTAGAAGTTTTTGGAATTGATTTTTTGTGTCTAATCTCGTACATTTTGCAGTATTCATATATTTGCCACTATAATATGTACAAATGCATTTTAACTTCTTTTTCAGTTTCTCGCTATGTAAAATTATGAAACTGTTTGAAAATGTTAAACGTCATATCTTTGCTCATGAGTGCAAAACTCCAAACTCTTCTTGAGTGATCATCAATGAATGTGACCATCTATTGAACACTACCTAATGTTTTTGTTTACATGGGACTGTAGATATTTGAATAGATGAGAAACCTTGTGTTGTTTTCTAGCAGAAAAAGGAATACAACTTGGTTGAGCTTCATCATTGAGATGTGGAAGAGACTCTCTATCGCCAAGCAATTCAAGTCTTTTTTTGCTCATGTGACCAACCCATTTGTGTCATAACTCCATGAATGAGTTATTTTGTACAACATTCATTGATTCCTCCTTTATAGTCACTTGATTCACATATATATTAGACTTTTTGATTCGTTTTATTATAACTAGCGAGCCCTTATTGAGCCCCCATTTAGAGCCCTTGTTATGCTCTCATTTACCACTAGTAAACTTGCTCTTATAATCAGCATCATCAAGACCACTGACTGTTATAAAATTTAATTTAATATCTGAAACATGTTTGACATATTTAAATATCAACTCACAATTTGTGTTGGTGTACATACAAATGTCAATTTTTTAAATTATTTTAGAAACATTATTGTTCCCTATTTTCATAATGCCAAAATTGTCAGTGGTGTACGATTTAAATTTCTATTTTTTTCTGTAACATGATAAAATGCATCTGATTCACAAACCCAACATGATTCAGGAATCATGAGGTTGACAACATATTTCATATAATGACATATTTGCCCTTAAAAGCAGTTGCAATCGTACATTTCGTCTCTTCTTTAGCACTATCACTTCTTTTGACTTTGACCTTCTTGACGTACTGGCTTTAGAAGCCTCACGTCCCTTTGATCTCCTCTTCATTACTGATAAGGACTCAACGGAAGAGTGCTCATTGTTATTCTGTTTTTTTATTCTTCAAGAACAGTTGTTGCAATATCATCAAATATTAATATTGTCTTTGTAGTACCATTGACCAAATTTATAATGAGGTGATCACATGAATCATGCAAACTTTGAAGTAAGAGTTCAGCTTATTCATTCTCATCAATTCAGTGCTCCATTACTATAAGTTGAGAAAATAATCTTTTGACAATCAACTTTTACATCCAAAGAATTTACAATTTTCTTTTCAAGAAAATTTTATTATACAATGACTTTTCCTCATATAATTTTGTCAATGTATCATAGATCTGCTTAATAGTTGTAATTTCTGAGACATTCGACCAAATCCATATGCTAGAGGAAGAAGCGAATTGGCAATAACATGCACACATGCTTTGATCCATTTCTCATCTTCAATGATCGCTAGTCTGTTGGTGATGGCCCTAACACAAATATCTTTTTTCAATAGCGCTTTCATTTTTAATTTCAGTGAGAAATTATATCCATTGAATTTTTTAACTTCAAATCTTCCCATCATAAGAATGATCATCTAATACCACTTGTTAAGAAAACGTTAACACATAGATAGTACTGATCAAAATAATTTCTATGAGAGACTGTACTAAACAATTTTCTTAGATAAACCCAGTCTACTTACATAGTACAATTATACTATTAAATAGACGTTATGGAAAATAATAGCTGATGCAATCCCAAAAAATAGCAAGAATATTTTCTCGCATCGTTAAAATATAACGACCAAGATGTAAGAGCATTGATAGCAAAAAATAACATAGAGAATTTTTACATGGAGTATCATCAAAAGCACACTAGATCTGCAATCCTCTTAGGTAAATTTAAATATGTTTTAGTTTAGTAAAATGATTGAAAGGAGAAAACTTTCGATTTTCTTGTTTTTGGAGATGGATGGTTTCTTTTTAACAGTACATACGGAACATACTTACTTTGGCAATCTAGACTTGGTTTCCCTTAGAGTCTATGTCGAAGGAATGAAAGTTTTCAGCTGATTGGGTGATCAACTAGATTTGAGAATGTTTCTAACCTATAGAATGGGGGGTAGTGGTTTATTTACTTCACTATTTGGTGGAAGATATTGCATGAACATCCACAGCTTTCCTTATTACTTAGTAGTTCAAAGGTTTCAATGTTTGCTTCAGATGATATGTTGATCATACACAGTGGCAATTTTAGGGCAATGGTTTGGAAAGAGCAAAAGAGGATTGATTATAAGGATACAGAATCCTCATACTTTAGTTAGAAGCATCGATTTGCATCTACAACGGGAGCTAGTCAATGGTTGTGACTAGTTTCATAATTGTTTTTTTGGGTTTAATTTTGTTTATTTTCCTTCGTGTTTCTCCTCACTCCATTGAAGTAGACAATGAAGAAGAAGATGCTTTGAAGAAGACGATAAATCTCTAGGATAGAGAAGAGTCATTAGTGGAGTCGGAGAAAGTGATAGGGTTGATAGAAGCATGGAAAATTCTAGGCGTTCTTTTGTTTGCCTTTTTCCTCTTCTTTGCCAATAGTGGCTTATATTTTTCTTCATGGGCTCCCTTAGTACATCAACCATACAGATACTAATGGTAAATATTTATTCAACCAGAGAGTCGAGAACTTATCAACGATATTCAATGCCAGAGGGGTGATAAGAGGAATCCTTGACAACCACATTTCTGATAGTCAAATGCTTGATGTTGTGCAAAACTTTACATTACGCTAGTACACGTGTCACAACCATGTAATAATCGATAAGCATGAGTCGATACTATAGAGATAAAATAGTTGAAGTTTAAGTCGATGTGAAACAAGTTTAATTTATGACAAAAATTTGGGTGAGATGAATTAAGTGCGACTTTGATTCAACTCTTAGCCTAGAATGTTGTTAACTCCTTGCTTAGATTTTAGGGGGATTGATGTAGTTTACTTGCAAAATTAAATAACAATACAAAGCATAAGAAAAATTAGAGAAGAGAATCAATTTATAAAGATATGACTTAGAATAAATTTTAAAGGGGTGAAGATAATTTGTCATGGAGATGCTACAACTATGGAGATGTTGTAGCAAACAAGTTAAATGACAAAGAATTTTCATTTACATCAAGACTAGCTAAAATTACTTGATTAACCCTAATAATATTTTCTTTCGTGTTCTGGAGAATGCAAATCGAGGATTACTTGTACAGAAAAAAACTTCATCTTCCTTCGAGTACAAAACCAGAGAAGATGAAAGATGGTGAATGAGATCTCCTTAATAGACAGACTTTGGGAGTCGTCTGATTGACGCTAGCAAAAAAACGTTGCTCACGACGTGGCAAAGAAGAAGACCACCGCGAGTCTGATAAAGACTCTGTTTGATATATACGAGAAATTCTCTGCGAATAACAAAGTATTTCTAATGAAGAAGCTTTTTAATCTGAAGATGGTTGATGGTACTTCTGTCACATCGCATCTGAGCGAATTCTATACGATTGTGAATCAATTGTTGTCTGTGAAGATTGATTTTGGGGATGAAGTCCGTGCTATAATTTTGTTGGTGGCTCTACCAAATAACTGAGAGTCTATGAGGGCACTAGTTAGTAACTTAGTCGGAAGCGCAAAATTGAAATTCACCAATGTGAAAGATCGTATTCTTGCCGAGAATGTTTGTAAGATTAACTCTTGTGAAACATCAAAAGACCCAGCTCTAAATGTGGAAAACAAGGGAAGAAATAATGAGAGAAACTCCAACTAGGGTAAGGGCAGATCCAAGTCGAAGAATGAGAGGAGTCAGTCCAAGTCCCAGTGAACATTTGAGTGTTGAAATTGTGACAAGCAAGCTCACATGAAAAGGGATTGCAGAGCACCAAAGAAGAAAGACGATGATAAAGGAGATGGAGCCAACAAAGTAACGGAAGACATCACTGACAGGTTGCTTCTTTCAGTTGACAGTCCGATAGACTCGTGGGCTTTGAAATCGGGAGCATCGTTTCACATCACCGCACAAGGAATTAATAGAGAATTATGTGGCTGGAAACTATGGGAAAGTCTACATTACAGATGGTGGGCCACTGAATATTGTAGATATCGGGGACATCAAACTAAAGATGGCAAACGGGTCTGTTTGGAAGATTAGTAAAGTGGGACACGGTCTAAGGCAGATGCGCAATCTAATTTCAGTTGGACAGCTTGATGGTGAAGGTTTCAGTTTTGGAAACAGTACTTGGAAGATGACTAAAGGAGCGATGGTTGTCACTCGAGGTCACAAAATAAGAACTTTATACATGACATCTACATGCAGAGACAGTTGTTGTTTTTTATAGCTCGAAGAACAAAGCCGTGGCATTATAGATTGGGCCACATAAGCGAGAAAAGAATGAAGCTTCTTGTCAAAAGTAGTCAGATTTTGGAGTTGAAGTCTGTCGAGCATCAGCTATGTGAGAGCTGCATTTTTTAGAAACATAAACATATCAGTTTCTCAAAGGTTGGGAAGGAGCTGAAGAAGGAAAGACTGGAATTGGTGCACACCGATGTGTGGAGACCTGCACCCGTTTCTTCTCTTGGTGGATCATACTACTATGTGACGTTTGTAGATAATTCAACAAGAAAAGTATGAGTCCATTTCATAAAGAACAAGACTGATGTGTTTAGTGTTTTCAAGAAGTGAAAGGCTTTGGTTGAGAATGAAATGAATCTGAAAGTGAAGTGTTTGAGGTCCGACAATGGAGGCGAGTACATCAATGCAAATTTAAGAGAGTATTGCACTGTGAATGAGATCAAGATGGTAAAGACTATTCTTCAAACGCCTTAAGAGAATGGAGTAACTAAAATGATGAATAAAACGCTGAATGAACGCTCAAGGAGCAGGAGATTGCACGTCGGGTTGCCTAAAATTTTTTTGGTAGATGCAGTTAACATTGCTGACTACCTGATCAACAGAGCACCCTCTGTACCTCTAGATTTTGAAATTCCAGAAGAAGCTTAGAGTGGTAAAAAGATTAACCTTTCTTTTTTGAAAGTGCTTGGTTGTTTGTCATATGTTCATATTGATGATTTTGATAGAAGAAATTTTTTTTGGGTGTTGCAAAACAAATCATTGGAATAAGAATCTTCAGAGACAGAGAGATTCTCAAACTTTCACAAGAAAAGTACGTGAGTAAGATTCTTAGTAAGTTCAAGTTGTACGATGCAATGTTTGTCACTACACCATTGGCTGGTCATTTCAAACTATCCAAAGATCAGTCGCCCTCGACTGAGGAAGAGAAGAACTATATGGCCACAGTTCCATATGCTTCCGCCATTAGTAGTTTTATGTACGAAATAGTTTGTACATGACCAGACATTGCATATGCAATGAGAGTTGCCAGCAGATTTATGAGCAATCCAATAAGGCAACATTGAGAAGCCATAAAGTGGATCTTGCAATACTTGAAGGGAAGTTCAGGATTTGCTTTATGTTTTTGAAAGTCAAACTTGGGTTTGGATGGATACATTGATGCTGATAACAGTGGTGATGTTGACAGTAGAAAGAGCACGACCGGGTATGTCTGCACTTTAGGTGGCACCGTGATCAAGAGGTAGTCGTTCTTTCTAGTTGTGAAGCTGAATATATTGCAGTAATAGAACCCGCAAAGAAGATGAGGTGGATTATACTACTATGTGACGTTTGTAGATAATTCAACAAGAAAGGTATGAGTCCACTTCGTAAAGAACAAGACTGATGTATTTAGTGTTTTAGAAGTGAAAGGCTTTGGTTGAGAATGAAATGAATCTGAAAGTGAAGTGTTTGAGGTCCGACAATGGAGGCGAGTACATCAATGCAAATTTAAGAGAGTATTGCACTGTGAATGAGATCAAGATGGTAAAGACTATTCTTCAAACGCCTTAAGAGAATGGAGTAACTGAAATGATGAATAAAACGCTGAATGAACGCTCAAGGAGCATGAGATTGCACGTCGGGCTGCCTAAAATTTTTTTGGTAGATGCAGTCAACATTGCTGACTACCTGATCAACAGAGCACCCTCTGTATCTCTAGATTTCGAAATTCCAGAAGAAGCTTAGAGTGGTAAAAAGATTAACCTTTCTTTTTTGAAAGTGCTTGGTTGTTTGTCATATGTTCATATTGATGATTCTGATAGAAGAAAGCTTGATCCAAATTCTAAGAAGTGTTTTTTATTGGTTATGGTGACAACAATTTTGGCTATCGTTTTTGGGATAATCAAAATTGGAAGATCATTCGCAGTAAGAACGTCATCTTCAACGAACATGTCCTTTGCAAAGATGTTGTTGGCAAGACTTCTAATAGTGGGGGTTTCGAATTAAAAGAGTCTACTACAATCAATTTGAGATATTTTTCAGCTGATAACACTCCAACTGTCGAAGAAAATTGGGGTATTGTTGAAGAAGAGGTTGACGAGAATGTGGCTCCAGAAGTAAATCTGCAAACGCCAATTGCAAACTTGCAAAGATCATCCAGAATCAACAAACCAGTTTAGAGATGGTCTTCATATCTTAATTACATCCTACTAACTGACAGAGGTGAACCAAAATGTTATGAGGAAACAGTACAGTCTGATAGTTCTATTAAGTGGGAAGTAGCCATGAAAGATGAGATGAACTTATTGAAGTCAAATCAAACTTGGCAATTGGCTAAGTTGCCAAAAGGGAAGAAAGCACTGCACAACAAGTGAGTTTATCAGATTAAAGAAGAACATGATAGGAGCAAGAGGTACAAGGCTAGGTTGGTTGGCAAAGGTTTCTAACAGAAAGAAGGTATTGACTACACCGAGATCTTCTCACCAGTGGTGAAATTGACGACGATCATAATTGTCTTGGATTTGGTTGCGAAAGAAGACCTTCATCTTCAGCAGATGGACATGAAAACTGCTTTTCTTCATGGCGATTTAGACGAAGAGATCTACATGCGGCAATGACAAGGTTTTGAGGTAAAAGAGAAAGAAGAGTTTATGTGTAAGCTCCAAAAGAGCTTGTATGGCTTGAAACAGACTCCAAGGCAGTGGTACAAGAGGTTCGATAGTTTAATGAAAAGTAACAACTTTATAAGGTGTGAAGCCGATTACTGCTGCTACATCAAAAGATTTAATAATTCTTACATTATTCTACTTCTTTACATTGATGACATATTGATTGTTGGAGCAAGCTTTCATAAGATTGATAAGTTGAAAAAGAAGGTCTTAGGAGTTTACGATGAATGATTTGAGTGTTGCAAAACAAATCATTGGAATAAGAATCTTCAGAGACAGAGAGATTCTCAAACTTTCACAAGAAAAGTACGTGAATAAGGTTCTTAGTAAGTTCAAGTTGTACGATATAATGTTTGTCACTACACCATTGGCTGGTCATTTCAAACTATCCAAAGATCAGTCGCCCTCGACTGAGGAAAAGAAGGACTATATGGCCACAGTTCCATATGCTTCCGCCATTAGTAGTTTTATGTACGAAATAGTTTGTACATGACCAGACATTGCATATGCAATGAGAGTTGCCAGCAGATTTATGAGCAATTTAATAAGGCAACATTGAGAAGCCATAAAGTGGATCTTGCAATACTTGAAGGGAAGTTCAGAATTTGCTTTAAGTTTTTGAAAGTCAAACTTGGGTTTGGATGAATACATTGATGCTGATAACAGTGGTGATGTTGACAGTAGAAAAAGCACGACCGGGTATGTCTGCACTTTAAGTGGCACCGTGATCAAGAGGTAGTCGTTCTTTCTAGTTGTGAAGCTGAATATATTGCAGTGATAGAACCCGCAAAGAAGATGAGGTGGTTGCAGTCTTTTTTACGCTAGTTAGGTCAAAACGACGATGAGGGTGTATTGCATTGTGACAGTTAAAGTGTCATCCATTTGACGAAGAATTTAGTTTATCATGACATGATAAAACATATACAGGTGCATTATCACTTCATCAGATCCGCCTTAGAAGATGGACTGTTGGCGCTTGAAAAGATCCCAGGGAATCGGAATTTAGTTGATATGTTGACGAAATCTGTGACGAATGATAAGCTGAAGTTGTGCGCAACTTCAGTTGGAATTCTTAGATGAGGTATGAAAATAACCGCTACAGATGGAGAGATGATGATATTAGTCTCCAAGTGGGAGATTTTTTAGTTATGGAGCCTACGGTATTTGAAGACCTTACACAGAGAAATCCGCAGATCGACCTATTTTGTAACCCAATTTTGTTTAAGTATATAATGAGATATCTAGAGTTTCAAAAATTGTATGAGAGCGTGAGAGGTAGAAATACGATGCCTTCAAAAACATTTCACTTTCCTTGACACAATTAAATTCTGAAAATTAAGTCAGTTTCTATCCATGTCGTCTAGCAGCTTCTGCTTTCATTATTTTCCTTCTGGATTTTTGAATGCATTTCCTTTAAAATTCACTCATTAGCTTCCTTCAATTGCATTTAACTTTCGTAACTAATAACAAATCTGTATAAAAGAATAATTTCACATAAAGTTTTTCATAGAAACAGATTTCTTTCAAGTGTAAATGTCATTCTATCCTATTCCATAGATTTTTATTTATTTATCTACCGATTTCGAGCAATATTTTAATAAATGTACTCATGAAATAAATCTTTTTCAAGAGTTATCGCTCAAGCTATAAGGACTGCTAGTTTCATGTATTGTTGGATTCCGATACCTTTCCTCCACCATTGACTTCAAACATGGCCTTCATACTCATTAATGGCATTTTAATTAATGGATCTAATGCTTTGATAACAACTATTGTATCCACCGACTGAGAATGCATTGTTTGTTATAAGGAAATTCTCGAGCATTGGTTGCTGTGTCGTCCATGTAAACGGAATCGACTCGATCAGGGCATCAATTTGAATCATTATTAACCGATTATATATTGACTAAGAGTTGACTCTAGTTTTTACTATGCTTATGGCTTCAGCTTTGGTTGCCTAATTGCTTTTGATGAGCCTATTTTAGCAGAGGTCTCGAACATGATTGAAAAAACGACAGGGGAAAGATCAACACTCTCCTCGGCGATACTTGAAGTGTGATTAGAACAAGAACATTCAAATTGTAAAACCCTAATATTTGAATGTAAAATTAGAAGTAGAATAATAATAAAAATAATGAATAAAAAAATAAAAAAATTTTGTTCTTCACTAATCTGAAAAAAGAAGGAAGCTAATCTTAAATTTCAAGATTATTAATTATTTGTAGTTTTATTATTTAATTATATGACTTAAATAAAATATAATTCTAATAAGTATGTTAATGCATCATGGATGTATGACATAAGAGTTCGGGCGTGACATCAACATATCATTGATGTATGATATCAATGTTCTTCCACATCAAAAGTACCAAGGCCTTGTTTGATTGATTAATTAAATAATAGAAATTGGGGAACTAAAATTGGGGGCAACAGCAACACCAACAGCAACAAACACGGAGCCACCAGACTTGTAATCCAAACAAACAGCAAACTGAGAGTGTTTCAGTAAAAGACATATTTGGTCAAAGCTCAACTAAGTTTCTTTCATTAATTTATTCATTATTTACTCAATCTTCCTAAACCCTCGTTTCGTTGAATCTCGATCCAAACAGAAATTATTTAAATATTCAATATTTAGAAAACAAATTTGCACAGTCAATCTATGTCTCGAGCTTATACGTCAAAAATACCAATAAGAGCTGAAGAGAGTTCGACGTATTTCTCTTGGACTGATAATATTAAATTGTTATTTTATATTTCATTATGAAAAAATTCTTATAATAATCCCGTTATGTTTTAACTAAATTTATGATTCTAAGTCTTTTGTTATGAACTAACTTATTATTTTTTGAAGTTTTTTGCTTCGAATTAATGATTTAATTCCTTTTAATGATTAGATGGCTTTTCTTAGCATTTTGTTGCAGTCTGTTTATAAATCGTCACAATCTAAGATGTTTTCTTTCACGATTATGAACGAAGTTAGAGCAACTGTCTTCTCTATTACGGTCCAAAAGAAGAACATTTATTTAACTAATCCCTAATTTCATTAACTAACCAAACATGAATGTCGGAATATCAGCCGCTAGAGACAAACTACAACAGTGCATTGTTTCCACCTCATATCAGGTAAAATTTAAGACATTTTTCCTGGAAAAAAGCAAAAGAAGAAACGACCAAAAGAACAAGAACACAAACAGAAAACCAAAACAGCATTCGCAGAACTAACACTCACTTCACCAAATCCACTATTTTATATCATCGTTTTCTCCAAAATTTCTAACCCTAAAAGTTATTTGAATTTTCCCTTTTCTTGCCGTAACAAAAGGAAACATGTACTCTGTCCATCTCCGTCGTTTATTCCTCTTTGTCTTATTTGCTTAAATTACTCTCTACTTACCTTTATATCATCCCTATAACTCTCCTCTTTCCAAACGCATTTATCTGTCTCCTAAATTCTTAATTTTCTTCCTCTTCTGTATTGTTTGAGGGTAAAGGGTTTACACTTTTCTCAGCTTGATTGGAAAAATAATCCAAGTGGAAAAGAGAAAGTAGTAGATCAGAGCTAGGCTGTTTGTTTTCCGAGAAAATTCAGCAGTTTTTTCTCAGACATTCATGTCTGTGGTATACCTCCTTTTCATCTTTCTTGTGTGTCTTTCAGTAGATGCATGCAATGCTCGAAGTTTAGGAGTGGATTATGTTAAAGCTTGGAGCTCAAAAATTAAACCGTCTGATCAGGTTTGTTCTTATTTTCAGTAGAAATTTGCTTTTCAAAGTTTCTTTTTTTTTTTTCCTTTTGGTTTGAATTTTAGATCTATTTTTCAGAAATACATTGCCAATATTCTCAATGTTTTTAATGAACTAGCCCATTAAAACATTAACTAGTAATGAATTGATTGTTTAATAATTAGTAATAATTAATTTGATCTTGTAAACAGGTAGAGAATGGGTTGAAGAAGGTTGAGGTTGTGAAAATGGGTTTGCAGAAAGTAGGAAGAAATGATGAGGAAAGAGGAAAAGATTTGAAAGATGGAAAGAGCAGAATACTCAGCAGTTCTTCAAATCTGGTTTCAAAAAAGAATTTTGATTTACTTTCAATGGCTGTTCCTCCCAAAACTCACAGTTTTGATCATCCAATCTTTCACTCTGATTATGATCGTCCTAAACCAAAGCCTCCCTGTCACAACTGATTCATCTCTCTCTCTCTCTCTCTCTTCACATTTCTCCTTCTTCAAGTACTTCTCTCTCTACCATTTTCTTGTTTTTTCTCCTTATTATACCCCGATTTTGTTTTGTAGAGCGTAACATAACTACTAGGAAGAGGCTTCAGAGTTCATAGCTTTGTAATTCATGCTACTGTACCTTAGTTAACATATATGAGAAATTTTGTTCTCTTTTCCCGAAAGAGAGAAATAGAGTTAAAGAGAGACTTGCAGACGACAAAATGTTGAAGGTCTCAAAATTGAAAACGCCGTGACACGTGGTTTAACTCCGTATTGTTATCTGCAAAATACTTACGTAAATAAATTTATAGTAATGATCAATGTTAAGTACGTATTGTCATTACGATTAGAGCTCTTCACACAGTACCACATCTTTATTAATGAACAAATAAAAAAATGGATATTTATTGAAACTTGGAAGTCAAACTTAATCTAGACTTGTTGAATTTAGGGTATTTATTTATTGGAGTAGGGAGAGCCGAAGACGAGGATTTGGATTATAATAAGAATGTGTCGGTTAAAAAGGCAGACAAGCATGTTCTCCAAGTATTTAATGTTTTGCAAACGTGCTCAAATCCCAAAGAGTTTGTTATATAAATAAGCCAATTATTTGGACAGAACAGATGTTGAAGATCTCAATGCACTTTCGTTGATAAAATTAAATCAGCTTGGCTAAAATCATCTTACACTTCTTGAAAAACGGAATTTTTGTATTACTCTATTTGGATAGAGAGTTCTAAGAGGCAAAATGGTAAAGTTTTTTTTTTTCCATTTATTTTATACTTTTGATTAACATCAATATCATTGAACAATATATTCTCTAGAGATGTTAAACGGGCGGGCTGGTTCGCCTGTCGAGTTGGCTCGACTCGCTACAGTAATGAGAGAGTTTGGCTCGAGCCAAACAGACAAACCGAGCCGATCTCGGTCATCCGGGCTCGCGAGTTCGTCGATGATCGGGTCAACGAGCCTGCTCGCGAGCTGGAGCTCGAGGCTCGGGGCTGTGCTGTGTCTGCTGCCGGGTGCCGACTCAGATGCAACTGATCGCCCAAAAAAAAGAAAAATTTCGATCCATCTACCATGTCTCTGCCAGTCTGCTATCAACAAAATTGAAGGCGATCGATCGGTGATGGAGTCGGGACTCAGAGACTCAGAGTGGAGACTGCCTGGAGGCCTCCTGTGATAAGGGCGCGATTGATCGCACCACGACGATCACTCGCCCCTATCATAGCCTCATAGGGCGATCCATCGCCCCCTGACTCTGATACATAGGGGCGATGTATCGCTCCTATGAATAGATCAATTGGGGCGATCCATCGCCCAGACTGAATGCGTCACCCTATTATTTGAGTATGAGAATGAGATCGTCATTAATAGTTTCAAGATTTCTAAACCTAAACGGTAATAATACCGTTGCTAAACCTAAACGATAATAATACCGTTGCTAATCCTAAACTGTAACAATACTATTGGCGTTGGTCAGGCGCAACAGTAATGTTTTCGTTGAGAAAGTAGCCGTTGGAGAATATTATCTCTTCTAAATTTTTTCTATAAATTCTCCGTCCCTCTTCGTTTTCTTTCACCTCAATCTCTACCAATTTATCTCTTTTCTCACAATCAATATTAGTTGTCATCCTTACTCAATTTGTAAATCTATTTGTTATCGTCAATTCTTGGTTGGTTCAAAGAAGGTAAAATTTAGTTTTTTTTTATATATATTTACCTTTTAATTATATTTATAGTTACTAATTTCGTTAATTTTTTTTTAGGTTCGTAAAAGTAAGTTCATCAATTCACATCCCTACGAGCTTTTATTGGAAATTGGTTTGTAATATCATTTTGTTATTTAAAATTTATTTTTAGCTATGGATGCACGTAATTATAATATTGATAATGATATTGAAGAAATTAGGGATTTAAATCTTTCTTTTTCAGTAGGACAATCATCTGCACAAGCATCCACGTCCACTTCATCACCTCAAAAAAAACAAAATAAAACTTCTGAAGTATGGAAACATTTTGTAACGAAAGATATTAAAATTGATGGAAAAGTAGAATATAGAGCTCAATGTAAATATTGTATTAAAAATTATGCATATGTTTCTGGTAGTTCAACTACTTCACTAAATAGGCATTATCAAAAGTGTTATTTAAATGAGCAGGTTAGAGACCCTGCACAAAGATTATTAAATGCTAGTGGTAGTAGTACTTTTTTGTATTCACAAAATAAAATGAGAGAAGGAATAGCAAAACTTGTAGTACAATGTGAATTGCCTTTAACGTTCACTGATAGTGATAAATTTGAAAAATTTATGAAAGAGTATGTTACTGCTAATTTTAATTCTTAGAAGTACAACTAGAATGGATATTATTAAAATGTTTAATAATATGAAGAATGAATTAATTTCATTTTTTTTCAAATGCTACTTTAATGTCTATTTGTATTACGTCTGATTTATGGAGTGCACATAATTCTATAGGTTATTTAGTGGTAACTTCTCATTTTATTGATGAATATTGGCAATTAAATAAAAGAATTTTAGAATTTCGTAACTGTCAATATCCCTATACTGGTATTACAATTTATAGATATATTGTTACGATATTGCAAGAATATTCTATTCGAGATAGAATATTTAGTATAACACTTGATAATGCTACCGCTAACGATGCTGTTATTTCTCTTTTTAAAAATTATTTTCAATTAGATAATACTCACTATTCTCTTTTTCACATGAGATGTGTTTGTCATATTTTAAATTTAGTTGTTAAAGATGGTATGACATATATTTCGCCTCATATTGAATCAATTAGATCCGCAATTTCTTATATAATTGGATCTAATTCGAGACAACAAGAATATAGAGATTTTTGTAAAACTGCCGAACTTAAACCACGAAAATTAAAAACTGACATAGATAATAGGTGGAATTCTACTTATTTAATGTTAGAAAATGTTAGGCCATACTGGCAAGTTATTTGTGCTTTTATCAGTTTAAAAACACAAAGTATTAATCTTGATAAATCTAGTTGCGAAATAGCTAATATTTTTCTTGATTTTTTAAAACCATTTTATGATGCAATAAATGAATGTTCGGGAATTTATTATCCAACTTCTCATCTTGTTCTTTCAATTTTTATAAACTTAACAGGAAATTTTACACAATATCGACATATAGATAAATTTAGAGATATAATTAATAAAATGAAAACAAAATTTAAAAAATATTGGCTTGATATTCCTCCTATTTTTTGTTATGCATGTATAATGGATTCTAGATATAAGTTAAGAGGAGTATATCTTATTGTTAATAAAATTTCTAATAATCTACAAACTCCTTGTTTATTTTCAATTGATCAAATAACACATGAGATTACTAGTTTATATTCTTCTTATGAATCTAAATATTCTACCGTTAGTCATTCACACGTTTCTTTACATGTTAGTTCAAGTAGTGGTAGTGAAAATATAAGAGGTTCACAATTTGGTATTCATGATATTTGGAATCAATTAGATACAGATGCTTATTCTAGTTTCATGCGAAATGAATTAGAAATTTATTTTGACACTCGATATCAATTTTCTCGCGAAAAAAATTTTGATATTTTAAATTGGTTGAAAATGTTTTCCACTACATATCCTATTCTGTCTATAATGACACGTGATCTACTAACACCTCTAGTATCTACCGTAGCATCGGAGTCTGCTTTTAGTGCAGGTGGACGTGTGTACGAGGAACGCCGAGGAAGACTTGCACCCGATCTCGTGGAGGCACTTATTTATATGAAGGATTGGAACGACGTCATTAGGAGAAGCCAACAACGAGAGGATGAAATACTCGAAGAATTTAAAAATTTGGACGTTGAAGATTAACATTCTAATTTAAATTTTGAAGAATTTTTTATTTTATATATTTTTTTTAACATTTTGTACGTGATTGAACAATTTGTGTCGATAAAAAATGTTAAATTTATAATAAAGATTATAGTTTTTTTTATATATTTATGTTTTTTATATAAATTGTAAATAGTTAAATACAATGAAAAAAATGACCGAGCTAGAGCCGATCCATCGCCAATAAGTGGGGCGATTGATCGGTTCTAACAAACTGAGCCGATTCATCGCCAAGCGCTCGATCTATTGAGGGCCGATCAATCGCCCCTTAGGGGCGATTGATCGGCCTTATGTTGCACCTCGATCTGTTTAAAACAGATCGAGAGCCGATCAAACGCCCCAAAGTGGGGCGATTGATCGGCTCTCAATGGTTTAAAAAGTAAACCGCGGTGCTCACTCAAACCCTCACGGTCACTCTCCATCCCTCAAACTATCACTTCAATCCGAATTTTCGATCAATTGGAAAACTACCAAAACCGTCACAGCTCATTTGAAAACTACAAAAACCGTCACAGTTGTAAATCTTCCCAGCCCCTTTTGTCAATCTCTCCCTTTTCAATCTCCGAATCTCTCCATTTAAAGGTAAACTTCCACAATCTTCCATCCTACTATTTCTTCCGTAATTTCATAATTTAATTCAATATTATTTGAGATGTCTGTATTTAGTTTGATTTTGATTTTCATTTTGATTGTTGAGGTTGGTTTGGCATACAAAAATCGTGAGTTAAGTTTTATAAGTGTGCACACCACTTGTTCGATAAAATGTCTGTGAGAATTGAAGTTTTAAGTTAAACTTCCGCAATCTTCCATCGTTCTATTTCAATATTGAGCTGTCTGTTGTAGTTTGATTTTGATTTTAATTTTGATCGGTGAGGTTGGTTTGGGATACAAAAATAATTGTGAGTTAAGTTTTATAAATGTGTACACCACTTGTTCGATAAAATTTCTGTGAGAATTGAAGTTTTAAAAATGGATAATAGTGATGATTAACTAACCAATTGTGTAACTTATAGGTTAAAAAAAATGCCTCCAAAACGTTTGAAAGCTTCTACCTCAAGGTCAGCTCTACTCGGTGAAATTGATTACTCTTTCATCAACTCTGAGGCAAGAACATATTTTATGGATTTCATGACAAAAAGCAAAGCTATTATATGTGAAATTCAATTTCAACCCGATGCTTTTGACGGAGATATTTTAGCCATGATTAGACATCGAGGATGGCAGAATCTTGCTGTATTAGGCAGTGATGCGAACGTAAACGTAGTTCAAGAATTCTATGCAAATCTAAAAGTATCAAATTCAGATAGCACTGTTAAAGTTCACAACAAGATCATTCCTTTCTCAGCAGAGGTGATTAATGCCAAACTTAGTTTGAACAACTTAGATCAAGATGATTACGAGACAATGATGGAAGAGGGCCCAGATTATGAGATGATAATACAAGAGATGGGCCATCGAGGTTCCCAGTGGGTTTATTCAATCGTCAACCCAGCTCAACCAATACATTTGATATTAAGTTGTTTCAACTATTACGCTCAAGCTTGGTGCAAGTTTATCAGGGGAAACTTGATGCCAACATCTCAGAATTTTGAGCTAACTAAAGAGCAAACGGTACTCTTATATTGCATTCTCACTGGGCGCTCTATAAACGTCGGACGAATTATCTACAATAATATACTCGCATATCGTAAGGGTTCAACTACTGCTGGTCATATCTACCCTGTCCTCATTACACAATTATGCGCGGCTGACAATGTCCCTATGAGCTCAACAGATGAGCCTTGGATCCAGCAAAATCGTTATACCTCCTCAAATATTTCAAGAATACCTAAGTGGCCGTACGGGGAAGCAAAAAACAATGGATTAGTATTCATTGAGCAGGATGCTAATGCTGAGATTCCTCCTCAAGTAATGGCTCCGCCTCGTATCCGGCGCATGAGCGATGATACTATGACGGGTGCACAAAGAAAGGTAGCAGAGGCAAAAAGAGATCGCTTTGAGGCTCGCCGAAAACAGCGATATGAAAATCAATCAACTATGTCATTGTCACCTGATCAAGGAGCCTCTTCATCGTCTGCGATGCCACCTCGCTGTTACTCAACTAACGATGTGAGACAGATGTTGGAAAATCTCACAATCACACAAAGTCAAATGTTTGCTAATTCTGCTGCTCAACAAACCAGCTTTGAACATGTTATAAAACACAAGCTGGAAAATATTTCTTATCAGCAATCACAGTTATTACGAGAACAGAGGCACATCGATCAGTGGATGAGGAATATGCAAAACCATTCACTAGAGCAGACAACGTTTTTTGCATGATACGTGAGAGCAGTAAATGCTCATTATGACAATTTGGGTCCTGCATTACCCATCTTACCAGAGCATCTATTGAGGCCATATGAACCTCCTGCCCCTCCACGAGACGGTGAAGACAACGATCAGCCTAATACGTAATGAGTATGTTATTTTTCACTTACTTTTTTAATTTATTTTATGATAATATGATTTATTTTGGATTATCTCGTTACTTCGCTATATTTTTTATTATATTTTGATTATGTAAAAAAAAATTTTAGTTTATATTAGTGGAACCTAATGAAATATATAAGTTCGTTGAGCCGGTTCGGCTCGTTAGGCTCGTTGAGCCGGTTCGGCTCGGTTCATTAGGCTCGTGGCTCGTGAACCGGCTCGAGTTAGAAATTTTTTAGGGTCCGCTCGTTAAGCTCGATAGGCTTGTTAGGTTCGGCTCGGCAGGCTCGGTGAGTCGAGTCTTTCTCGGCTCAGCTCGCTCATTTAACATCTCTAATGTTCTCCATCAATATTCCGGAGATTAAGTTACGTATCTACATCTATGATAACTTTTAATCGACGATCACACGAAAATGACGACAATGATATGTGAAATGAGATTTATCTCCCTTAACCCTAGTATATGCTAATATTCTTTGATGGGGAGGAAACTCCAATTTGGTACAGAGATGACCTAGTTTCTATAAGAAAGTTATTAGGTCAACACTAACAATCAAATGTTACTTTAATTTATATTCTCTAACTTGACCCAAAAATATGCGAAATCTTTAAACTTGATTGACTATATCAAGTAGACCACTTGGTGGAGATAATAATCTTACCAAAACTTTGTAAATACATACAATGGTGTTAATAAATCTCTCTACATATTCAAGACATTCAAGATATAAGTATGCACTGTAATTTTAGACTTTGTATCCATCTAACAAAGATGTCAATTATGTAAAATGAACACCAATAAAGAAACGACACATGAGCGTATCATATTACGAGGTTAAAGAGCAGGTGGAGTATATTATTCTTAAGTACATCAATGGATTAGTCACGTGTTGAAAATATATATTAGATTTATCAACCCTTCGTTTACTAATTCGTGACATATGACTAGTGAGAACTTATTCTTATATTATTTTACCATATGTTATAAATCATTATTTATATTTCTAAGTCCTGACAATATCAATATAAGTTAAGCTCGATAAATGACTCCAATAATGAGTTTTCCAAAATATTATTAATGAAATTATTATTATTTTAATAATAATAATTAAGGGCACCATTTAAACCGCCACGTCTATTTAGAAATCCCAGGCAAATGGGAAACCGTCTCTTCCCATGCATACAAAATAACTGAAATCTCCCTCCCTGTTGGAACGACGAACTGCCAAAAATGACGAAGCGATACTCAGTTCTGCAGAAGAAGCTCCAAGAACTTGAGTCTCAACTCTCCAACCTCTTCTCCATTCCCTCCCATGAGATCTCAGATCCTCCCGACTTGAAGGATCTGGCCCATAACTTGGCGTTTTTGAAGAATCTGCTTTCCGCGGAGGTCGCCTCTTCTCCGTCGAAACCTCACCATCTTCTCCACATTTCTCAGAGACTTTCTGAGCTCGAGTCCGCCATCAGAGACTGGGAAAGCTCAGAGGCCATCGCCGTCGATGATTTCGGCGGCTCTTCCTGTTCTTGCACTGAGTCCTGTTTGAATGATGACGGAGAAGCCTTTTACGAACAGGAAATGGAAGATGAAACGGCGTTAGTGGAATTATCTGGGACTCCAGAGGAAAATGAAGCGTCGGCGGAGAGAACTACAGTCGCGGAAGACGGTAAGGCGTTAGTTGAGTGGCGCGATCACTGGAACGGAGAGAGACTTGCAGAGGAGAAAACTAGGGCTTTGGAAGGAGAAGGAAGAGGAAGAAGGAGATTCTATGGAGCCGTGGCAATTGGAGTGGCATTCGGTATGGTTTTCACGAGTTTCATCGTGGGTTTAATGGGTTTTCGAGAAATCATGCAAAATGAAAATTTTGTCACTCCAACTTAGAATCACCGATTATATACGTAGGTTATTTGAATTTCGCAATTATTCGCTGTATTATTTTGACATTTAGTCGTTAAATTAAACTCTGTTTTGTACAACTTACACTGACGTCATAAAATATTTTTTACTTGGACTATTTGAATTTCTGAACGAAATCATTACTCCAACTTAGAATCATTGATTATATACTTAACATAATTTGTTAAATGATGCATTATTTTTATATTTAGTTGTCCAATTTTATATCATTGGCAGAATTGTTATAAAGTATATATTTTTAATTTCCATGAGTTTTTAGCATCTTAAATAATAAATACTGGCAATCTTAATTTCTTTATTTAAAATTAATTTTTTTATAAAAACTTCATTCATTAAAAAAAATGGAGAAGAAATTTATAAAACATCTTGCTTGTGATGACTCCATGTTCAAACAAGCATGAGGATGACAAAGGTCGAAAAGAAAAATCAAATAAAGAAGGAGAGAAAGATGAGTTTACATCAATGGGATATTGACTTCTCTTGACAAAAAATGATTACCTTTTTAATTTAAACCTTAAATTATGATTTTTTTTAAAAAAAAATTAAACCTTAAACTATTTATCATAACAAGACAAATTTTAAACTATCTAAAACTTAACAAATAAAATCTTGGAGGACTGTCAATCAATGTCCGTTCTCTGAGCACGAATGACCGATCTAAAAGAATGAACAAATCACAAATTTTAAACTATCTAAAACCTAACAAATCACAAAAATTTTTAAATTATCTTTCTATGATTTTGTGAACATGTGGTAAAAGTTTTAAATAAATCAAATAGCATTTGTATATTTGTAAAATTAATTTATAAAATGAAGAAATAATTTTAAACAAATACCAATAGATATTCCATTTACTTATAAATTTTATCACAAGTTTAACAAGTCAGGAAACGATAATCCAAAAAATTTTATAATTTTCTAACAATTGTACGATTTATTGTAATTTTAATGAACTATTTTATAAAACAGAAATAAAATAATTATAATAAATCTAAATGTTACAAATTTACGAAACTTTTCAACGTATTTTTGCATGACTTGGAAAATATAAAATAAAAATTTCAAGTAAATATAATATCTTTTGATATTTGTTTAAAATTACTACTTTATTTTATAAATTAATTTTACAAATATGGTAAATGATATTGCACTTACTTAAAATGTTTACCACATGTTTAATAAACTATAAAAAGATAATATAGAAATTTTTGTAATTTTATAAATCTCGTATGATTTATTATAATTTTAATTAGTTATTTTATAAAACAGATGTAAAATAATTATAGTAAATTGTACAACTGTTACAAAATTACGAAAATTTTCAGATTATCTTTTCATGATGTGATTAACATCTGGTAAAACTTTTAACCAAATTTAATATAGTTTGGTATTTTTTTTAAATTAATTTATAAATAAATAAATAATTTTAAAATGTTTTTAGAACGGATATCCGTTTTTTAGATTGGGCGTCTGTTCTGAAAATATTCTAAAATTACTTATTTATTGTATAAATTAATTTAAAAAAATAACAAACAATATTAAATTTATTTGAAAATTTTACCACACGTTCATCCTATTATGAGAAGATAATCTGAAAATTTTCGTAATTTTTTAATACTTGTGCGATTTACTATAATGTTTTTTACATTTATTTTATAAAATAGATGTAAAAAAATTATAATAAATCATATAGGTATTAGAAAATTACGAAAATTTTCATATTATCTTCTCATAAGATGATGAACATGTGGTAAAATTTTCAAATAAATTCAATATCGTTTGTATTTTTTTAAAAGTAATAAATATTTTTAAAATTTTTGAGAATGGACATCTGTACTCGATGTCCGTTTTCTTAGCTCGGTCGTCCGTTCTCAGAGAACGGACGGTGATCGACCATCTGGTAGGGTTTAATTTATTAGGTTTTACATAGTTTAAGATTTGTATTGTTAGGGTTGATAGTTTAGGGGTTAGTTTAAAAAAATTCATAGTTCATAGTTTAAATTAAAAAAAAACTCAACAAAAAAAAAACCAAAACTTTTCTCTTACTTCCATTCTCTTTCCCTTTTTTGAAACCAAGCGAGAGATGAAGTGTCGCCTTGTTTACATTTATAAATGATAGGTTAAGATGGTTCAAGGTTTTTAACAAAAAATGTGAAAAATTCATAACATTATTTTGGAAAATTGAAAATAGGTAACCTCCCTAGAGAGTGACAGAGAGAAGCTCAAATAAGAGATGAGGAGAAAAAAAGAGACATGAGATTAAAAATATTAAACGGGCGGGCTAGCGAGACATGAAATTAGAGATGTTAAACGGGCAGGCTGGTCGACCCGTTACAGTAGCAGGCCGAGCTTGCCTCGGCTCGTTACTATAGCGGGCTGAACTTGACCCCGTCCCACTAGGTAGGCCGGGCCGAGCTGAGCCCAAGGATCGAGCTCGCGAGCCCGCCAGGGACCGAGCCAAACGAGCCGGCTCGTTGGCTCGTCCGCCTAGTCTCGCCTCTCCTTATTGGAGAAGACAAATAAGCACAACAGAACACAGTAATAGGGAACGCCGCTGGTTCGTTGATGCAGAGAGTGAACTCGACTTGGATTTGCGAAGAATAAAAACATGCGAAAGCTAAAATTCGAAAAAATTTTCGAAAGAGGAGTCGCCAAAATGCCAAAATGGCGAAACCTAAAATTCGTGATCAGAAAATCTCCAGAAAGAGGAGTCAACCTCTTCTGAACAGCAACGAACACCAAACACAAACAGAGGCGAACGACTTGAACACCTAAGAAAATTGCTGGCTTCTTTCGATGAACAGAAGCAAACCCTTCACTGAACAGAGATGCTCTCTCTTCTTACCCTGCTTATCTCTTCGCAGCGCTATTCAGAAAAGCACAATTCAGAAACAAAAGAAGCCAAAAGGGTTTTAGTTTTTACCCTTCTTCTATTTTTTTTTAATTTAATATATTATATTACAATTAGCGTAATTAATTTATCTTCTCTTATATTTTTCAAATTTGTAATTTTTTTCAAACTCTAATTTCTTTTTGTATGTAAAAATATTTTAATAATATTTATGTGATATTTTTTATTGGATTGTATCAAATAATTTTTTTATTAATACATTCAATTTTATATATATTAACATAACTAATTTTTAAATTAAATTAATAAATATCGTTAACATATAATTTTGAATACTTATTATAATTTTAAATAAAAATTTTAAAAAAACTTATATTATAACTGTCAAGGATGACAATGGATCGCCCAAAGAGGGGCGACGCATTGCCCCACTCTCTGCATCACCCCACTTGCTGGAGTGGGCGATCCATTGCCCCACGGGCGATCCATTGCCGATACATCGCCCTAAGGGGGGATCCATCGCTTCACATAAACAGTGTGTGAATAGTGTCAGTCACTATTCACGTAAACAGTGCCAGACACTATTCATGAATAGGAAAAAAATATTTTACTTTTTTTTCTTTCTTGTTTGAGTTTTAATTTAAGGGATAATTTAAAAAAATAGTTCTCCATCGAATACAAACGTTTTCGCTATGAATTTAAATAATTTTAAAAATGTTTAAGCATTTCAAAATGTTGTCAATTGATTTGACGATAAGAATCTATAGAGAAGTCAGTGAGTCGCGGTCCGAGTTCTCTACGATTTTTGGGTCGTGACAAATTTTGTTGAGAAAACGTGGTGTTTTTTGCTATAAAACACCATCTTACTTGCTGCTTGGATTAGCTGACTCTGGGACTGAATCAAGTGATGATCACGGTGTTGTACTTATTCATTGTTTCTTTTGTTTGGTGATTTTTGCTGTATCATTGTGAAAAATGGATATTTGATAACTTTTTAAGATTTTACCCAGTTTTTATTTTTCCTATTACTAGTTCTAGTATTAGTGTTCGAAGAGAAAGAGTAAAGACATATGATGTTTGGAATTATTTTAATATTATTAACGATGGCGACGATAAAAATTCTAAAGCTAAATGTAATCATTGTGAAAATTAGTGAATAGTGAGAACATCTAATTTTTCTAGTGTATGTTTGATTGTTTTCTACTTCAATTTTTATTTAATTACATTGTATCATGTACTATTTATTTATTTATTTAATTTTTTTTTTGTGGATTTAACTTTGATATTTTACATCTATCTTGTCATGCATTACAAAAAAAAAACTTTTTAAGTAGTAATTTGTAGACAAGTTTAGACAGAGAGAAGAATAAAAAAAACGGGAGGATCAGAACCGAGACCAGAAATATAGCCTGGTTCTAAAAAAAATTTTGAGTTTATTGTTGCAAAAATTTAAAAACTGAATTTTAGTGGTCCAGTCCTAATCTCTCTAAAAACTGAACCGTCCCGGACCACGATCACCTCTAAGAAATAGCGACTCGGACAATCCGAGTTACCTTTATCATTCACCGATAGTAAAAAGTTTGAAAATCTTATATTATATTAATATAAGTTAAAAATATTTATATACGCTCAGTTCATTAGGCTCGGCTCGTTAAGGCTCGTTGGGCCGACTCAGCTCAGCTCGTTAGGCTCGTATCTTGCGAGCCGGCTCGGGTTGAAAAATTTTTTGAGTCAGCTCGTTAGCCTTTGCTCGACAGGTTCGGTTAGTTAGACTCGGCAGACTCGGTGAGCCAAGCCTTTCCAAGCTCGACTCGACTCGTTTAACATCTTTACATGAGAATACATAGAAAGAGTGTAAATGTAGAGAGAGTGGGAGACGCGTAAATTGGGGAGAAACGAAACAATAAATTTAAACAAAAAATTGAAAATACTTCACCTTTCTAGAGAGAGATGGAAATGTACAGTTGTGAGGAGAAATAAAAAAAATCAAATAAAATTACGACTATTGTAGGAATAAAAAGGTAAAAAATCAATTTAAACCTAAAAATATAAGATTTTTGTTTTAAAAAACTTCTTAAACTAAAATTTCTAACAACTAAAATCTTAACAATATGCTCCAGGACAAGAGTCGCGACTGCCTAACCAATCTAAAATGGTATCTCCATTGTTAGTTCTATTGAATGAGGGAATGGACAGTCTTACACTCCTAAAGTCTTCATTGTCTCTACACTGATTAAGAATAAAGTCCTCCTCTTCGATCCATTCATCTTCAAGATAGCCATGGTTTTGAAATCTTAACCTCCTAGCTCTCCTTTTCGGTCCATTCATCTTCAAGATAGCCATGGTTTTGAAATCTTATCTTAGGAGGTTTGGCTCTCCTCCTATGCATAGTCTCTTGAAAATCATTTTTACGTTTACTCATCATATCCAAGAGGTGGTTTATTTTTTGATTTGCAATAATTTAACCTTGGAAACTTAACTCACCTATTTGAGGGTTTTGAGTCTCAGTCTGGGGAACTTCCTTGTCTTGATTTTGGTCATGATTTATATATAGTTAATACAACTTTTAGTTGTCATTTAATTGGCTCTACTTAATTCCTAAAGTTTTAGAAAATGTTTTAAATAAGATCTTGAAGTAAGTGTGATTAATAAAAATTGAAGTAGCCTTAGGTTTTAAGACACTCTTCTCGGACTAACACATAAATCGATTAGAAACAAGTTTTGTATTATAAAATTATGAAATAATAGGTTTTAATTAATCCTTAGACACAACAAATGTTTAATAATAATTCTTGTTATGAATATAACTAACAAAAACTCAAGAACCAATTAGACACAACAAACAAACACAAACATACTCGGTTAAAATATATTCCATTTTCCCAACCGATTGTTAAACATTTTAAACAAGGAAATTTAGCAATTCAAAATAAGTGAAATAAACATGCAAATCAAATAGAAACACAATTAGAGCTTCAGTAATTTAGGTTAACAACTTTTTACTATCAACTATGATTAACAAATAACTTGAATAGCCTTAGGTTAAGAAACCCTCCTTGGCCGAAATTTTAAACTCAATAGATATAGTTTAAGCAATTCAAAATGTGATACGAGATTCTCTAGAGAAGGAAACCGTGTAACCCACAAAATGAAGCAAAGTGCTGGGTGATGGTGTTTTGCACAAAACCGTTAGATAAAAATGAGAACGAAGTGAAAATCGAGAACAATATGGAATGAAATGAAGATGGAATGCAACTCCTAAGCGGACCCTTAAAGCTATCTTTTGTTATGCTCTAGGACGCATACATTTCCATAGAAATGCAATCACCTTTGGGGATGGGTTTTCCTCCTCAATCATTTTAGACTCTCAATGAGAGAGGAAAGAGAAACGTAAGAGTTCACCAAGCAACTGTTGAACTTGAGAAACAATGGAGGACGTCTCCATATGATTCAAGAATCGTGGATAACCAAACTGTTCTTACAATACTTTGGTTAGGGAAAGATGACTCGTGTGTTGATTTTAGCAAAATGTTGTACAAACACCAATAACTATGCAATTTATAAAACCTAGGGTGGATGATTAGAGTTTGATATTTAAAAAGGAAGAAGCTAGAACCGTTGATGAAGAGGTGCAAGATGGACTGTCAAGATTGTAATCCGTGTGCACACATCCAATAGTTGATATACTTTACTGCAACATGGTGATCAAGGGAAGAGTGCTTGCCATGTCATCCATCCTTGCCTCCACTATAAGTTGTACCTGTATAAAGCATACCTTAAATTGTAGATCTTTGGGCTCTCTTGGACCGGACCTCTTTGTTGATCTTCAACTCAAACCATACTACCATCATACATATAATCCTAACCAACAATCTAATGCATGATGCAATTTATATAGTTTGTAAAAAAAAAAGGATAGTGTTTGCCCTAAAAAAAAAAGCAATGAAATGGTTACACAGTATTTGAGCCAAGAAGACAAATTCCCATTGGGTCTTGAGATGAGTTCATCCGTGCATCCCTAGTAAAAAAGTGGAAAGGTTGGTCCATATCCATTAACCTAAGCTCCCATGTGGACTCCTCAATTAGATCAACACCTGCAAAAGAGACAAAGTTATGAGCGTCAAGATTAAGTAAAGCAAGGGTCTTGGTTAGAGATCGGATAGAAATAGAAAAACATTTCATATAAATCGGAAATCCATTGGATTTTTCTTTTTTCTTTAGCTTTTGAACAAAAAAAGAATATGTCCCTTTCCGCCTCAACATTATCTAAAAATTTTTATTTTTTTACGGCGGGTTTCATAGTTATTTCATGCGTATATAATTCTTTTTTATTATATGGTATGTATGTTATATGATATGAAACAAAAAAGAAGAAATGGCAATCTAATTTTTTTATATCAAATTAGGAAATAAATAAAAATGTTTGAAAACAAGACAGGGATTCTCTACAATGACACTGTAGACCAATTGAAAGGGATGTAGCGCAGTTTGGTAGCGCGTTTGTTTTGGGTACAAAATGTCACGGGTTCAAATCCTGTCATCCCTACCTATTCCTTTTTTTCTGGACAGTAAAAAGGAATCAATTGAGATCGATTACAATTGAACATACCTAATTAATCTTTTCTTTTATTTTCTCATATACTATAGGTCTTCGAGGCACGTCAAAATGATATGAAACACGTCAAAATGATATGAAAATTTTAAGCAAATTCAACCATAATCACAAAAAGGAAGCACTTTGTGCACTGATACCAAATGACATGGTTTAGTCCTGCGAAGACCGAGTTATTGCAAAGAAATCACAAGGTTGTTGTTCTAGGCTCAAACTAAGGAACATCCCAAAGAAATGTGCACAAAATATTCAATTATAATCTAAATGCCACGATATTTTAAGGAAGTCTTAGCTGATGAGTGATAAACAAACCCTGAAAATTTTGAGTAAAAATGTGGCAAAATGAAAAAGTTACGCAAAGAATCTCATGGCTAGTCTGATAGGCAACTTATAACACATTCGGTTAATGCAATCTTCTAAGGAGGATTACAACAGTGCACAGGGCTTGGTTTCCACTGTTCTTCTGCTTTCCAACCATAGAAAATTTAGAGAGAATAATGTCTATAAGAGCACCCAAACAACCATGAGCTTGGATGGCAATAGAGGCACAACTTCGCTCGAATTAACTCATCGAGGCACTCACGTTGAAGAGCCAAAACACTTCAAGTGTTTAAGAGAAAAACTAGAATGTTATTGATAAAACAAGCTGAGTACAATATGCAAAAAAAGATGCTTAAATATGACCTAAGGTGGCTAGGGTTTCAATCTTCAAAAGAGAGAGAATGGCCGAAGAACTGTTGGGCTTGGGTCCCAACCTTGTGTGTGAACGCGCTTACGTACATCAGACATTGGTGTGCATGCCTTGCATAGACAGCTTAGCGCTTCACCATTGGTCCATAATCCTTACTGAAACATGGTTGAGCTGTGGATTCAAATTGCTGGAGAGAATGTTTGGAACACAACCCTCGTCATTTTCGCAGTCGCATGGGCCGTCATTGTTGATTGCAGATCATAGCGCTGACCCGATCAGCCTTCTGTGATTATTCAGCCTTTCGTGATTACGCAACATCAGCACTCTCCTATGCAGGCAGCTCATCCATCCTTGCGTGCGCCCATCAGTGATCTCCCATATGTCCATGTCATCCATCTGTGCGTGCATCGTCGACGGTGTTCGGTTCGTCCATGTCTTCATTTGTGTGTGACAACAGTTCGCCAAGTCTTCCTCTTACGTACGTCCTTTCGGTCCCTTGGTGCTTCGCTGATGCGTTCATTTCACGGGCGCCATCGACCTTTCTCGCGCCATACACCTGGCTATGCATGCGACACAACGATGTGTGCTCCAAATCAAAGCCACCTTCTAACTTAACACTAATCATGCGTGCATAATAAACGCTAAAGTTTGCCAACAGAAAAATACAAAAAAATGTCAATGTTTGCCACAAGCAAAAAAAAATACATAATTGATTACATGAACTTGCCTTCGGGAAGACAAATTTCCTCTTCATTGTGAGATCATCCCGAAAGTGGTTCCATAAAGAGAACATATGTAGGTTTATTCATGTCTTGAGAATTCGGCTCCCACTCTAAGCCATCAAAAAGGCATTCACCTGCAACAATAGCAAACTTGTTAGACATAAGATTAATTGGTGATTGTATCTTGGTTTGAGATTGCGTGTAGGTCTCTGAGGTATATCACCTTTCATTTATTAAGTTTTCGAACTTCACTTCTTGCTATTCTAAAAAAACTTGGTGTAATGTTGACATTCAATTCCTTTCTCACTATCTTAATAATGGATAGAATTTTCCATGTAGGTTGATTTTGAAACTATCCAAATAATGATTTGCCATCTATTTTGCAGTAGCGTGTCGATTCTCAATTTTTCTTACACAGCTGTGAGAATCAATGAAACTCTTTATTTGAAATTGTAAGCTCATCTTGCAAATTTGAACTATGCAGTCGCCAATCACATCCGTCTTCACACACTGTCATGAGTCATCGAGATTCACTTTTTATAAATTTGATATCATAATCATTATTCAACGCATATTCTATTATTTCTTTTCTAAGTGCCTTTAAAAAATTATATTTTTTTTCTCAAATAAAATCCTATCAAAATTCCTTCCCTTATCGGTATGCTTTTTACTTCATCATCCTCTGAGTCGACTGGTGTTCGAAGCTCATCGTTTAGAGTTTTTGAGGTCGAATGCACCTCAATTTTTTCATTAATTTCTAAGTGATCGAATGTTCAAAAATCATCATATATGGGCGCAGCGTCCGAATACCAGTTCATATTGGCATCACAAGTTGTTGTCTTATCTAAATCAACTGATTTACTTGAATAAGAATCCATCGATGTCGCTAATACAGAGACAATTTGCAGAACCAGAAAAATAGTATAGAGGTTTTAGAGTTTTCGCGTGCAAGGGGTGTAAATGGAGGGTTGTTTCTTATATAATGTTGGACATTAGCCCACCATTCCCGAAAAAGACCCCTCGTCCTCGAAGACAATAGTTTATAACAACAATTAAGGACGAGGAGACGTTCTGGAGCG
>CM039528.1:9219285-9264199 GCA_022433055.1 Begonia peltatifolia
AGACAATATTTACGAACAATAATTGAGAATGAGGGCTCAACGCTCCAAAACAGCCCCCGTTCTAATTAGCTTTTTTAGATTGGGAGTCGTTTCAGAGTGGGACCCCATCTCAAATTTAAAATTCATTCGGCTTAAACTTTTGATTTTTTTTTTCTAATAAAATAAGCATTGAAATTTGCAATATAGATCAAATAAACATTGAACTGATTTTTTTTATTTTATTTTTTGTTTTAGATTTTTTTTATTTGGACTTGGGTTTTTGGTCCGTTTAATTTTGTTCTTTCGTGGTTTTTAAAATTAATATTAAAAAATGTATAGATATTCTAATATTGATTCAATTTAGTTACGATAGAAGTAAAATTAGACATATACTAATTTTGATAGTGAGGTACAATTTATTAACGGTATAAAGTTCGAAGTTTAATTTGTTTAAAACAAAAATTAAGAGTTGAAGTTGAACTAAATTGAAAGCTCAAGTTTTATTGAGTAAAAAAAAAAAAATGTTGAGTTTTAGTTGAATGAATCAATTACAAAGTTAAAATTTTAATGTAATTTACGTCATCATAATGGTGATTATTTTTTGTTAATGAGTCTTGAAAGGGGAGAAAAATAAAATTTCAAAAGCAATCTTAAGATTGTGAGAATCGGCACGACTATTTTTTCGTCTTCCTTTTTCCTGCTCTTCCTCCTCACTTTCCCCAGCAAAGGATCGTCCTCAATATTTGCGTAGATTTTCCTCGGAAAAGGCCGCCATTGCCACAACTCTTCTGTCCCGCATTATTTTTTGAAAAAGTCTTTGCCAGCAACTGGGTCATTTCCATCATCGTCGGGAGTCTCGGCAACGCCTTCGGCTTCCGATTTTCTTTCCACAGACCAGAGCAGAAGTATAGCATCGACTCCATTTGAAATTGCCTAAAATTCATCTGATTCAATCGGAGGCGCTGGTTTTTCATTCTCCTTCGATTCTCTCAGTTCTGCCATTGAAGTCATAAATTGACCTAGGTCTGGTTTAAGCTCTGCACATCGGCCCTTTCTCCATTACATAGTTCTCGGTTGCCCGTCGGAGAGTGACAGAGCGGTGAAAGTATGAATTTTGGTGCAGAAGCAGAAAAATCAGATCAAGCGCGATGAAGAGAGATTGAAGAGAAATGTCAGTATGAAGTGTTTCATTGAAATAGGGATTGATCTCCGCCATTGTGAGCAACTGCTTTCTTCCTATGTCTGGGCGTTGATGTTGTTTTCTGAGTTGCAGAGATTGTCTTCTTTAATGGCTTGAAGATTAGATCAAAGCACATTCTGCAAAAAGAAAAAAATCAGAAATCAAAATGGGGAAACCCCCTTTTTAATCATCTAAATTAAGAACCCATAACTCAGAAAAAAAAAAAAGCATAGAGAAGACTTGTCAATACGAAAACCCCGAAATGTATTCCCTCTCTACGGCAAAGTGAGAGAGAAACTTCAAGTTCAAATAGTACTAGACGTCGTCGTAAAAGGAAAAAATAGATATAAGAACGAATCAAGATGAAGACAAGACAACAAAACCTGATAGTTAAAAATACCTTTTTATTTGGGAGTCTATTTTGATATTTATCCTACATTAAATATAGAGGAATAAAAAATATTGTGAGTGTGCAATTCTTCTAGAAGAATTATTGCTTACCATAATTGTTTTTTAATACCTATTATATACTAAATTGTAATTGATTTACCATAAATATAATTGATTTTCATAGTTAAGTAGTGAAGTCAAAGTGAAAACTACAATAACTAAAATCATCAACTACGCTTAAACATTAGGCAAAAAATTTAATATATATATGTTTACAAGAATTATGCAAAGATATCAAATTATATTTATACGTGAAGATTCCAAAATTAGAAAAGAAAAGACAAGTGAAAAGGTTCATTGACAGAACCTCATTTTCAATAATTTAGTAGATATAATATTTAAAACATTGAAATAATTAAATTAAATATCCTGTAAGGAATAGTATCTCTTTCTCTTGGAGAAGGATATTATCCAAGAATTATTGTTGGATTAGAAATTCATTATGACAAAATTTAGTTTGCAAATATACATTCTATAATATTAGACAAAAACAACCCAAATATATGTTCATCATTTAAAATGCTAAGGAATAAAATTGTTGCCACTTTGGTTAAAACATCAAATATTTAAAAATCTGTCTCAACTCTTTGGCAAAAAGCCTCATTTCTCCTATGTTGAATTGAAAGAGTACTTTGAAGATATCAAATACTGATGTTGTTTTTCGTCCCTCATTTGTGAGATACTACTTGGCAATAAAATCAATATATTACATTAAAATATGTATGGATGGGGAAACACAGATGCTTCAAAATATACTATGCGTACTTCTTTGATAGACTTGGCATTACAAGATGCCAAAGAAACAACCTCCTCTAAAGCAGCCATGTGTAAACGCACTACATTGTGACAGATAGTGAAAGTTATTTAACATAAGACATAATTTGATAAGAATCTAACCTGTTTGGCAACTTGTGGGGGAACCACAAGCACTAGTTCTTCTCGGCTTCCAGTTGAAGAACAGTCAAGAATCCCCAAATTCCAACAGATGATTTATATAATAAATAAATTTCAATGAAGCTAAAAATTGAAGGGGTATTTGCCCGGGGTGTGTAGTAGACACCCTTGAAATTTGAGGCCATAATAATAAGAACTTCAAAAGTTATGTATGAACGAATAGGATTTGGTCGGGTTTGTGCAACAAGGACAATTACTGGATTGAGGGGTAGATTCAAAGTTATATAACTTTGATGGAGTGATTCAAATAACGTGAAATTTGAAATGCAAGTCACTGGTTGTTTGGAGAAAGGATCCTGAAAGTTTTAGATGTTGAAAATTTGAGGAATAAAAGAAATTGGTAGATGATCTCAAGTAGCCCGATTGAGGTGCTATGTGGTAAATCTCTCGGATCAATGACCTTCTCCATGAGAAGATGCGCCCACTTGGGTTGAGAGGGATGAACTTACTACCCAGCTTTGATGCTCCACACCTAAGGGGAGTGGAAGAAGCCTGCAAGGAATATGTCTCAACTTTGACTCTCACAAAGTTGAAACAAACACTCAATCACTCGGTTTTTGGCTCACCTAAGAGAAAAAGCTAAAAAAACTTAACCAAGCTGTTCAAAAATTCTACTAAAATTCCCGATTCATCTCCCTTTCAATAAGCTTACAAAATGAAATAAATAGCATGCAACAAAATGGCCAAAAGTTTAAAAGAAGGGCTGGTGGCTGAAAGGAAGGTAGTAGGTGCACATGTCAAACATGGCGGTTATGGGGGCCACCTTCTCCTTCACTTCACGTTTGTGTTTTTAGTTTCTCATTCTCTTGTCATCTTATGTTTAATTAATTCCTAAGTGTGTAGCAACTAAGGACAAAGAAAAAACAAACATAAAACAAAGTTTGACTCAACAACAAGACAATAAAATTAAAACAACTTTCGGCCATATTAATTGATGAGAGGAAGAAAATTTCCTCCTTCCAATCCAACCATGGCTGAGTCATGTGTCCAAGTCAGCAAATGGAAGGGTTGATCTTTGTCATGGGTCGTTGGTTCCTTCATCAAGTCTCTTAAAAAAGAATTTCCTACAAAAGTAGCAAATTCATTAGATAAAATAGGAGCTTAGGCCATGGACTTAGCTCTTGCTTGAGTGATGTGTCCTTTGGGCTCATCATCTTCCCCGGGTGATTGAGGATTTGACCTCAGATCTGATAGTTGGTCCGTACTATTCTCTTCTTCATCATTGAGGTAAGGGAAAAGGTCTTGCACATTGATTGTAGTTGAAACATCATACTTTACCAGAAGCTCGAACTTGTAAGCATTATTGTTAATACATTCTAAGATTTTGAAAGGTCCATCGGCCCTTGGAAGAAGTTTAGACTTCCTTTGATTTGGGAATCTTTCCTTTCAAAGGCGAGGTCATACTAAGTCTCCTTTGAAAACTACCTCATTTCTTCCTCAAATAGCTTGCTTGGCATATATTTCATTTCTCTTCTTGATGGTCTTCACCTTCTCATGCATGCTTTTCACAATTTTTGCCTTTTTAGCCTCCACGGGATTTGTAAACTCCTTTGTTGGTAATGAGACCAAGTCTAGCGGAGTGAGCGGATTAAAGCCATATACTATTTCAAAAGGTGTCATTTGTGTAGAGTAGTGAACACTTCTATTGTATGGAAATTCCACATATGGTAATTGAATGTCCCAATCAGAAAGACTTTTCCCCACTATGCTTCTTAATAAAGCTCCCAAGGTTCGATTCACTACGTCGGTTTAGCCAACGGTTTAAGGATGAAAAGAGGTACTAAAGAGTAATTTAGTATCAAGCCTAATGTGTTCCAAAAAGAGCTTAGAAACTTGGTATCTCTATTCGATACAATGGTTTTTGGCATTCCGTGTAAGCGTACCACTTCTTTAAAAAAAATATCGGCCACTTGAGAGGCATCATTCGTCTGGTTACAAGCTATGAAGTGAGCCATCTTAGAAAAATGGTCAACATCCACCATAATTGAATCTTTGGCCCGAGGAGTACGGGATATTCCCAAAATAAAATTCATGCTAAGCTCCTTCCATTGATGATTGGGTACGGGTAAGGGTAAATAAAGTCATTGAGGAAGAACTTTACTTTTGGCTCTTTTACAAATAATGCACCTTTCTAATAATTGATGCACATCTCTTAAGAGGTGGGGCCAATAGAAGTGTTCTTTGACCATGTTAGTGTTTTTCTCTCCCCAAAATGGCTAGACAACCCGCCACTATAAGCCTCCTTGATGATGGACTCTCGAATACTCCCCCTAGGCATGCATAGTTTGCCATCCTTGAGTAGGTAACCATCCACCATTCTATAACCTCCTTTGGCACCTTGTTGGCACTTTTCATACCATGGACTGAAATCATGATCTTGAGCATAATGTCTTTTGACGAATCAAACCCAAAAAATGAGGTACCTAGTTCGGTTAAAAGTACACAATGTCTTGACATCGGCCATCACATTAGTGCTCCCCTTCTTATATTTAATGATATAAGGATACCATTCGAGGAACTCTACCCACTTGGCGTGCCTCTTATTCAATATGTCTTAGCTTCTAATGTGCTTTAGTGCTTGGTGGTCAGTGTGAATAATGAACTATTTAGGGAGGAGGTAGTGTTGCCAAAGATCAAATGCTCAAATAACCGCATAGAACTCCTTATCATAAGTTGAATATTTGAAAGTGACTCCCTTGAGTTTTTCAATAAAATAGGCAAATAGATCGGTATTCTTGCATGAGTAAGGCACCAATCCCCAATCCAGAAGCATCACAATCTATCTGAAAGACCTTGTTGAAATTAGAGAGTGTGAGGATGAGAGTATTGCACAACTTCTCTTTTACCAACTCGAATCTACGTTAGCAAGTCGGTGTCCACTCAAATTCCTTTCCCTTTTTAGTGCAATCCGTAATCGGAGCCATGATGGTTCTAAAGTCTTTAATGAACCTCCTATCGAATGAAGCCAACCCATGAAACTTTTAACTTTGGAGACTCCTTTTGGAATAGGCCAACCCTTGATAGCTTCTATTTTGGACTCATCAATCTCTATGCCATCTTCGGAGATTATAAACTTGAGAAAATACATTTTCTCTTAAGCAAAAGTGCACTTTCTTAGATTACCAAAAAGTTGAGCTACTCTGAGGGATTCGAATAATGTATTGAGATGCTCCAAATGTTGCTTAAAACTTGAGCTATAAACTAAGATATCGTCAAAATATACCACCACAAATTTGTTCAAGAACTCTTTAAGCACAAAATGCATGAGCCTCATGGATGTATTAGGGGCATTAGAGAGGCCAAAAAACATTACTATCCAATCAAACAATCCATATTTGGTCTTGAAAGCGGTCTTCCACTCATCACCCTCCTTCATTTGAATTTGATGATAACCGCTCTTTAAGTTAACCTTGGAAAAGAACGAACCCCCATTTAATTCATCAAGCATATCTTCAAGTCTCGAAATAGGAAATCGGTATTTGATTGTGATCATGTTGATGACCTGACTATCTACACATATTCTCATAAAGTCATCCTTTTTGGGTACTAAAAGGGTGGGCACGGCGCAATGACTTAGAGACTCTTGAATATAGCCTCTTTTAAGCAAGTCCTCCACTTGACTTTGAAGCTCTTTAGCCTTCTCTGGATTCATTCAATAAGCGGGCCGATTAGGAAGTATAACACCCAATTGTAAATCAATTTGGTGCTCAATACCCCGGAGTGGTAGTAAGCCATGAGGAATCTCTTCTGGAAGCACATCTTCAAACTATTTTAAAAGTGATTTGATTTCCTTTAGAAGTTCTACAATTCCTCCATTCTTTCTCGAAAAAGCATAAGAATGAGAGGTAATTCTTCTAAAATTGCCATTTTCAATTCCTTCTTGGAGATAAAAAGATTAGATTTCTCATTTCCATACTTTCTTGCCTCTTCATCTTTGGCCACTTAATCTGGCCTAAGTGGAGAAATTTTGATCCATTTCTTACCAACCTTCAATGAGTAACAATTTGTATAACCATCATGCGACACCCTACGGTCAAATTGCCACGACCTTCCCAATAATAAATTACTAGCACTCATGGGAACCACATTACAAGTCACCTTATCTTTGTAGCCACCTATAGCAAACTCAATGCACACTTGTCTGGTTAATTTAATATCATCCCAATCGTTTAACCACCGAAATTTATAAGGATTGGCATGAATCGTAGTCTCCAACCCTAATTTAGTCACCAATTCAAAGGAAGCTATATTAGTACAACTACCTCCATCAATAATAAGTGAGCAAACCTTGTCTTTTATCAAACACCTACTATGGAAGATGTTCTCCCTTTGACATTCCTCCTCTAAGAGATTGGATAAGAGAGTTCGCTTAATCACCATCAAGAGTGGTCCCTCTTAAGCATGGCACACCTCCTCTTGAGCTTTAGGTTCTTCGACCACCTTTTGATCTTTCTCATCTTCACTTGTTACCTCACCAGTGCTTTCTGCAATAATTATCACTCTTCTATTAGGGCATTGTGAGATGATGTGGCCTACGCCAAGACATTTGAAGCATTTAATTTCCCTTGCCCTTGACTTTTCAATGCCCTCGGATTTTTCTTTGTCATCGGCTACTTTCGGAGGCCAACTTTTGACAAATGGCCGCTTATCATCCACCTTGGGTGGTGGTTTTGAAGCCACATTAGTTTTGGAAGGGAACTGAGGCATAATACCCTTGCCATTCCTCTTAATTTGCCTCTCCACTTTCAAGGCCAATTGCACTGTAGCATCCATACTGTCCATTGGTTTCGACTCCACAATGTCACTAATCTCTCGTTGCAATCCTCTAAGAAATCTAGCAATGGTTTACTCTTCGGGTTCTTCAACACCACTTCTAATTTTGATTGTTTCGGACTCGGTCAAATACTCCTCCACCGTTTGAGAACCTTGTTTCAAGCTTTGAAGTTGAAGGAACATCTGTTGTTTGTAATGGCTTGGCACAAACCTCCTTCTCATGAATGCTTTCATTACTCGCCAAGTCACTATTGGTTCCTTATCTCCATGTCTTCTTTGGGCCTTCAAATTCTCCTACCATAAGCTCACATACCCTGTGAGTTAAAGGGTAACCAACTGGAGTTTTAACTTCTCGGTGTAGTCATAATAATCAAACATCTTTTATACCTTATCCACCCAATCTAGGAAGACATCTACATTGCAAGTTCCATTAAAGGGGGGAATAGAAATTTTAATATGGCTTGCATCCTTATGTCAACCACGTCTACCATGTTGATTAGCAAGGTCTACTTCTTCAAAATCATCAACAACATGATGCCTTCTTCTCAGCTCATCACTCCTCCTCCTTAGTGAAAGGCTCTTTGAGGTCCTTGACCTATCATTTCTCATCATCTCTTTACTTATGTTATATAGCTTGATTCACACACGTTCGAACTTGTAGGAAAAATGCAAGTGTGATTGGTTTCTCGGTTTTGGCCGTGGTGAATACCACTTCTAGTCTTCATCATGAAAACTCCAAATCAAACCAATATGCAACACAACAACCACAAACACAATAAGGCTCAAATACCAGCTAATAAGAATCCAACCTATTTGGAAACTTGTGGGGGAACCACAAGCACTAGTTCTTCTTGGCTTCTACTTGAAGAACAGTCAAGAATCCCCAGATTCCAACAGATAATTTATATAATAAATAAACTCCAATGAAGTTGAAAATTGAAGGGATATCTACCTAGGGTTCGTAGTAGACACCCTTAAAATTTGAGGCAATAATAATAAGAACTCTAAAAGTTATGTATGAACAAATAGGAGTTGGTCGGGTTCATGCAACAAAGAAAGTTACCCGATTGAGGGGTAGATTCAAAGTTGTATAACTTTTGATGGAGTGATTCAAATAACATGAAATTTAACATGCAGGTCACTGGTTGTCTGGAGAAAGGATCTTGAAAGTTTTAAGGGCTAGAAATTTGAGGAAGAAAATAAATTGGTGGATGATCTCAAGTAGGCCGATTGAGGTGCTATGTGGCAATTCTCTCGGATTAATGACATTCTCCATGAGAAGATGCACCCACTTGGGTTGACAGGGATGAACTTGCTATCCAGTTTTGATGCTTCATGCCTAAGGGGGCTAGAAGAAGGCTGCAAGGAAGATGTCTTAACTTTGACTCTCACAAAGTTGAAACAAACACTCAATCACTCAGTTTTTGGCTCACCTAAGAGAAAGATTTAAAAAAACTTGAACAAGTTGTTCAAAAATTCTACTAAAATTCTCGATTCATCTCCCTTTCAATAAGCTTATAAAATGATATAAATAACATGCAACAAAATGGTCAAAAGTTTAAAAAAGGGGCTTGTGGCCGAAAGGAAGGTGGTAGGCGCACATGTCAAACATGGCGGTTATGGGGGACACCTTCTCCTTCACTTCACATTTGTGTTTTTCATTTCACATCCTCCTGCCATCTCATGCTTAATTAACTCCTAAGTGTGTAGTAACTAAGGACAAAGAAAAGACAAACATTAAACAAAGTTTGACTCAACAACAAGACAATAAATTAAAACAACTTTCGGCCATATTAATTGATGAAAGGAAGACATTTCCTCCTTCTAGTCCAACTATGGCTGAGTCATGTGTCCAAGTAAGTAAATGGAGGGGTTGATCTTTGTCATGGGTTGTTGGTTTCTTCATCAAGTCTCTTAAAAAGAGCAAATTCATTAGATAAAATAGGAGATTAGGCCCTGGACTTAGTTCTTGCTTGAGTGATGGCTCCTTTGGACTCATCATAATTCTAATTACAACGACACTCACTATAGATAATCCAATAACAATAAAGAGGATGACAAAAGTTAGATAAATGTACTTTTCCTTAATTGATGTTTCTGATAACATAATATAGATAGGTAGGTATAATATAATCTTTGAGTACCAAAGGTCAATCTCTATATAGAAAATGATTTTTGTTAAATTGGCTAGATTGTGCATTTCTTTGGAGGTCTAAAAAGCACTCAAATTGATGATTGAGTATTTGTCTGTGAAAAGCGACATATAACTGTTTCTGGGAGAGAAGTTGATGCAAATTGGACCATGCAAAGAGACGGTTAGCGTCAAATATGATAAGATAGTAGTGTTCTCGACTAAATATGATAACATCCAAAATAGTAAAGGTGCAAAATTAGTAAATGGTGTCCAATTGAAATGAAATTTTGATGAGACTCAATATGATGAGTTAAAATTAATCCCTGAAAAGTTTGTGAGAAAAGAATGAGAAACACAAAAGTTATGCAAAGATGATCCGTAACCGGTCCGAGAGGCAACTTGGTGCACCTCCAGATGATGTAACCTTCCAAGGAAGATTACAACGGCACAAGATCGGTTTGGCTCACTTTCTCCCTTGTCTAAACTCTTAGACAAGATGTAGAAAATGTGAGTATAAGAGCCCCTAAGCAACCTCGGGCTTAGAAGACAATAAGAGGCGCAACTCCTCTCGAAAGCAAGCGACCGAGGCAATTACCTTTGAGACGAACTCCAAGGCACGAGAGCTTCTGAAAAATACTTCAATTGTGATTCAAAAACTGAGTACAAATTATGAAAAAGAAGTTTAAATATGCTAGGGTAGCTAAGGGCTAGAGCGGCAACATAAAAATGGAAAGGATGACCCGGTTTGATCCAAACCGCTCCATTTGTGTGCCTACTATCTTCAACCGTGGGATTTTCCTTCATGTAAGGTACGTTTGTCTTACACCATGTAGGGGAGAGTGAGCTGGTTCATCACATGTGAGTTTGAATTGGATAAGGCGCCAAACTCTTTAATGGATCGGGCCAAATTTGTGGCGCACGCTTAAGTGGGTTTGCGCGCTTAAGTAAGCCCGTAATGGTGTTTGGTAACAGGTCTGGTTGACTAAGCAAATGAGATCCAAATTTTATGATCCAGCCCATTCGGAAAAGCTCCAAGTGTTGGCTACAATTTTCATGTAGGTCACTTTTGGTAATAAGGCTAGCAAGGCTACTGCTTTTGCCACGTAAGCTTCAAAGGTCAAATTGATGGCCGTTTTTGGAAAGACCAACAATTAAGGTTGCTTAGCCTTTGAGGCCAACAACTCCTTAGCACCCTTTAATGCATAATGAAATAATAAAATACAAATTAAATAGGCCCAAAGTTTGCCTAAACTCAATGGAAGTAATAAATTACATAGAGTTGTCAAAGGGAAGACAAATTCCCTCTTCTGCTACTCTTATGCTCAATGAAGTTTGGGAAGCTTCTTCTCCTATGCTCCATGTCAACATGTTGGTGGGTTTATTAATGTCTTGCGGGGTTGGGTTCCATTCCAAGCGATCCATTAGTCCTTCATTTGCAAAAAGAGAGCAATAATTAGTAAAAAGATTAACGAAAGTGTGTGACATACCTTGTGAGCGTGTGATTGGCTTCCTTGGTGTATCATCCTCTCTGGGTGAGAGAGGATTTGCCCTCAAATCTAAAGGTTTGTCTTCATCATGCTCTTCCTCATCTTCATCTCTAATGCATGGGGAGAGGTCTTGAACATTGAAAGTAGCTGGCACCCCGTAATCACCCGGTAGCTCCAATTTATACGCATTATTGTTAATGCGTTCAATTACTTTGAACGGGCCATCAGCTCTAGGGAGGAGTTTAGATTTCCTCTGTTGAGGGAAACGTTCCTTTCTTAAGTGAAGCCAAACAAGGTCACCTTTGTTAAAAATCATCTCCTTTCGTCCCTTGTTTGTCCTTCTAGCAGTAGCCTCATTTTTTCTCTGGATGGCATTTCAAACTTGTTCGTGTAACTTCTTGACTTAAGCTGCATTATCAGCTCCTTCTCGGTTAGGTAGGTCCTTTATGGAAAGTGGTACAAGATCCAAGGGTGTGGTATGGTTAAAACCATACACCACTTCGAAGTGTGTCCGTTGAGTTGAGGAATGGACGCTTCTATTATATGCAAATTCCAAATAGGGGAGCTGGACATCCCATTCACTTATTTTTTTTCCTACGACACTCCTAAGTAGGGTACCGAGAGTTCTATTTATCACTTCGGTCTGTCCATCCGTTTGTGAATGAAAGGAGGTACTGAACAATAGTTTAGTTCTTACTTTCTTTCACATCGCTCTCCAAAAAGTGCTAAGAAACTTCGTGTCTCGATCCGTTACCAATGTGTGTGGAACTCCAGGCAGCCTTACAATCTCCTTGAAGAATAGATCCGCTATATCTCTGGCGTCATTAGTTTTAGTGCAAGGGATGAAATGCGCCATTTTTGAAAATCTTTCTACCACTACCATGATTGAATCTTTAGATCTGGCAGTGCGTGGTAATCCTAAAATAAAATCTAGGCTGACATCAACCCATAGATGTGTAGGCACTGGTAAAGGTAAATACAGTCCTTGAGGGAGAATCTTGCTCTTAGCCCTTTTGCAAACTATATAATGCTCTATTAATCTGTGTACATCTCTCATGATATGAGGCCAAAAGAAATGCTCCTTTACTAATTCTAGGGTTTTGCCTTCACCGAAATGACTGGATAATCTTCCACCGTGTGCTTCACTTACTAGGCATTTCCTCATTCCAGTGTTAGGGACACACAGTTTGTTCCCTTTGAAGAGGTACCCATCTAGAATGCGGAATTCACCATCGGCCTTAATCAGACACTTTTGGTACATTTCTCCAAAATTCACGTCTGAGTAATAATTATCTTTAATCCCTTCAAACCAAAAAATTTGGTTCCTAACTCGGTCAACAGTAAGTGTCTACGTGAGAGTGCATCTGCAACCACGTTGGTTTCTCCTTTTAAGTATTTGAGGGTATATGGAAACTTTTCTAAGTACTCGACCCATTTAGCGTGTCTAGTATTGAGTTTACCCTGGCTTCTTATGTGTTTCAACGCTTAGTGGTCCGTATGTATGACAAATTCTTTAGTGAGAAGGTAATGTTGCCACTGTTCGAGCGCTCGTATCACTGCATAGAACTCTTTGTCATAAATTGAGTAGTTCAAGGCCAGACCTTTTAGTTTTTCACTAAAATAGGCTATAGGTCGTCTTTCCTGCATTAAAACCGCTCCAATACCTACTCCAGAGGCATCACGCTCAACCTCGAATATTTTGTTAAAGTCTGGAAGTGCAAGTACAGGTGCTTGACACAAGCTCTCCTTAATTAACTCGAAGCCTTGCTGACATGATGAAGTCCATTAAAAAATTCTACCTTTCTTAGTGCAATCCGTTATTAGTGCTGTTATAGCACTAAAATCCTTTATAAACCTTCAGTAGAAGGAGGCTAGACCATGAAAACTTCTAACCTCAGTGATACTAGTTGGAACGGGTCATTCTTTGATTGCTTTTATCTTGTCACTATCGGCCTCCATTCCATCCTTTGAGATTATGAAACCTAGGAAATACATTTCATCTTGGGTAAAAAAGCACTTTTGTAGGTTACCAAATAACTTTGCTTCCCTTAGGGTTTCGAAAAGAATCCTAAGGTGATCCAAATGACTGTATAGGTCCGAGCTATAAATTAGTATGTCGTCGAAATAGACAACAATAAACTTGCTCAAAAAGTCTTTCAACACATGATGCATTAAACGCATGAACGTGCTTAGGGTGTTTGTCAAACCAAACGGCATCACCATCCATTCAAATAAACCGTATTTAGTCTTGAATACTGTCTTCCATTCGTCGCCTTCCTTCATTCTAATTTGGTGGTAACCACTTTTTAAATCCACTTTAGAAAATATGGTTGCACCGCTAAGCTCATCTAACATGTCCTCTAATCGTGGGATAGGAAACCTATATTTAAAAGTAATTTGGTTGATTGCCCTACTATCCACGCACATTCTCATAGATCCATCCTTCTTTGGTACAAGTAAGGTAGGTACAGCACAGGGACTCATTGATTCTCTTATATACCCCTTTTCCAACAATTCATTTACTTGTGTCTCTAACTCTTTTGTTTCCACGAGGTTCATTCTGTAAGCTGGTCTATTAGGTGATGAGGCTCCTGGGTGTAAATCGATTTGATGGTCGATCCCGCGTAAGGGAGGTAATCCTGGTGGAAGTTTCTTGGGAAATACATCCTGAAATTTTTTTAGTAATTTAGTGACGGAGTTAGGAATGTTTCCCAGTTACATAACTCGGTCTTTGAACATTACTAGTATGAGAGGTCCTCCCTCTAATATAGCGTTATTCATTTCGCCTTTTGTCATGAGTAAATTAGTTTTATCTCTTTCTTTCTTTCGGGTCGTATCATCCTTGGATATCTGTTCAGGGGTTAATGGAGTTAATTTGATTGTTTTTCCTCCGTATTTAAAAGAGTAATAGTTGAAAAAACCGTCGTGTGAGATTTTTCTATCGTACTGCCAAGGTCGCCCCAAAAGCAGGTGACTGGCATTCATGGGTATGATATCACATAAGATGGAGTCCTTGTACTTTCGTATGGAAAATTCAATAGTTGCTTGTTTGTTGACATTTAGATCATCACGATCGTCTAACCATCGTAGTTTGTAGGGTTTTGGGTGTGGAGTAGTTTTTAACCCTAATTTCTCTACAAGGTCTTTGGAAGCCACGTTGGTGCAGCTCCCTCCATCGATGATTACAGAGCAGACCTTATCATTGATTAGACAACGAGTGTGAAAAATGTTCTCTCGTTGACTTTGCTCTTCCATAGGTTTAAAAATAAGAACTCGTCTTACAACCATTAATAGGGATCCTTCTTGTGCATGACAGATTTCTCCTTCGGAATCAATCTCTTCAATAGTCTCCTCGTCCTGCTGTTCTTCACTATCTACTTCTCCATATCCTTCCTTGATTATCATAATACGTCGGTTAGGACATTCAGCCATCATGTGCTCATATCCTTGGCATTTGAAACATTTGATGTTGCTTGTCTTTTCAGTACTAGTTATAGTAGGTTTTGTGTGAATTAGAGTATTAGTTACTTTAATAGGCCAACTTCTGGTGAAAGACTTCTTTTCTTCTACTTCGAAGTTCTTCTTAATGGTTTCTGAAGTTTTGGTTGGAAATCTACTGGTAGTTAGTCTTAAACCTCTCTTGATTTGTCTCTCAACTTTTAATGTCATTTCGACCACTGAGTCTAAGTTCTCGTGGTGGTGTAATTCTACAATGTTGTCAATCTCTCTGTTCAGTCCACAAATGAACCTGGCAATCACTTGTTCCTTAAGCTCTTTAAGTTCTCCTCTCATTCTTAAAGTCTCAAATTCAACAAGGTATTCTTCTACCGTTAGTCCTTTTTGTAATAAATTCTGCATTTGTAGAAACAACTTTTGACGGTAGTGAGTTGGTATGAATTTCTGTCGTATGAGGTTCTTCATTTCCCTCCAAGTGGTAATTGGGTCTATTCGGTCATACCACCTTTGATTTTTATGATCTTCACACCATAGCGCGACATAACCAGTTAATTCTATGACAACAAGTTGTAACTTAATTTGCTCAGAGTATCCATAATATTCAAAAATCTTATCAACTTTGTTGACCTAATCATAGAACGCATCTCCGTTGCTAGATCCATTAAATTGGGGTATGCTTATTTTGGCACGTCTAAAATCGTCGTTGTCCCTTCGTCTTGGTGGTAGAAAATCCTCCTCCCAATTTCTCACTTCATTCTCATGTAGATCTTGGTTATGGAATCTCTCTTTAGGACGTGTCACGTTTCTCGTTTGCATGGGCTCCGGGGGGTTTGGTTCGATTCTTTGTAATGGTTCTTGAAAATCCACTTACGTCCTATTCCTCTAAAAGGTTCTTGAGAGTTTAATTTGTGGGGGTTACGTTCTTCTTGCTTTTCCATTATTTCCATCAATAATTTCATCATTTTTGCAAGGTTGTCTAATTGTCCTTGAACACTTGATTCCCCAACATGAGGGTTTTCGGTTTGGATACTTTCCATGATCTCGTGTTGTTCTTGGTTAGGATTATAATTTAATCCACTTCTAGTAGTCATAATTAAGGAACTACTTAAAGCCTAATTTTGTTTATGGAAATATCTTAGGATAAGTTTGTTTAAATATGTTAAGAATTTATTTTTATTCAATTCTTCTCAGTTGAACTAGATAATTCTTTATTTAAAATAAAGTTATTTAAGGATCTACTTAACTTCTTAGTTCAATTAATAGCTTAGTAGTTATTAGTTTTCAAAATTGTATGTCCAAACATATTTATGTGAATTAGGAAACAATTTGAATTTAAATTGGTTATTTAAGGTTCTACTTAATTCCCTAAGGTTTTGGAAGATACTTTAAAAGAAAAATTTATAATTAAGTGGGTTATAATTTTTTTTTATAACATCAATTCAATCTATAAATTCAATTTTCAAAAGATGCTAGTTACCAATCACTAATCATGGTTTATTACCTTGTCAATCTTTCATGCAAATATGGTAAGATATAAAATTCAAACTCAAAATTTAAACACCATAATCGCAATTGAAACAAGATTCTACTAGCCTTAATTTTGCATCTTCTTTGGCTTCTTGTTAATCAACTCGATTAGCACTAACAAGTTAATATGATTAAATCAAATTTTAAGCATGCAATTCAAATCATGATCGTGTCAAATATCAAAAAATGATTTACCAATTTTGTGCTAGATAATAATATAATCAGATATCAAACAAATAGCCTAAGGTGTAGACAGGATCCGATTAAATTTTCACTGTAGATTAGTTATATGATACGAAAATAAAATTCAAACTAAATAAATAAAAATAAAAAAAAAATTCACAAGGGAAGCCACCAATGGCTCTGATACCAGATGATGCAAATTGGACCCTACAAAGAGGCGGTTAGCGTGAAATATGATAAGATAGTGGTGTTCTCGGCTAAATCTGATAACATCCAAAATAGTAAAGGTGCAAAATTAGTAAATGGTGTCCAATTGAAATGAAATTTTGATGAGACTCAATATGATGAGTTAAAATTAATTCCTGAAAATTTTGTGAGAAAAGAATGAGAAACGCAAAAGTTATGCAAAGATGATCCATAACTGGTCCGAAAAGCAACTTGGAGCACCTCCGGGTGATTTAACCTTCCAAGAAAGATTACAACGGCACAAGATCGGTTTGGCTCACTTTCTCCCTTGTCTAAGCTCTTAGACAAGATGTAGAAAATGTGAGTATAAGAGCCCCTAAGCAACCTCGGACTTAGAAGACAATAGGAGGCGCAACTCCTCTCGGAAGCAAGCGACCGAGGCAATTACCTTTGAGACGAACTCCAAGGCACGAGAGCTTCTGAAAAATACTTCAATTGTGATTCAAAAACTGAGTACAAATTATGAAAAAGAACTTTAAATATGCTAGAATAGTTAAGGGCTAGGGTGGCAACATAAAAATGGAAAGGATGACCCGGTTTGATCCAAACCGCTCCATTTGTGTGCCTACTATCCTCAACCGTGGGATTTTCCTTCATGTAAGGTAAGTTTGTCTTGCACCATGTAGGGGAGAGTGAGCTGGTTCATCACATGTGAGTTTGAATTGGATGAGGCACCAAACGCTTTAATGGATCGGGCCAAATTTGTGGCGCACGCTTAAGTGGGTTTGCACGCTTAAGTAAACCCATAATGGTGTTTTGTAACAGGTCTGGTTGACCAAGCATATGACATCCAAATTTTACGATCTAGCTCATTCGGAAAAGCTTTAAGTGTTGGCTACAATCTTCATGAAGGTCACATTTGGTAATAAGGCTGGCAAGGCTATTGCTTTTGCCACTTAAGCTTCAAAGGTCAAATTGATGGCCGTTTTTGGAAAGACCAACAATTAAGGTTGCTTAGCCTTTGAGGCCAACAACTCCTTAGCACCCTCTAATGCATAATGAAATAATAAAATACAAATTAAATAGGCCCAAAATTTGCCTAAACTCAATGGAGGTAATAAATTACATAGAGTTGTCAAAGGGAAGACAAATTCCCTCTTCTACTACTCTTATGCTCAATGAAGTTTGGGAAGCTTCTTCTCCTATGCTCCATATCAACATGTTGGTGGATTTATTAATGTCTTGCGGGGTTAGGTTCCATTCCAAGCGATCCATTAGTCCTTCATCTGCAAAAAGAGAGCAATAATTAGTAAAAAGATTAATGAGAGTGTGTGACATACCTTGTGAGCGTGTGATTGGCTTCCTTGGTATATCAGAACTAGTTATGGTAACTAAACATCAACAAAATTCATCGTTTGAATTTGCACCTTATTTATAGTTATAGCAAAAAAAAGCCATATGTAATATTGAATGCGTTTGAAAAGGCAAACATCCTTTTTATTTTCAAGTGAAAGAAATAGTATACGAGGTAAGAAAATATGTTTTCTAGTGTAATTTCCTCTACATATTTCCTCATCAATAACTGGCATGCCAAAGAGGCCAAATACAAGATCATAAACTAACGAGCTTACTTTTCTTGCAGGTGTTGATCTCATTGGAGATGTCACATGGGAGCCCAACTTGGAGAATATGGATCAACCCTTACACATTTTGACTTGGGATGAACGAATGGATTCTCCTCATGGCCCAATGAAAATATGTGTTCCCGGGCCATAAACCGTGTAACTTTTTATTTGAACTTTGTTTTCTTTTCTTTGGCAAACTCTAGTCTTTTTGTATGAACTTTCATGCAATATATTGTATAGTTAGAATTAGATGTATAATGGTGATGTGACGGGTTGAAGACTCGGCCACAAAAGGAAAACGAAGGACTCGACCTTGAAGATACGTGCAACATCAAATCCATGGAATCAATTGAAGAAATGTCCCAAATGAAAGCTCCAACTAGAGGTAAAGAACTTGCAGGTACATTTTAGAAGCTTACAAGGATGGATGACAAAGCAAAGGAGCACCATTGATGGAAGAAAGATCGGCCTTGCACTATGGCTGTTAGATGCACGTGCACAGATGAAGACTCTTGGCTGCCAATTTCACTCCATCATCCAATGACCCAAATCACTTCATTTCAAATGTCAAACCCTGATCATCCATTTAAGGCATAGCTATTGGTATGTGTAAGAACTTTTTTCAAAATTAATACACAAGTTTCTTTTCCTTAAATGAAGTATTAGAAAAACCTTAAGTGGTTGTCCACGATTTCTTAATCGTGTGGAGAAACCCTCCATTGTTCCTCAAGCTCTAAGGTTGTTTTGTGAACTCTTATCATTCCCTCTACTCTATAATTGAGAGTATAAAAAGATTGAGGACGTGAAACCTAGCCCCAACGGTGGTGGTTTTTCTTCAGAAAAACATGTACCCGTGCGCCTAAAGTAAGACAGCTCTCGGATCCGCTAAGGGTTTCCCATTTTCACACATCTCCACACACGTTTCTTCATCTTTCCTTCACGATTTTTCTTCATTTTCCATCCACCCACTTTCACCTTCCATTTGGCTACATTTCCATCTTCATCTTCATCTCTATACTCATCTCCATTTTCACGATTTTGTGCACTTTCACCTTCACCCGATCACCTTTCATATTTTGTGGGTTAACATGGTTCCTTTCTAAGAACTCATCGTGTCAAGTGGTACCAAAGTATAGGGTGCTTCCTCTGAGTGTTTTTGGTGCATTTGGCTCAACCATTTCACAAGGTTTAGTAAGCCACATTGCATAGGACAAAAATCGGGTCGGCCACTCTCTTTTTGCATCTTTTCTGTTATGTTTGTTGCTATTTTTGACATCGATTAACCTAACATTTGTAGCAAGTTTTTTAGTGTTTTTTTGTAGCCTTTCATTTTAGGAAAACAACCCTTGAAGGCTGATTCAACTTATAGCTCACCTTGCATGAGAGTCAGCTAGAGAAGCTCTCAGTTTTCACTTTCTCTTCTCGGTTCTGTTTTATTTTGTGTTTATTTTCCTTTGCAGAAAGTTATTACATTTCTTTCCTCTAATTCTATCGTTGGTCATAACCCTAAAACCGATCTTACTAGTTGCTAGTTTTTATTGTGTTTTATTGTACTAATCTTTTCATTTTTGCATAATCGGTTATTGGTTATAAAAGGAAGCTTAAAGTTGGTTATTTAGAAATCCTAAAAAAAAGTGCATGTTTGACCTTTAAATCTTGAGACTTTAATCGTATATCTTGGCTATATTTAAGTTATATCACTTGCTTTAAGATTATAGTGGTTGGTTCTTGCATAAAATCTTGAACTTGGTTGATTTTGACTATTAGCTTCATTGGGACAACTTTGACAAAACTGTTTTATTGAACTTTTCTTAGAATCCGAGAATAGGTCTATTAAAACTCTTAACTTTTGGCATATTGATATTGTGTTTTGATTGTATTTGAGTTATATTGTAGTTTTATAGCTTAATCTAGCTTAAAGTCTTGTATTTGTGTGGTTTATGTTCAAATTTTTGGTTTTTAGAATCCTTAAAGTTCGGTTATCAAAACTGTTTTTGCAAGGAGTTAAGTGTTTGATAAAATTCCTAAGTTGTTTCCAATTCGTTCAATAGCTAAGTTTACAAAGTGTTTGATTAAATTCCCCACTAGTTTTTGTCTTAGTTAGGTATCACACTTAGTTACCTAAAACTCACCTAAGACACTAAAAAGAGAATCATCACACTAAACTTAGCTAAAAGACCAAGAGAAAACCCTAAAATTTGAAGAGTACTATAGTCCAAATCGTCGTAAGGACAACGATGACCTTCAAAACGTCAAGTTAACCATACCTCCTTTCAATGGAGCCTTTGATGGCTATACCTATCTAGATTGGGTAGACAAAGTCAAGCGAGTTTTCGACTGCCATGACTACTCTGAAAGAGTGAAAATCCAACTAGTTTCTCTTGAATTGACGGGCCATGCAGTACTATGGTAGTCCAACTTAAAGGCCCATAGAATCTAAACCGTAGGATACAACATTACCACGTGGAACTCCATAAAAGAGATCATGCACAAGAGATTCGTGCCTTGACACTATAAACACGAACTCTTCCAACAACTCTACAACCTACGACAAAACAACTTCACCGTTGATGAATATCTCACTGAATTTGAAACGCTTAAGATGCGTTGCGCTATAGAGTAATCTGAGGAACAGGTTATCGCAAGGTTTATTCGTGGACTAAACCGTGATATAGGGGACGTAGTTGAGATGCAACAATTGAAGACCATGGACATGGTCATACAAATAGCATTCACTACAAAGAGGCAGCTCAAGAGAAAGCGTAGAAAGCATAAGGTCAACTATCCTAACAAATTTTCACTTAGAACTTAAGATTACCTCGAGAACTGACAACAAGAGGCCCGTTAACTATAACTGGACCCTGAAAGGAGCAATTAGTAGTAGAAAACCTCTACCAGTAAATAAACCCCAAGTAAACAATCCTAACGGACAAAGAGCACGTGACATACAATGTTATAAATGTCTAGGAAAATGAGATTATGCCAATGAATGCTCTAACCGTCGTGTGATGGTATTTAAGGAATCCACTTACGAGTGAGAAAGCGAAAACAATAAGGGATTGTATGACGAGGAAGAAGAAGAGATAGTAGAAGATAGTGACCAAGAAACCAATGATTGTACGGCTCAAGAAGGACCTCTACTGATGGTTATAAGGAGAGCATTGATTTCCAAGAACGTTAAAGAAGACTGTCAACGGAAGAATATCTTCCATAGTCATTGTGCAGTCAAGGATAAAGTTTGCTCGATAATTATTGATGGCAAAAGCTGCGTTAAAGTAGCTTCTTGAGAAATGGTCAGTAAATTAGGGTTGGAGACCACTACCTACCCTAAACATTACAAATTAAGATGGTTGGATGATAGAGATGACATCAAGGTAACTAAGCAAGTAACCATTGATTTCACTATTGGTAAGTACAAGGACACGGTTCTTTGTGACGTTGTCCCAATGGTCAATCATTTTCTATTAAGACGACCATGGCAATACGACCAAAAGGTGACCCACAATGGGTTTCTCAATAACTATACCTTAAAATTTGAGGGCAGATCAATCAAACTAATACCCATGACTTGAGAACAAATGGCCCGAGATGTTGCTGTTCGCAAAGAAGAGAAGTTCAAAGAAAGTCTTCTCTTATCCAAGCGAGGGTTGAGATCATTAATGATCCAAGGAGAGACGATGATCCTAGTCCTATTTAGAGACCGTGTGATTGAACTTGGCGAGATACCTCCATCAGTCCAAAATTTCCTTAAACTTACCAAGACATTTTTGATGTAGAACTCCCACCTGGCTTACCACCATTGTGCGATATTGAACACTAGATAGACCTCCAACCTAGATTCATGTTACCCAACAGACCTGCCTATAAGAGGAGACTTGAAGAGGATAAGGAATTACAAGAGCAAGTACAAGAGCTATTAGGCAAAGGATATATTAGAGAATCAATGAGTCTTTGTGCTGTGCATACCCTACTTGTCCCCGAGAAAGACAGCACCATGAGGATGTGTGTCGATAGCCGCACTGTTAATCAAATTACTATCAAGTACAGGTTCCCAATTCCTAGGCTTCAGGATATGTTAGACGAGCTCAGTGGAGTGTCCATATTCTCCAAAGTTGATTAAAGAGGGGTTATGACTAAATCTAGATGAAGGAAGATGATGAATGGAAAACTGCCTTCAAGACGAAATACAAATTGTTTTAGTGGATGGTTATGCCATTTGGACTTACTAATGCACCGAGTACCTTTATGAGGTTGATACACCATGTTCTTAAAGACTTCTTAGGAAAGTTTATTGTCGTTTACTTTGATGACATATTAATGTATAGCCTTGACCTTCCACAACATCCAAACCATCTCGGAATCATGTTTCAAACTCTCCGTCAAGTTAAATTGTTTGGTAATTTGAGTAATTGTTATTTCACTCAGGAAAATGTATACTTTCTGGGATTCATCATTTCAAAGGATGGTCTAGAAGTAGACAAGGAAAAGGTTAAAGCCATTAGAGAATGTCCTACACCTAATGGAGTATTCGATGTATGTAGCTTCCACAGACTATCCTCTTTCTACAAAAGGTTTATTAAAGACTTCAACTAGGTAGTAGCTCCCCTCACGGACTGTAGTAAAAAGGAAGCAGATTTTGTTTGGACCCCGGCTTGTCAAAGTAGCTTTGAACTGATTAAAGAAAATCTTTGTCAATCCCCTGTGTTGGCGCTACTGGATTTCAACAAGGTATTTGAAATAAAAAATAATGCCTTTGGAGTTAGCATTGGAGCTGTACTTATGCAAGAGGGTAAACCACTTGCATACTTCAGTGAAAAGCTAAACGGAGTAACACTTAACTACACCACGTATGACAAAGAGTTTTATGCAGTCATACGAGCTATTGACCACTTGCAACATTATCTCTTATCCAAGGAGTTTGTGATCCATTCTGACCATCAATCACTCAAGCACATCAAGAGTCAGCATAAAGTGAATAAGAGACACGCGAAGTAGGTAGAATTCTTGAAGAGATTTTCATAGACTTTAAAATACTTAAAAGGATCAGACAATACCGGTGTCGATGCATTATCCAAGAAGCGAAGCCTTTTAACTGAACTAGGTGCTAAATTCTTTGGATTTGATTGGATAAAGAAAATTTATGACACTGACAAAGATTTTGGGCTGCCACATCTTAAATGCCAAGACAAGGCAGAAGGAGAATATAATATCATAAATGGCTTTCTGTTGAAAGGAGGTAAGTTATGTATACCCGCTAGTAGCCTTGTCAAATATGCCCATAGTGGAGAATTATCAGGACATTTTGGGAAAAATAAAACCCTCGATTACTAAAAGAATGATTCTATTGACCACACATGATGAAAGATGTGCACCACTTCATTGAACAGTACATTGTGTGTAAAAACGCCAAGAGTAAAGTTCTTTCTCAATGACTATACCTATCCTTACCAGTTTTTACTCACCCATGGATGGAGATCAGTATGGACTTTGTTCTAAAGTTACTATGAACTGCCCGCAGTAAAGACTCTATTATGTAGTCGTGGACCATTTTTCCAAGATGGTATATTTTATCGCATGCATCAAAGCCAATGATATGCTGTTATAGCCAACCTCTTTTTTAAAGAAATTGTTAGACTCCATGGAGTGTCACAAGCAATAGTGTTTGATCGAGACACCAAGTTTTTAAGCACTTTTTGGAAGACCTTGTGGAGAAAACTGGGGACTAAATTGTGTTTCAGCACTTCATTTCACCCCCAGACAGACGGTCAAACAGAAGTGATCAACAGGACCTTGGGCACACTTCTTCGTAGTGTTGTGTACAAGAACTTAGCAAATTGGGACATAGTGCTACCTCAAATAGAATTCTGTTACAACAGAAGTCTTCACTCCACCACCCAGCAAACACCCTTTAGGCGTTCTAAATTACTTCCCAGAGTAGAAGGCCCCTTCAAAGTACTAGAGCGAATCTATAATAATGCTTACAAGTTGGAATTACCCGGCGACAATGAAGTGTCATCCACATTCAACGTCCAAGATTCGTCCCATACATTGGAGATCAAGTTAGTGAAGAGGAGACCGAATCATTGGATTTGAGGTCCAATCCTCAATCACTTAAGGAGGATGACATGTCAAAGAGGTCAAACACAAGATCACAAACTAAGACCCTTAATTTACTTAACTTTTTTACTAACGAACTTACTTTTCTAGCAGGTGTTGATCTCATTGGAGATATCACATGAGAGCCCAACTTAGAAGACATGAATCAACTCTTACACACTCTGACTTGGGATACGTGGATAGATTCTCCCCATGGCCCAATGGGAATCCGTCTTCCCGACCCATAAACCGGTAACCTTTTATTTGAACTTTGTTTCCTTTTCTTTGGCAAACTCTAGTCTTTTTGTATGAACTTCATGTATTGCATGATGCATTAGATTGTGTGCTTAGGATTAGATGTATGATGATAGTGTGATTGGTTGAAGACTCGGCCACAAAAGGAGAAACAAGGACTCGACCTTGAAGATACGTCGAACATCAAATCTGTGGAATCAATTGAAGAAATGGCCCAAAGAAAAGCTCCAACAAGAGATATGGAACTTGCAGGTACATTTTAGAATCTCACAAGGATGGATGACAAAGCAAAGGAGCACCATTGATGAAAGGAAGCTCGGCCATGCACTATGGCTATAAGATGCGCGCGCACGAATGGAGACTCTTGGCCACCAATTTCACACCATCATCCAATGGCCCAAATCACTCCATTTCAAATGTCAAACCCTAATCATTCACCTTAGGATTTTTATTCAAGGCATAGTTATTAGTGTGTGTAAGAACTTTTGCCAAAATTAATACACAAGTCTCTTTTCTCTAACCGAAGTGTTAGAAGAACCTTAACTAATTGTCCACGATTTCTTAATTGTGTGGAGAAGCCCTCCATTGTTCATCAAGCTCTAAGGTTGCTTGGTGAACTCTCATCATTCTCTCTACTCTCTAATTGAGAGTTTAAAAGGATTGAGGACGTGAAACCTAGCCCCAACGGTGGTTATTTTTCTTCAAGAAAACATGCATCCATGAGCCTAACGTGAGATAGATCTCAGGTCCGCTAAGGGTTTCCCATTTTCACACTTCTCCACACACGTTTCTTTATCTTTCTTCACAATCTTTCTTCACTTTCCATCAACACACTTTCACCTTCCATTTGGCTGCATTTCCATCTTCATCTTCATCTCCATATTCATCTCTATTTTCACGATTTTTTGCACTTTCACCTTCACCCGAGCATCTTGCATATTTTATGGGTTAACACTGTTCCTTTTCTAGGGACTCATCGTGTCAATAGCATTCTTTTCAAAATGCTGACATATGGGACGTGTACCATTACGAAGCAATTCATGAGGGGGGAAATCCCGATAGTGTTAACATATTGATAAAATCTTGATTGACATTTTCAGTTGCTGAATCCAAGAAATCATCAAAACTATAGTAGCGAACAATCTCACCAGGAAAGCAGTCAATTAATTTTTTTTTTAACATGTCAACATATTTCTTTTTTGGTGTTAAGATTCTCCTATGCACCATTGCATTGATATTTTCTGAGTAAGCATCAAAATGAGGAAAGACAATATCTAACAACACAGATATCAAGTCAATATAAAGAATGATAATTTCTCTCATAGTGAAATGTAATTATGTTTGTCACAGGATTCCATCCCTTAACCAATATAGAGTAACAATTTTACGAAATTAAAGTCTTCAGAAGCACGCATATTTATTGAAAAAAACAATGTAGCAAATTTTTCCCATAAGAATAATTGCGTTAAACAAGTGTCGATAATGACATTTCTTGAAATTTTTGGAACTACAGGTAGAATTTGTCAAAAATCTCATCCTAATACAATTACCTTACCTCCAAATAAAATTTTCTTTCTGCTAATATCTTGTAGCATATTATCAAATGTTTCCTTTCACACATAGGAACTTTGTCCTAAATTATAAGTTTAGTTAAACGCACTAATCATCCATAGTTTGATTTTTTTTACTAATGTCTCATGTACATGATGCATCAATTTCAAGTGGTAGTTTGAATCAAGAATGTACAGTATGACCCCTTGTAAAATTGATGTTGCAATACCTGACGAAGTAGTTGCTAATGCAATATGGTTTTTTAAGCAAGTAATTGCAAGTAATGTTCTATATAAAAATATCTTACCTCTCCCTCCAAGACCATCAATAAAAATGCACTTGATCCATCCACTTCGTTTAGGTTGTGATTGTCTTCATAATTTAAATGTCCTAAATGCCCTACAAAAGAGATTATAATCATTTAGTGACTTCCTCTTGCACTGAATACAATTAATATGGCCAAATATTTTTGTTGCAATCACATTTATATGTAAGTTACAAGCGACATAATTTTTAGTTAATTGTTCTTTGTAAGTATTTCAGAGACTTCCATGGTTATTTGGTTGCCAATAAACGAGAATAGTAGCAAAATCCTTTCACAAAACATAAGGTATCTAAAACTCTATTACTTCTTGCATAGAAGATGTTATATAATCATCATTTTGTAATAAGTCATGTAATATAGCAGATTCACAAAATGTCTCCACCAAAGTCCTACGCATAATTTTCAAGTTTTCAAGAGAGGTCAAAATCATAATGTGGTTTAAAAGTAAACATAAATAATAGCGCTCCCCTTCTACAGGAGTTGCATAAATGATTCTTCCTATAAAGTTTCCTTTTTTTTTTCTGGGTTCCCATGTTAAGTCTCTTTTAGTCCATACAAAATACTCTAGAAATTGCTTGTATAATATAGTTCTTGCAAATGAATCTATAAAGTTTTTACAAAAGTACTCTGTTGGGAGAATTTTTACAAATACATTAGATCTTGCTAAATTACGAAGAGAAGAAGACTCTTCAAAAGTGATAGGTTGGCAATGTTCTATGTGTAAATGTAGAGTATAAATTGAAGGAGAGATTTCATTCAAAGAAAATCCATAAATACGCCACATCACTTTGGGTGAAGAAATTCAACAAGTTGTTTGATAATTTTGAATTTCATCATTTGACGATATTTCATCACCGTCATTGATCTTAAATAGAAGACGATCATGTCCTTTATATATGTACTTGCACAATCATTTAATTTGTTGAACAAATTTCTACATTTATATGACGATCAAACAATGCAAGAAGATAAGGATTGTAAGGAATCACCCACCGATTATCAAGCACACCACCTCTCGCCGTTGTAAATCTATTGTTAAGTCGACAATGATAACGCGGATAAGAATACTTCCCAGGCTCTGTAACTTTGGTAAAAGATTTTGGATAATTATTTTTGCACTTGACTTCTTTAGTCATACAAATATTTGTAGGATTTTATACACCATAAGGACCATGCATTATGTGTTTGAGAATCCAATGATGCCAAGAACTTGTACAAAAAAATTACCTCGTATTAAAATTATTGCAAGTGGACAATGTCAAGTTTTAAAATATAATGATGAATAGGATCATTGAATCTACATGGAATATGTAATTTATCAATTTTCACCAAATACTAATATGATCTATTCAAACTTTATCTAGACAATCAAAAATATGATTTTTGAAAATTAAAATTAAAGAAACAAAATAATTCAAATCGTAAACAAAAAAGCCTTTAAGTCAAAAAAGATCTAGAAGATTGATTTCACGAATATTTATCAGACCAATATTCTTTAGTTGAATAATTATTTGTAAACCGAAAACCTTAATTTGTTAAACTACCTACTCAACTGTCAGACTAACATTAATTCATAAAATCACAATTTCAATATCTCTTTAAAAATTGTTCTTTTAGTTATTCAATAACATGCAATGGTTTTCTATTTGATTTTACAAAATCTTAATACTCTCTCGAGCTATTAAAATTTTATGTTGTAATATTCAGGTTGTATTCAAAATTACCTCTTAAACCCTAAATATAAAATCATTTAATATGTGGCCAGTAAATTGAAGCATTAATAACAGAATATCACAAATAAACAATAAATTCATCTAACACAATAATCAATCATCAAAATAATATTATAAATAAATTATTCATCTCTCTCCTTTAGAGTGAGAGAGTTAGTTCAAAAAAATTGAATGAAAAATAGTAGAAATAGTGTTAAACACATACTATCAAAGAAAAGAAGTAGAAAAAATAGAATATCTATCTCTAGATGTCACTGTTGTTGCGTGACACGTGTGTTGGTCTTCTCGTATGGGGTCAAAAATCTTCTTTGATCTCTCTCAAAATTTGTCTCAAGGCTGCTGAAGGGTCCTCAAATCGTCTGAATAACATCTTTTTATAGAGTCATGATTAGGGTAAATCTTTGAAGCAACTTTTCCAGACGTACAAAATCTTGTAATTTCAAAAAATTAATCTGTTCATGCGCAACTTGTACATATCTAGCTAATAGTGTATTATTTAGTGGTAGTTCATTTTGCCTTGAGATGATGTCATTCTCTGACACCAATCACATGTCTTTAGGAATGTTTAACTGTTGCGAAAAAGTGTAGGCCAATAAAACCCAGATTGTAGTATTTTTTGCAGCAGTTTTTGTGACACCAAATTATGTTCCATATGGGGATGAATGACATTGTTTAATGATGTCTTGAACTTTATCTTCTAGTACACATCGTCTTATGATTGGTTTGGACAATGTTTGAATAGTAGCGGATCATCCCATAAGTATAATTTCACATCATATTGGAATTTTTTTGGTGAAATTCGAGATATGGAGAAAGTGTTTGACATGCCAAGTAATTTACAAAGTCATACCAAGGTAGTTTTGCAGTTTTTCATTAGGAACTGTTTCATTGATAGATTTGTTTTCTACATTGTTTTGTAATTTTAATATAGATAAATGATTGGCTATGACATTTTCAATACCTCGTTTGTCTTTAATCTCAAGATCAAATTCTTACATTAATAAGATCAAACAAATCAAGCGCGTTTTAGCATCTTTCTTTGCAAAGAGGTATCAAATTGCATCATGGTCAGTATAAACAATAATTTTGGAGCCAACAATGTAAGGTTGAAATTTGTCAAATGCAAATACTACTGCAAGCATCTCTCTCTCAGTAGTTATGTAATTTTATTGATTATTATCTAGAGTTTGACTAGCATAATGAATGACTCGAAATATCTTATTATCTTTGTCCAAGAACAACTCCTACTACATAATCACTTGCAACGACCATTACTTCAAATGGTAAGCTCCATTTGGGTGTCGTCAGGATAGATGCAGAAACAAGTTTTTCCTTTAGTGGATGGAATGCTTGCGGACAGTCTTTATCAAACACAAGTAGTGCATTTTTTTTCAAGAAGATTACATAAAGATTCAACAATTTTTGAAAAGTCTTTAATCAATTGTCTATAAAATCCAACATGGTCTAAGAAACTTCTTATTCATTTTTCATTGATTGGAAGGGGAAGTTGTTCAATTGCAGCTATCTTTGCTCGATCGACTTCTAATCCTTTAGATGATATTCGGTGTTGCAAGACAATGACTTCGTTCACCATGAAGTGACATTTTTTCCAATTCAGTACCAAGTTGATGTCTTGACATCTTTGTAATACAAGAGAGTGGTTCTGCAGACATATATCAAATATGAACCCAAAAACAAAAAAGGTCGTCCATAAAAACTTCCATCATCTCCTTAATCATGCCGTGAAAGATTGTCATCATACATCTTTGAAATGTAGCAGGGACACTACATAATTCAAATGACATTCTTCTATATACAAACGTACCATAGGGACATGTGAAAGCGTATGTTCTTAATCTTTTGGAGCAATAACTATTTGATCGTATCTAGAGTATCCATCCAAAAAACAATAGTAATCATATCCAGCTAATCTGTCCAACATTTGGCCAATGAAGAGTAGAGGAAAATGATCTTTTCTTGTGACATTATTTAATTTTCTATAATTAGTAATCATATCTGGCTAATCTGTCCAACATTTGGTCAATGAAGGGTAGAGGAAATTGATCTTTTCTTGTAGCATTATTTAATTTTCTATAATTAATGCAGACTCGCCACTCTGTAACTGTCTTTATAGGGATCAATTCATTGTTTCATTCTTCACCACGGTCTTGCCTCCTTTCTTGGGTACGCATTAAACAGGGCTTACCCATGAACTGTTTGATATTGCATAAATGATCATGACCTTTAACAATTTTAGTACTTCTACTCGGACAACTTCTTTCATGACTAGATTTTGTCCTTTTAATGTTCAATTGATGGTTTATGAGATTCTTCCATCAAAATTTTATGAGTACATATAGATGGGCTAATATATTTATGTCTTTGATCGTCCATCCGATTGCAGTTTTATGCTCTCTTAACACTTTGAGTAATTTCTCTTTTTCCACCTTGGTTAGTGATGATGAAACTATTACTAGGAGGGATGACTCTTTGTCCAGAAACACGTATTTTAGATGTCTAAGCTTCTGTTTAAGCTCAAGCAAGAACTTTTCTCTTTCTTTGGTGTTTTCTCATATAAATCCTTAACTTTTTTAGAAGTCGACTTTCTTGTGGTGTTGATTCTAATGCAATTACATGATTTATGATTTCAACGTCAACTGTAGAGTTTGCAGTAACTGAATTTATAATGCAGTGTTCCAATAGGCTGGTGATCATGTCTATCGTGAATAAATTATCTATGATGTTTCCAAAATTTCAACCTTATTGCAAGTATCTCTGTCAGTTGAAAATTTTAAAGGACAAGAAATGTTGAATTTTGCTTCACCATCATTAATTCTTAGTGTCAATTCACCTTGTTGAACAGTAATTAGTGCACGTCTTGTTGCTAAGAACAATCTTCCCGAGATTAATGGCATTTTATAATCTTCTTCCTATCCAAAATGACAAAATCTGCCAGAAATATGAACTTGTCTACTTTGATTAGCACATCTTTGATGATTCCGCGAAGATAAGTCAATGATCTATTGGCTAATTGCAATGTGATCATGGTTGGTACTACTTCTACTACCATAGTTTCTTAAATACTAATAGCGGCATTAAATTAATTGAGGCTCCCAAATTGCACAACATTTTATTGAAACATGATGATATGCCACAGAGGGTCGTTACCCGATCCCAGACTAAGGCCCAAGGCATACTTAGGCTCATGATACGTTTAACCTGTTTTCTAACGATGCTAATTCTTTTGCATGTGAGCAAATCTTCAAAGGCTTAGAGTGGGAACCTAACTCCGAGGACATGGATCAATCTCTACATGTCCTGCACCTGGGCACATGGATAGAAGCTACTAAAAAAGGCATTTGTCTTCCTTACATCCACTCCGTGTAACTTTCTTTTTGTTTTTTTATTGAACTTTCGGCAAACATTGGCCTTCATGTTTAGGCAAGACAATTAGTCTTTTTATGCATGCATATAGATTGTGTGGTTAGGTTAGATGTATAGTGGTGGCTTTTTTTTGGGTTACATGTTGGTCTTCACTTGTGGATGGCTCGGCCAAGGGGAACCGAAGGAGTGATGGATCAACTCACAGAGACATGGATAGTTAGGACACTAAGATGAGTAACATTGTAACGACCCGTACGTCGGCACTAGGCTTGACTTAAAACTTAACCTTCCGAATTACCATTTTTCTCATTTCCTTATTTATGACCTAAAATACATAGCGGAAGCAAAAATAAAAATAAAACGCATGGAAGGCTCTAAAACTTAAGTTTTTCCATTCAATCGAATATATACCCAGACAGTTACTAAAATTTCAAAACATAAAATCCTAACTATACACCCAATCCAAACACTTCTAGAGGCAACATCAAAAGTTAGAATACATCACCCACGGATCAAAAGTTTGCCTGACTGCCGTGAACACACCCCACGAGTTCGTTCATCCAACTGCACCTATTAATCAACTTGGGGCTCGAAGTCCTCACCTGTTAGTTTTTCATCTACATCATCAAAGTTTAAACTAATTAGTCTAAAGCTCAGTAAGAATATATATAATGACATGAATGAGCATGCGTAGACATTTCATAAAACATGTACTTTCTTTTCTTTACTTTTCACTTGACATGAGTTAAAGGGGCTCAATAGGAGAGTAGGCACTTAAAAAACATTGACCACAAAGTGAACAATTTTATATATATATATAACTTGGACCACTGATCAAACAATACATATACTTAACGTGGACCACTAAGTGGACAATGCATATGTCATACTTGTCCTGTCCCACAACTTAACTATTTACGTACTTTACATAATCTTGTTTTTCTTACTTAAAACATATACATAAAACGTTTTTCATGATTTTGTAAAAACATGATGCAAGAACATAGGAATTTACATAGCGGAAGACAATTCATCAATGCATAAGGTAGATAATATCCTCAAGACATTTCAATAAAGCATTTCACTTAACCTAATCATCTACAAAGAAAACTTAACTACCCTTAACCTACTTCATAAAAACACAAAACCTAGTACCTTTGTGATGTATGCTTTAAGAGCCGGATGTATACAATATAAACTTACCTCGATCCTTAGCAGTCGAGCAACCTTGATCACTCTTCCTTGAAATTTTGGAACCTAATACAAGCGTATTAAAACCATTAATACATCACAACCCAAAATCCTGAACCAATCACACTTACAATGTAGTGTCCCGAGTTATCTGAACCCGGTTCGCTGATCTAAACTATTGACTCGTACTAAAAACATTTCAAATTTTAAAACAATAAAAGGGATCCCGGTCGACCTCTGAAATCTTCGGTCGACACTTGACCTGTTCTGCACACAAGGGTCGACATCTATATACATAGGTAGGCACCTTGTTTGCCTCTGTTTGCACTGGTCAACACCTATTTGCACAGGTTGATGTTAATCCTCTCTTTTTGCCCTGGTCGAAGCTTGCGGTTGACACTTTTACTATTTTTTACACTAACCGGTCCATACCTACACATACAGGTCGACACTTAGTTTGGTTCTGTCTTCGTAAGTCAACTCTCGCAATCGACACTTATCAAGTTCGGTAGACACCTATGCATATAGGTCAACACTTTGTTTGGTTCTGTTTTCGTAGGTTAACCCTCGTAGTCGATATTTGCCAACTTTGGTCAACACCTATATATATCGATCGACACTTTATACCGCAACCTTAACCCAAAAATTTCTGCAAATTAGGGTGAACTTCAAACACCCATAACTTCCTTAATACTTAACTATTTTCAATGATCCAATACGTTCCAAAACCCTTAGGACATCACCTTTCTAATGGAACAATCCATTTATCAAAAAAAAAACATAAAACTCGACCATATAGCTCAAGAACAGAAATTGTTCTGTTCTTCCTATTTTTTTAACAAATCACAAACCCACTTCAAGTTTCTCTTCCATCATGAATAGACTTCCATTCCAATTCATTTTAAGCCTTTGCACACCTTTAAACTAAGTTAGAACATCAAAAGAAGGAAGAAAACTCAGCGCTAACTCTGAAATTTTCTAAAGTTTTTATCCTTTGTAGAAAACTTGAAAGAAAACTCATATTTACAATCTTTTTCATGCATAAATTAAATCTCTAACATTTGCTTACCTTAAACTCTTGAAGATTAAGAGCTTGAAATGAAGAAGTTTGATCAACTATAGAGGAAGAGGAGAGAGCTGGAAATGACGTGAAGGAGAAGGTGTTTAGGTTAAAAAAAATGAAGTGAGTGGTGGTTGATTTTTAACCAAATATTTAACATTTACAACTTTTCGCTTTCTACATGTAGTTTCTTCAAACTACATGTCGATTGGTCTAGTCACTATATCCACTCCTTTAAGGCCCTTCACGCCAAACCCTCCCTTGCCTTCCTTTTGCATTTCATCTTTCATTTTCAAACTACATGTAGTTTATCAAAACTACATGGAGATATCCTAATTCTTCAATTTACTATTTCTCTTATTATTATTATTTTTTTCTTTAGCATCTATTCAATCTACAACAAATTCTTTCTAAAATATATAGTACATTAAATCCAAGTTTTGTACAAAGAAAAAAAAATCAAGGACAGATTCCAAGCTAAAGAAATTTTGGGTGTTACATTCTACCCAACTTAAACAAAATTTTGCCCCCAAAATTTGCTTACCCGAATAGCTTCGGATATTGACTCATCACATCTTGTTGTCTTTCCCAAGTGGCTTCCTCCACGTTATGATTTTGCCATAAAACTTTTACCAGTGGAATCTCCTTGTTGCGTAGCACTTTGACTGAAGATTCTAAAATTTACACTAGCTTTTCCTCGTAAGTCAGGGTAGGTTGCATCTCTATCTCTACTGGCTCCACAATTTGAGGTGGATCATGTACACATTTTCTTAACGAAGGTAGTTGCAATCTGTAAGTTGTATTTCCTATTCTTTTCAAAACAGGAAATGGTCCAATGAACTGTGGACTGAGCTTCCCTTTCTTGCCAAACCGCAATGACTCCTTTGAATGGCGAGACTTTTAGACGGCAAACTCCAGATCTCTTCTTCTTTTATCTGCATAACTATTCTGTCGGCTCTGAGCAGTCTCTATCCTTTGTCGAACAATAGCCACTTTCTCAGACATCTGTTGCAAAATTTCTAGGCCGCTAAGCTTTGCTTCACCCACTTCGTCCCAATAGAGGGGCGACCTACATTTCCTGTCATAAAGAACTTCGTAGGGAGTCATACCAATCGTAGACTGGTAGCTGTTGTTATAAGAAAACTCTATCAACGACAGAAACCTGCTCCAAGAGAATTGAAATTCCAACACGCAAGCTCTTGACATATCCTCTAATATTTGAATCGTTCTCTTAGATTGTCCGTCCGTTTGTGGATGAAATGTCGTGCTGAAATTTAGCTTCGTACCCATAGAATTTTGTAGACTTTTCCAAAATCTAGAGGTGAATCTGGGATCTCGATCTAAGACGATTGTAACCGGAACCCCATGCAGCCTAATAATTTCCTGGACATACAGCTCTGCATACTGATCCATAGATAAAGTCACCTTCACTGGCAGGAAATGGGCTGATTTCGTCAATCTATCCACAATGACCTAGATATAATCATGGCCTTTAACTATTCTCGGCAAACCGACAACAAAATTCATCGTAATATTCTCCCATTTCTATTCTGGGATCGGTAGAGACTATAGAGTTCGTCACGGCTTTTGGTGTTCTGCCTTCACCTGTTGGCATATCAGGCACGATTCCACATATTCCGCCACTTCTCTTTTCATATTTGGCTACTAAAAATGCTGCTTCAAATCTCGGTACATCTTGGTATTCCCTGGATGCACTGAGAAAGAAGACGAATGCGCCTCCGTCAAAATATCTTTTCACAAGTCATAATCTCTTGGAACGTACCACTTGTTCCTAAACTTTAGTGTGTCATCGCCTGAATAAGTGAAATCGGAAGAATCCACTGCCATGTTCTTTAATATACTTCTTCTTTCCTTTGAGTCACTGTTTTGGGCTTCTTTAATTTTGTCCAAAGCAGTTGGCCTGACAGACAGTTCTGAAAGTACCGCGGCTAACTTAGAGACTATTTCCAATTTAAACCTCTGCATCTCCAGCTTCAGTGAAGCTGACCTTGCTAACACGATTAACGGCATCATAGTCGACATCCTGATCAATGCATCGGCGACAATATTAGCTTTACCCGGATGGTATTTAATCTCAATGTCGTAATCTTTCACAAACTCTAGCCACCGTCTCTGCCTCATATTCAACTCCTTTTGTGTAAAGATGTATTTCAGACTTTTGTGATCTGAAAACACCTCACATTACTACCTGTACAGGTAGTGTCTCCATATTTTTAGTGCGAAAACCACTGCAGCTAGTTCGAGGTCGTGAGTTGGGTAATTCTGCTCATAACTCTTTAACTGCCTGGAAACATAAGCATTTACTTTACCATTTTGCATCAGCACGCACCCCAGCTCGATCTTTGACGCATCACAGTAAACACTAAACTTTCCATCTTCGACAGGGAGCGCTAATAGTGGAGCCGTGGTTAACTTTTGCTTCAACGTTTGAAAGCTCTTTTCACAATCTTCAGACCACTGATACTTCATATCCTTTTTTGTCAAACCAGTTAGAGACTTGGCTATCATTGAGAACCCTTCAATAAACTTCCTGTAATAACAAGCCAACCCCAGAAAACTACGTACTTCATTGGCATTTCTTGGTTGCGGCCACTCCCCTACAGCATGGATTTTTGATGGATCAACTGAAATGCCCTCCTTAGAAACTACATGGCCCAGAAAATTAATCCTATCCAGCCAAAACTCACACTTCGATAGCTTGGCATATAATTGATGCCGCCTTAAAGTAGACAAGACTACTCTCATATGCTCCTTATGATCTTCTCCACTTCAAGAATAGACCAAGATGTTGTCGATGAATACTATCACGAATTTGTTAAGAAAATCCTGGAATACTCTGTTAATTAAATCCATAAACGCTGCAAGAGCATTTGTCAATCCAAACGACATCACCATGAACTCATAATGCCCATAATAGGTTCTAAATGTTGTCTTCGGAATGTCATCAGCTTTCACCTTCAACTGATAATAACCCGTGCGTAAATCTATCTTCGAAAATATTCAAGCTCCCTGAAGCAGGTCGAATAGATCGTTGATCCTTGACAATGGATATTTATTCTTGATTGTCAGCTTATTTAGTTCCCTGTAGTCCACACACATACGCAAGTATTCATCCTTCTTTTTAACAAATAGAACTGATGCACCCTAAGGGAAAAAACTAAGGCGTACAAAACCCTTATCCACCAATTCTTTTAAATGAGTCTTCAACTCCTTTAGCTCCATTAGAGTCATACGATACGGGTTCTTGGATAGTGGCATTGCGCCAGGATAAACATCAATTCCAAATTCTATCTCCCGATCCAGAGGTAATCCCGGCAAGTCATCTAAGAAAACTTCCAAAAATTCTTGAACTATAAGGATATCCTACAGTTTTTCTTCCTTCTGTATCCATGGATCAAACACATTGGCTATGAATCCCACACATCCAAATTTCGGTGAACGTTGAGCATTCATGGACGATACTCTGGGCATCTTGTTTGAGCGTAAAGTTGCTTGATACGAATAACTTTCTCCCTTCAGAGGTCGAAAGTCCACTACCCCCGACCTGTAGTTGATCGTAGCGTAGTATCTGAATGACCAGTCCATTCCTAAAACTACCTCATAGCCCGTCATATCAATTATAACCAGGTCTACGTATAGCTTGTTGCCTTCTATAGACACTATATCACCTCGAACCATCTGATCTGAATGCAAAGACTCCCCAGATGGTAACTTAATACTATAACACCGATTAGCTACTTAAACTCTAAATTCCACTTAACTACAAACTTAGTGGCTATGAACAAATGTGTAGCCCCTGTGTCTAATAACGTAAGAGCCGCTACACTACAAATGAAGATAGTACCTGAGATGACTGATGGTTGTGCAATTTCCTCATCCTCTATTAAAGCAAAGATCCTAGGAGTAGAGTTTGTCTGCCTCTTGTTTGGCATGGGACAATTTTTTATTTGGTGGCCCTCTTTGTTACACCGAAAACATCAGCCTGTCAGTAATCTGCACTCTCCCGAATGTGCCCTCTTGCATACAGGGCATATAGGGAGCTGAGGACCCCCTTGTGGCCTTTTCCCTTTTCCTTGGTCGATAGTTGCATCATTGGGCCTTTTAACGCCCCTTCCTTGTTGTGGTTGTGGTTGCCACCATCTATTCTGTTGGGATCGCTGTTATTGTTGTGGTTGAATTTCTCTGAAAAACTTTCTTGAAGGTTCCCGTTGCCTCTAATATTTGCTTCAACCTCTTCCAGCTCCAAGGCCTTAGCCACTACGTTGAAGTATGGCACATCATGAATCCCAGCCGCCTTCACCCCCTTGTAGATGTCAAGTTTCAACCCCTAAACAAATTGATGTACCTTGTTTTCCTCTATATTGACCAAGTGGCTGTCGTAACAGGATAGTGATTCAAACTTCCTGATATACTCGGACACAAATCCGTACTGGCCCAATTGGGCAAACTTGACCATCTTGTTTGTACGGATGTTGCGATTGAAGTATTTTTCATAGAATGGTTCCTTAAATCGCTCCCATGACATTTCCCTGACGTTCGTCGTGGTCTTAACCGTATCCCACCAGTAACTTACATCCTTCGTGAGATGGAATACTGTGCATGACACCTTTTTACCTTCTTCCACCTCAACATAGTCAAACATAATCTCCACTGATCGGACTCAATCCTCAGCATGTGTTGGATCTGTTGACTATCTGTCGAAGGTTGGTGGTCAAAGTCATCTGAAACACTCTCCACTGAGATCACTAGAAGCATTGGAATGGGAATTGTCGTCCCTGTTTATGAACCTCTACAGTTGTTGGGATTGCCAATTCACCAATTCAGTTAACTGTCTTATGGTGTCTGAATCACCTCTTTCGTCTACTGGCCTTCGTCTATCCCTCTGTTGATCTCTTGACATGTTAGCACTCCTAGACAATATAGACACAAACATATATTTAACAACATAACTTAACTCAACTTAAACACTTACAGTTGTTGAAGCGTTCCCATGAGGTGGTTTGCGCAGTCAGGCAGTCTACAAAACTGAGTTTAAAACCTGGGTGCTCTGATACCACAAATTATAACAACTCGTACGTTGCCACTAGGCTTGACTTAAGACTTAACCTTCCAAATTACCATTTTTCCATTTTCTTATTTATGACCCAAAATACATAGCGCAAGTAAAAACTAAAAATAAAACGCATGAGAGTCTCTAAAACTTAAGTTTTTCCATTCAATCGAATATACACTCACACAGTTCAAGAAATTTCAAAACATAAAATCCTGAATATACACCCAATCCAAACACTTCTAGAGGCTACATCAAAAATTAGGATACATCACCCATGGGTCAAAAGGTCGCCTGACTGCCGCGAACACACCCCACAAGCCCGTTCCTCCAACTGCACCTATTCATCAACTAGGGCCTCGAAGTCTTCACATGTTAGTTCTTCACCTATATCATCAAAGTTTAAACTAATGAGTTTAAAACTCAGTAAGAATATATATAATGACATGAATGAGCATACGTGGACATTTCATAAAACATATACTTTCTTTTCTTTACTTTTCACTTGATATGGGTTAAAGGAGCTCGATGGGGAAGTAGGCACTTAATAAAACATGGACTACAAAGTGGACAATATATATATAACTTAGACCACTAAGTAGACAATACATATACTTAACGTGGTCCACTAAGTGGACAATACATAGGTCATACTTGCCCCGTCCCACAACTTAACAATTTACGTACTTTACATAATTTTGTCTTTTTTACTTAAAACATGTACATAAAACGTTTTTCATGATTTCGTAAAAACATGATGCATGAACATAGGAATTCACATAGCGGAAGACAATTCATCAATACATAACGTAGACAATATCCTTAACACATTTCAATAAGGCATTTCACTTAATCTAAACGTGTACAAAGAAAAATCAACTACCCTTAACCTACTTCATAAAAGCACAAAACCTAGAACCTTTGTGATGTAGGCCTTAAGGGCCGGATGCATACAATATAAACTTACCTCGGTGTTTAGCAATCAAGGAACCTTGATCACTCTTCCTCGAAGTTTTGGAACCTAATACAAGTGCATTAAAACCATTAACACATCACAACCCAAAATCCTAAACCAATCACACTTTCAATGTAACGTTCCGAGTTATCTGAACCCGGTTCGCTGATCTAAACTACTGACTCGTACTAAAAACATTTCAAATTTTAAAACAATAAAAGGGATCCCAGTCGACCTCTGAAATCTTCGGTCGACACTTGATCTGTTCTGCACACAAGAATCAACACCTATATACATAGGTCGGCACCTCGTTTGCCTCTGTTTGCACAAGTCGACACTCTAATCCTCTCTGTTGTCCCCGTTCGAACCTTGCAGTTGACACTTTTACCATTTTTTACACTAACCGGTCCACACCTACACACACAGGTCGACACTTAGTTTAGTTCTGTCTTCGTAGGTCGACTCTCGCGGTCAACACTTACCAAGTTCGGTCGACACCTATGCATATAGGTCTGGTTCTGTTTTCGTAGGTTGACCCTCGCAGTCGATATTTGCCAAGTTCGGTCGACACCTATGTATACCAGTCGACACTTTATACCAGTAACCTTAACCCAAAAATTTCTACAAATTAGGGTGAACTTCAAACACCCATAACTTCCTTAATACTTAACCATCTTCAATGATCCAATATGTTCCAAAAACTTTAGAACATCATTTTTCTAATGGAACAATCCATTTATCAAAAGAAAACATAAAACTCAGCCAGATAGCTCAAGAACAGAAATTGTTCTGTTCTCCCCCCTTTTTTTTACAAATCACAAACTCACTTCAAGTTTCTCTTCCATCATGCATAGACTTCCATTCCAATTCATCCTAAGCCTTTGCACACCCTTAAACTAAGTTAGAACATCAAAAGAAGGAAGAAAACTCAGCACTAACTCTAAAATTTTTAGAAGTTCTTATCTCTTGGAGAAAACTTGAAAGAAAACTCATATTTACAACCTCTTTCATGCATAAATTAAATCTCTAACATTTGCTTACCTGAAACTCTTGAAGATGGAAGCTTGAAATGAAGAAGTTTGATCAGCTATGGAAAAAGAGGAGAGAGATGGAAATGACGTGAAGGAGAAGATGTTTAGGTTAAAAAAAATGAAGTGAGTGGTGGTTGATTTTTAACCAAGTATTTAACCTTTACAACTTTCCACTTTCTACATGTAGTTTTTTCAAACTACATGTAGATTGGTCTAGTCATTATATCCACTCCCTCAAGGCCCTTCACGCCAAACCCTCTCTTACCTTCCTTTTGCATTTCATCTTTCATTTTCAAACTACATGTAGTTTATCAAAACTACATGTAGATTATTCTAATTCTCCAATTTACTCTTTCTCTTATTATTAATTTTTTTTCTTTATCATCCATTCAATCTACAACAAATTTTTTCTAAAATATATAGTACATTAAATCCAAGTTTTGTACAAAGAAAAAAAAATCAGCAACAGGTTCCAAGCTAAAAAAATTTCGGGTGTTATAAACATGGAAAGGAAGAGCACTACGTGAAGCTTGTGGACCACGGGCCAGCCATTTGAAGGAGTGCGTGCCAAGCATCTCGATCATCCACATAGCTAAATGATCCAACGCCTCTTGTAAAACCCAAGCCACTTAGGTTGTCTATTTAAGCATGAATTTTGGTGGTTGTAAGAGTCTTTTGGCGGAATAAAATAATTCAGCTTTCTTTCAAAACCTAGTGGTTGCTTGAAGAAGATCAAAGGGTTTGTGCCATTGGAATTGCCAAGGGTTGGTGCCCAAGATAAGCCACAGTTTGCTCAAACCGTGTGGAGTAGCTCTTTGTTGCTCTCTAGCTTAGTTGCCTAAAGAGCTATTAATAGTTCCACTCTTTCTCACAACCTATTGAGGTGAGAAAACAGCAAAGAGTAGTAGCAACTTGTTCTCTCAACTTGCTACCTCTTCTTGGAAGGGTATTTGCCGAGAGGTTACAAAACATTCCTCATCAAACGGATGAGAGTTTCATCTAGATTCTTCTCAATTTTCAGCACTGATTTTTCCATTCCATTGCACTATTCATGAATCATAATTTGAAAATAAGAAAAAGAACAAAATACGTAACCATTTAACTTCATCTCTTCCGGCCTAAAAACTTATTTCTCGGGTTGTTCTTGGCCAGACCGAAAACCCGATCGATTTCTCTATTTTTGTCAATTTGAACTCGGTCACTTGCAGATGAATCCATGTCAGCTTGGTATCAGACCAAGGTCGCTGCTCTCTATGTGGTCTGGTATTTGTTTGATTCGTTTTCATAACCGTTGGATAAGTTGCGTTGTGTTTTAGCTAGTTTTTTTAGCATCGCTAACCCTCTACTACATTCGTCGATTACTACTTGTGAGTTTTACTGTAATGTTGTATCTACTATTTATTGCGTTCTATTTGTGCTGCTTGAATCGAGTTTATAAAAACATAACAACATCACAATATCGCTGATTAATTTGCAAAATCAAATGGGTTTTTGACTTTGGGGTTTTTCGAAAATCTGCTATCAAGTTTTAAAACCAGAACCTTTTTGTTTTGCTGTTGTTTCTTTACGATTTGTGAGAACTAGACCTCTAACATTTCTATCAGACCATTTCGACTTGGTTTTAAATGATTGAGAGCAAAAAAAAAAATTATTTGAACTTACTTCCTTTTTGTTGTTTAAAACGAGAGTTTATAGAATGTTTGACTGCGACCATTTAATCCTGTGTTACTTCTACTTAGTCCATTTAATCTTGGTGCTGTGAAACATTCGCTCGACTTCATTACCTTGTGTTCCGGTCCTTGCTTGCAAAACAATCTCAAGAACTAAGAGTTGGATCGTTGCTCCTTGGAAATCGGCTAAGCCAAGAAAAGCCAAAAGATGGATCAAAAAGAACAACCAAAAGTGCTCTAAATGAAACGAATTTTTATGGGAGTTTAGTGTAGTGAGTGAGGCGTGTGATGGTGGAAGGCATGGTCCAGGTTCGTTGGAATGAAGAAGTTGTGCAAACTTCCTTAAAATCGACGAATAAGTAATATTTTAAGCTTTTGCCAAAGTTTCCTTTCAAAGAAAGGAAACCGATTCAAGGACACGATTTGTGCCCACTTCTTGCTGCTTTCCATTCTCAAGAAAGTGGAGAAGTAGATGGCTAAGCAATCTTTGCAACCTACCAAGCTAGAAGCGAGGTTTTGGGGGTGCAACCCCTCGATTAAATGAACAACCAAGCCTTATCTTGGATGTTTGCTTCAAGCTTCTTCAATGATGAAGAGAAATCTGTGGATCCTCATTTAAAACCACCCAAAAAAGTTACAAGCACAAATTACCATGATTTATAAGCCTAATGATAGTTGGCTAGCGTTTAGAGTTGGTCTTCAAAAGAGCCATTGGATCGACCAAGTGGAGAGGAGATGAGCGGCCGAGATGAGAGTGAAATGGGTGACCGAGAGGAGCTCCGATTTTGATGATCAATGGTCAGCCACATGCCAAGTCATGGATCCATGTTGTGTCCCAAAGTGGAAGGGAAGAGGATTAAAAGGGGCATTGCTTGGTGGAGCCAAATTGGATAAAGTGAGGCTTCATATTGGGCCACCATTTGGGCTTCCATTCAAGTCATGTCTTCAAGTCTTTAGGGGTTAAACCCAAAATCATACCACCTCTATCATACCATACATATAGTTCTACATGCCTAACATTCATGCATATAATAAAGTTTAACAAGAATACCAACGTTTGCCCAAATAAGTTTAAAAATAAAAATAAAAAACACAAGTTTCATGGCTCGGGAAAAGAAATTATCATATGAGCATCTTAGTCGCCTCGCTTGATCTTCCACTTGACAAGGTGCTTTGGTTGGTCCATACCATAGTTTTGATCTCCCACTTCAAGTCTATCAAGGTGTTCTCCAAGTTTTTACACGAATCATTACCTGCAAAACAAACAAGTGTGTAAAAATATTGGTTAGTTAAATTATGGTCTTGGTTTTGGGATCATGTGATGGGCCTATGGGACACAATACCTTGTTACCGCAACGCAAAAGCCGTACACAAATCGTTCATTAGTGATATCATCGCTATCGTTTTGTTAACCGTTTACCATTATAATTTGCTGTTACTTTGCTGATTAGTGTGGTTGTATGTTTTGCTGTTTCGCTCGACTTTGTTTACTACAGCAACTCATGTTTTGATTTGTTGTTACTGATATGAAGTTACGGCTACTGCTGCTTACTATTTCCTGCTAAACCACCTACTGTTGTTTGTGTTCTACTGACATGTGGATTGTTACAATCTTGTTTGGTCTTGATTGTTGTTTTGCTTGCTGTTCTGTAATAACCCGGGAATTTCGAATTTTATCTTTAATTTTTGGAATTTTTAGTTTGATCCCGGTCGAATTTTTGAGAAATATTTCAACGGAAAATATTTAAATTATAAGGCTCGAGGCCTACTTTTGCGATTGGTTTTCAGAATTTAAAGCCGGGAGGTCGGGAAGTTACGAAATTTCAGACGATTGAAGTACGTGAGGGCAATTTGGTAATTTGTATTTATTTTTGTAATATAAAAAAAAATAAAAAAAGAAATTGTAAACACCCGAATGGCTTCGCGATGAAGCCATTCGGTTGTTTCCTCTGTGCACCCGAGAGAGCCGAGAGGGAAGGAGACGCGGGAGAGATTCGAGCTCCGACGACGGCCGACGACCGGAAGAGAAGGATTTCGGCAGTCGACGTGGATAAAGGGCTCCGATAAACCGGGAACGACTTGTAATCCAGCCATTCTCGTGCCGAAGACCCAAGGTAAACTGCCCTGCCTTTTTCGTTTTTCCGCCAGCAAGTGGGGAGTTCGGTTACTTCCGAACTCTCGCCTGGTTTGAGCTCGGTTCCTGGTGTGAGGAGGGCTGGGATGGGCGCGCTAGAGGCTCGGCATTTCCGCCCCAAACCCGGCCGAGGAGAGGTGGGAATGTCCCCTGTTCCTCCACTAATCGTGGTGGCCGAAGATGTAGGCTACCTGTGTTCCTACCTCGGCTTGTTGTGCCATGGTATGGAGGAATTGCAGCAAGAATAAAGGGTGGGGGAGGGGAGAGCTGGTAGTGCCCTGGTTTCGAGAGGAAAACCAGGGAAGTTTTGCTGCCATTCGAGCTTTCTGATCGAGAAGCTTCGAAATTGTGATGAGTTATGCATAATGGACTGGAATGCGGCTGCTTGGTGAAAGAATTTGCGAAATTGAATCGAATTTAAATTTTCGGCTATTTTTAGGTTAGAAGCATATTCTGTTTTTGGCCATTTTGGCCTAATTTTGGTTAATCGTTTTAAATTCTGTTTTGCGGGTTAAAAATAGGTT